>OZ010586.1:106530008-106537508 GCA_963932145.1 Acanthosepion lycidas
CTGCATAACTTATCCAAATTTCTGGATGAATTAATTGTGTCAGTATAGTCTTTTTCTTACAGACGGTGCCCAACTGACACTGCTATGCTCAACATCAGAGCAAACAACACCCATGCACGAAAACGAAAATATAAAATGGCGACAGTTCGACCATAATATTATATATATATATATATATATATATATATATATATATATATATATATATATATATATTGATTTAAAAAATGTTTTTTCCGCTACACAGTTCTAAACATGTTTCAAAAATGGAAGGTCCGAATTTAATTTTGTAATTAAATTAAAGACATTAGTTCCATTTCATCATCAAGCGAATTTTGGAGTAACTTTTAAAATTACTTGGTTTTATAGACACAACTAAAATCATAATTCACCTTTCCAAGGTTACAGATTAATTCACATCTACTAGACAGGGGTGTTTGCGTGTTCTTTATGTCTATATTTTGATGTATCCGTTATTAGCTACGGTTTGGTAGTGGGTAGGGATGTATTCTTCAATGAAATCCGACATCCTTTAAATGCATGTCGTCTGGATTTTTTTTTTAAAGTTTATTGTTAACGGCAAAAATTCTTACGGAATTTTTTCTATTTGTATATTTCAAGATTTTTTTGGGGGGTGGGGGTTGTTCAGGTTAAAATACGTTTTATTTAACTACAATTTGAAAAATATTTTCACTCTTAATTTTTAATATACTATATTTCTTTTAAGAACATGTAAATGTATTAAAATCCCTTACACTATGTAGACTTAATTTCACATCAACTATAAGTATGTATATTATTGGGTAACAATTTTTTTTTTAATAAGTAAACTTTATAACAATGACACCAAAAATAGGTAATTGACTTCACTGATTTAGTAAACTTTTATTTTTTATATAAACTTAGTAATATCTTGTTTCTTATGTAAGTACAAGGACATAGGTCATTCAATGGCTTATATATTCTAGCTTTTCATATTAAATTCATTTTACTGTAGGTGTTTTATTGGATTCCTCTTAAGTGCTTGTAGTACTTAGAGGGAGATCTATAGGTTAGAATACATTTTATTTAATTACAATTTTCAAAGATGTTTAGGTAAGAATTTCTTTTTATTTAACTACAATTTTAAATACAACTTAAAATATTTTCATTGTTAATTTTAATAGACTATGTTTCTTTTTTAAAAGAAGTAAATGTATTAGAATTACTTAAAGTAAGTAAAATTATTTTTACATATCAAGTATAAGTATGTATATTACCTTTGTTAAATTTTTTATATTTAAATATTATTTAAGTAAAATTTATGAAAATTACGGTAAAAATAGCTAATTCATTTCTTTGATTTAGGAATTTTTTTTATACTTAGTAATATATAGTTTCACATGTCTGTATAAAGGACATGGGACATTCAATGGCCTAAATCTTATAGCTTTGCATCATAATTTCATTTTTCTGTAGGTGCTTTATTGGATTCCTTTAAGTGCCGGTAGTACTTTGAGAGAGATGTTTTGGTTAGAATACGTTTTATTTAACTACAAATTTAAAAGCTGTTTAGGTTAGTATTCGTTTTAAATAAAATTTTAAATACTACTTTAAAGTATTTTCACTGTTATTTTAATAGACTTTTTTGTAAATGTAATAGAATTACTCACAGTATATAAAATTATATTTTTCCATTAAATATAAGTACGTATATTAAGAGATCTCACTTTTTAAATTTATTTTTATTTTTAAATATTATTTAAGGACATTTTTTGACAATGACGGCATAAATTAGCTATTTCATTTCTCTGATTTAGTAAATTTTTGGTTTTGTATAAACTTAGTAATATATAGTTTCTCGTGTATGCACAAAGGACATGGGTCATTTAATGACCTACATATTCTAGCTTTTCTTATTAATTTCCATTTTACTGTAGGTGTTTCATTTGATTCTTTTAGGTGCTAGAAGTACTTCGATAGAGATGTTTTGATTTTTATATTTATTTAGCCTAAATGAACTTTGATGTTGGTTGAATCTTTTTTTGAACTCAAGGCTTGTGCAACCTATATATATTTTTATGTTTTCAGGATTTTCAATTGAAGAGATATTGCATTGGTATACCAATGATTCAGTGCGACATTTATTTTGCAGAGGGCAATTTTGAGAGTTTCTACAGTTACATAATTTCTGTTTATTTTCATCAGTTTTTATTTTTATTTTTTCAAGTGTTTATTTAAGATATTAGCATTATGTTTCTTAATACTTTTTTCTAAGTTTTCCGTACAGCTGTAACTAAATTTTAGTGTGTTTTTTATTGAAAATAGTAATTAGTTTACTTCCACTAGAAAAATGCTTGACTATTAATGCGAGGATTTTTTGTCCTAATTTGTTTTTAACATTTGGTTCTATGGGGGTGTATACCAAATTATTTTTCTACGTCTGTTTTTCTATGGTTTCCATTTTCATTTTTTATATAAGTTAGTTTTGTTTTTTTGTAGACACTCTCTTTTCGAGCTTTTTTATAGGAATTGATATGCTCATCGAAAATCTTGTCATTTGCTGAATTTGTACTAATTCTTTTACTGATAGATAACGGTATATGTTTAATTATAGATGGAGGTGATTTGATTTAAGGTGTATATATAAAGGATTGTTGTTGGGTTTTTTATAAGGTGTGTATGTATTTTTATTTAATTCTAATGTTTTTTAATTTAATGCTAACCGTAATTTTTAAGCCCATGCTTTTAAATAGTTTATATAATACCTTTCTAATTCTATCTATATTGAAGTTAGTTGAGTTTCTAATAACCATAAGTCTATCGACTCTTTACAGACCAATGTCAGTTATATTGATATCAGGTTGCGCTGTAAGGTTGTCTAAAATAAAAAGACCTATGAGATCAGAATATTCAGCTGAATCTAGTGATCCCATTCTGATATCAAAGTGGTCATAATAATTCTTAATCCATTGGTCACCTTTATGTATAAGTACTGATTTTTTTCGCATAAAGGATAATTTTCTTTTCTTCACTTGTAATATCCGTATAGTGGGTGGCAAAGTCCAACGTATTCATAAATAGTTCTGTAGATATTGATTGGTAATAATTATCATTATCAAACTGCATTAGTGTACATTTGTTTTTTTTCTTTTATGCAAGTAAACCAGTTCATCACTTCCTTGATATTAATCCAAAGTTTTAGGCTTATTAATGCTCTGTAAATTTACATTGAGCACTACTTTGTAAAAATAAAAATATCTATAAGAACACCAGATTATATATCTTATTGTTCGTTCTTTTTATATATATATATATATATATATATATATATATATATATATATATATATATAGATATATGTGTGTGTGTGTGTGTATGTGTGTGTGCGTGTGTGAAATAAAATATATATTACAAAAGTAAATTAAATATACACATATATATATATATATATATATATATATATATATAGGTATATATGACATAAAAATATTAAATTTATATATATATATATATATATATATATATATATAACATTGCGTTCATATCTCTATATCTATATTATATCCATGCCTATATATTACGACGCTGGAATCGCGAATGACTTGATCAAACCGTCGATTCTGCTGCCGATCGACGGGGGTGGATGGCCTTGACGCGCAATGCGTTTAATTCAATTGGAGCCAGCTCAACACACCCCGGATGAATGCCATTACAAGACAAGACAAGACATGCTTACATTTTCCTTACTTACCCGTCTCTTTATATCTATCTATCTATCTATCTATCTATCTATCTATCTTCATATCTATCAGTCTGTTTAAATTTATGTATGTATGTATGTATGTATCTATCTATCTATCTATCTATCTATCTATCTATCTATCTATGTCTATAACTTTGTTACTATAAATGATATCATAATATTCCCTGTATTTATGCGTGTCTTGAGGCCCAATATACAGAAATTTATATCCGAATTATTTGCTATAATTATTAATAGTGCTAGTAGGGTTATTGAATTTTATACTTATATTTCGCTCGTTTTATCCGTTGCTTTCTCGGTTGTTTGCACAAGAGGCAATTGCTCCCAATTCCAAATTTTATTTTGAGGGGATATCCTATTATTTATCTATTCAAACGCCACCTAATAACGAAAATTGCGAAATATATATTCCAAACCAATGCCAATGCTTCTGAAATAACTTCATCACTTAACCTAATACACGGTTTGCATCGTGACCAATGAATATATTTCTACAATAGTAGATGTTAGGTATAACAATAAATACAAAAGACCATTATTAATTCAGTTCAGGCGTAGTTTTCAAATTCTATTTAATATTTTTACCGATAATATTTAACGCAACTCGTGTGTCATAGTTAAGTTGTCTGGCTTACTCGTTAACATTCTTCGAACTTTAAACCGACCACTTTATTCCATCTACAAACTTAGATTGATCCCATTCTATTTACTATGCTAAAGTCATATTATCATATCACTCACTACACTCTGATTAATTCACATACTCTATTTCAGTAGAAGAAACGGTCAGTTTATGGACAGTAACATTATTGTTATGTGGATAAATATTTGAGAAATACTTCATTTTAATGGCATTTCTTTTAGCTAAGAAAGTCTAATAATTATGTCCGATTAACGAACAGCATTTAAAAGAAAATTAGTGAAGCTTGCTTTTCTTTGAAAGTGTTATTATTAATTGCTTATATCACCAGGCATTAAACGCCTAAATTTTCCATTAATTATTCAGTATCTCTCTTTATATAAATTTACATCAACTTTACTTGCATATACAGACACAAACAAATTATATATATATATATATATATGTGTGTGTGTGTGTGTGTGTGTGTGTGTGTGTGTGTGTGTGTGAAGAAGTATCGTTTTAAGGTGTGCTATGTTTATGGTATAAGGTGTTCAGTTTCAGATATAGAGCGTATTGCGTCTAGCATGAAACAGTCTGTCACCTCTGAATGTTGACTTCAATGTTCACTTTTATATATATATATAGATATATATATATATATATATATATATATATATGTGTGTGTATATATATATATATATATATATACATAGATACACAGATACATAGATAGATAGCTAATATTAGTGGTAAATATACTCATACATATGCAAAATATATAAATATATATACATACATGCATATACATACATATATATTTTGTATAAAAATATTCCAATAGGATAGAATCCAGGTAGAACTCAATGAATTTGTAGGTATGATGAATTGGATCGTATTTACGATTCCAATGGAATAAATTATGACCATGGAATATTAGTGTTTAAGCCTTTTTATTATATATATATATATATATATATATATATATATATATATATATATATATATATATATATATATATAATCTAAATGAAATAATAATAAAAAAACGAAAGAATATAAATCTACAACCCAGTGTGTCTGACGATTTTAATTTTTTAATATATTTTTATTGTTATATATATATATATATATATATATATGTATTAATTCTCATATTATTATATTATTAACTAATTTTAATTCTAGTATGTATTTTTAATCATTTCAACCCAATCAAGAGTAGAGGACCCAGGGGATTACAGAATGGGAGGACAAGAGTAAAGAGTTTTTTGTTTTTTTTTAGGAAAGGATATACAAAAAGACGGTGATCGGTATCAAGGCATCAGAAGATGTCCATTGACATTTCATTTCAATATCTGAAGATTATAGCGAAGCAATTTAGAGGAAGGGAGTTCCACTTTTGTGAAGTGCCAGAGAAGTTGAAATATATATATTCAAATTTTCATATATATTATTTATATATTATATATGCGCGGTACGTATTGTAAAGCGCTCAATATTACTGATAGAACTAACATATTTACTTTTGAGTGGTGTGAATTTCTGACCCTGGGTTTCACGCTATTTGCGATCGTCAGACAAACTGATTAATTTTATCATATATGTTTACGTTTATGTTAGCTCAGCTGAGTGAGTGTGCGTGTATGTATGTCTGCGTACGTCAATGTGTGAACGTGCGTGTATGTATGTTTGTTTACGTATGAGTGGCGTTCCGACAACAGTTTTTCCTCCCACTACCGTAAAAACACCAATATACGCAACCATATATAAAACCAAAATTTAAAAATTAATCAGTTTGTCTGACGATTACAAATAGCGTGAAACTCATTGTCACACACTCATACCATTCAAAACTATATATATATATATATATATATATATATATATATATATATATATATATATATATATATATATATGTGTGTGTGTGTAAATGAACCACGAGTAAGTTTTCAGATATATATAATGGATTCTCCCGACGCGACGTATGAGCATCCGACAACGTCACTCAACTTCTACAATTTCTATGCTTATCTACATCTAGTGACCTGCATACCAGTTCACATATTGTGCAAGATCGAGGAACTCTGTGTTATACATCATGACGGTCGTCTTCGAGTATAGAAACCAGAGGTTAGCAGCGAATATTTCGAAGACAGTAGGAAAGCGTTGTTCAGGTTAGCAGTGAATATTTTGATAAAAGTAGCAGAGCATAGTTCGTTCTTCTGTTTCTCTTCGCCTGACAAGCTAAACTGGACATTCGGGTAGAGTGACCTAAACGGCCGCCTTTATACACGACAGATTGAATGTTGTACATCTTCTGATTGTGTAACCTTCTATTGGTGGACTATAAAGTGAGTCCAGGCATTTGGACTAACTCACTAGTTACATAGTATGCACAAAAAACTGTAACACTCTGAGCATAAGAACAGGAATATTTGCTGACGCTTTTCCCCGTTGCCTTTCATCTATTATTCCTTCAATACCACCTGATTTCGAAATTTATTATATTATTCTGGCACAGTTATTTCTTTTCAGTTAAAATCGCTCAGCGTTAATATGAGACACATCTAATACTTTACTCTTTACTTTGTCTTTTTACCTAAACTACGACCATCCAACACTCCTTTTGTCCAGATGGCTATACATGAAGACCATATATAAGTATAATCTAACCAAATGACTATCAGATTATTTATAGGAATCCAAACTTGGACAAGCTGATAAATTTTAGAACATCGTCGTATTTATACAATCTTCCTTCTGTTATGCGTACTTTCTTCCTTTATCGATATATAAAATAATTGCTTGTTGGAAGTTAAATGGTTTATTTGAAAAAGACTTCAATATCGTTCTGTGCAGATTAATGCAAACGACAGTTATTTGCCTGAAATGATCTGAGTGTCATTAATAGTCACATTACGAGGTTTAGGATTCGAAATCTGTTGTAAATCTTCTTTTCGAATTAAAGAATGATGTTTAATAGATTCAGAGCTTGCGAACCTGGGAATTGCAAAGCTGGTCACTATGAGGCAGATAATTTGTAAGAAATTAATAATGATTTGCATGCAGGTGTGTTTCCGCAAGATGTTGACGTCGATATGTGTTCGAAATCACTATAGAAGTTCGAAAA
>OZ010586.1:106542508-106605008 GCA_963932145.1 Acanthosepion lycidas
AATATTTTCTTTTATATGCTAGATCCTTCAACGCATACTTCTCTAAGTATCTTTTGCTTTTTCACGTTCTTTTCCTTGGATACCATTTACTCAAAAAGACGGTTTCTCGCTGTTTTGCCATGATTATCTTAATTTCAGTATCTCCGATGAATGTTAAAATCTCCAAGCTTCCATTTGAAATCGGATTCCATTCCAGTTCCTTCCATTCAGTTACGCGCAAATGAAATTGGAAAGTTATGAATCCAACTCTTCCCCCATCTATGAGTTAAATAGTAAGACTTGTATCTGGAAAATTCATTGTTTTTCTGAAAGAAAATATTAATGCACTAACCATTCCCCAAAATATAAAAATTTATTCTTAGAATACAATATTTATATTATTTGCACTATTGTCCTGATATTTGTTGCCATATTTATCACAACGTTTCGGTCTTCTTCCGGTGTTTGAATGTCGAACTGAACCCTTTATTTTGCTAGCTGGGTTAGACTGTTCTACTTCCACCTGACATGTTTAAGTGATGTCAGTTATCAGTCATCGCCTGCAAATATAAGGAATCCGCACATATGCTAGGCCACAAAAATCTCCTGAGCCGACCAAGCATAGAAATGAATACAATATGCGAACCAGTAATAAGGATTGCCACAGAAAAGCATTAATAAGAAGGAAAATTGCAATGTGAGCTCTGGTAAAAAAAAATGCTATGATAACAGCAAAAATTGCAATTGAGGACACATGGCGCAGTCGATAAAGGCGTTGTTTAGTGACAGGACCCAAAGATTTGTGAGTTCAATACCTGGTTAAGGTAGTGGAGAGGTGAGTTCTTGTATTTTCTAAATTCCTTTCTGGTTGTACACTTTTTCTGTCTATGCTGTCTATGTCTTACTTCAAGTCTTCATCTGTGAGAAGATTTCCCAATATTCCCTGACATAGAGTAGATTAAATATTACCTGCAGTTTAGCACTCTGGGAATGAGACATTTCAACACATAGCAAGATGACTGTCAAGGTTGCTAATGGCATGACACCATTTTTGTGCCAATATCTAAGGAGGTAATTTAAGTATGAGAAAGTGGTTTGCTCTCTCACCTAAATGCTTTCCTGTTAGCCATCTTGGCATGCCATGTGTCACGACCTGTTGTCAACGTGGAAGAGTGCTCACAGATACCTGCTTCTTCGAAAGGCATTAGGGAAATTACCCTTGACTGCAGTTTGAAATCGCTTAGTCAATTTCTTTTGCCAAACCAGTAGCCATTATGCCAGTCCACACATCTAAATGATAATGATCGTAACTTATGTATAGCGACTTGTGTCCACGTGATTAAAACCAGCGTCTTCGGTAGCATTTGCGTCTGTTTGACAATTTGTTTATCAGTTGGAACTTAATTAATTTGAGGAGCCGATTACTACTGTCGTTGATTTTCCATGGTCTTCGGAATGACAGTCGGGCATATTTATCGCTATAATATCGAAGCATTAATAATATAAATCTTCTGAAAATGCGCGCTCGCAAGTGCTAAGTTCAGAAGCTCATTAATAAATCTCTTACTGTAGTTGTGAATCACAGCATAAACTCAAATATTTACAAATTGTTCATACAGGAAACTTATTGCTGAAGATTAAGCTTTAGAAACGTTTTATATCACTGAATATAACGTCATTTATTTAACCTGGATATAGACGTAGAGACAGTGTTTTGGTTTGGTTTGTTTTACGGGATATTAAACTTAATGGGTTATTTAATGCTGACAAAATTATTATCATTGATAATTTTTTTTTTTTCAAAAATCTATTGCTGGTAATATTTTTTAACGTGTTGCTGATAATGAGTTTTTTCTTCAAAAATATTTTGCTGTTTATAATTTTTTACAAAGTATTTCTAGTATTAAAACCTATTTTTACACATTCATAGTGTTTTGACTCCAGTTTGGAGTCTAAATATTTACCAATAGCTGGGACTCTAACAGGTGCTAGGGTGGATCTGGGGACATCAGCAATTAAGAATTGGTTCCATGCTCCTTAAAACCTCCTGATCAGAGTCTTTGCAGTGGGACATAGTTACCCTGGATGCGGATATAGTTTATCGTCATACCCAGGAAGGAGAACATGGATGTAGTCTATCGTCATACCCAGGACGGACAGTGTTTTATAAAGGAAAATAATAATAATAATAATAATAATAATAATAATAATAATAAGAAGAAGAAGAAGAAGAAGAAGAAGAAGAATTGTCATGGATTCTGAAACTAATTGATTAGAAATTTTGGCATCTAAATGGCTTGTCACTTTGAATTTAAAATGGTAAATATAACGGTAGTATTCCTTGTTTCCTCCTCTGAAATATTCGGGATTAACTGAGTGAGCAGCCAATGATACTTACGGTTGAAATTCATAAAATCTGTTTATTAAAAGAGCTGTTCAGGGAAATGAGGTTCTCAATTCCACTAACTGCTAACAATCGAACAGACTGTAAATAACCCATGAAGTTTAGAAAGAGTCGAACGGAAACATCCTTTACTTATATGTCCTAAAAATAGAAAAAAACATTATTATGTTAAAAGAGATGAACTTTGAACTTTCGAAGGGGACAACTGAATAAAGATGCTGTTTTTGCAATTTTGAACAGTAAAAATAAATTACATATATGCCGAAATAGACAGGAGAAAGGGAATTTTGACAATGCTGACATAGGTAGATTCATATGGAAGTAGTAAAAATTAGCTGTTTTAATTGTGTTGTATTGCAATGTTCCACCATCCCTATTAACTATTGTGGGCTGACTTTAACAGTAATATATATAATACATACCAGAGTCTGTCTGTCGGTCTATCAGTATGAATGGCTTCGAGATGTGTTAGTCGAATCCCTGTCTTTCAGTAGTGTATTCTCTTTTACAATAAACGCCTCCTTCTCCCATCTACATCTGTATTGCTGTTCCTTCTACTTGAGTACCCCCTGTTTGTAACCTTTTTAGGGATACAGCAGATTGTTTGATAGATTTTTAAAGGTTTTTCTACCTTAATTTTGTTATTTAAAGCCGAAACCTATTTTGAATTGTCAAAACGATTCTTTTTATTTTAATTGGGAGTGAATATTGCATTGACAATATTATAAGAATAATGACATTTTTTTCAGATAAAAATCTCGCATTTAACCCTTAGCTAAAAGAAGAAAATATGTATTGATATCTTCTAGAAGGGAATTTGGTGTAAATACATGCATCGACGTAGACTGGGAATACGAACTCGGCTCTCGGATTGTTCATTCCGATTAGTTATCCATTACACTACATATAAAGATTATTGCCTACAAATTGAACATTAACTAAAGAAAATAAACATTTCTGGAATATGCTGTTGGAAGAGATAAATGAACAAGGCGGCAAAATGCGAAATGCTCGTTCAGAGTTTTTAATGAGCATGTAAGAATGGAAATTCGGATGGAGAGTTTTGAATGACTTGTAAGATCAAACACCGGAATTTGTCCCTTGTGCGCCAAACATGACGAAACGGGACGATAAAGAAAAACAGGAAACTTGACCACCAAAATTAAAAGTAAAAGAAAATTACATATATTACTATCAAATCGAGACATTCATATAGAAGTCCTGCATGTCACAAAATGAGTTTAAAAAAATCTAATCTATCATCTGTATGCAACTGCTTTCTAAGCTCGAGGGTTCAAAATAGCTCCCAACTAAAGAGGCTTGCATTTCTGAGTGATGATCATTCTTCATCGAACCCGTGCTAAATAAAAGAAACAATATTACATGATACCTTTCAACAGCAGTAAAAAAAAAATAAAATAAACAGCAATAGTAACTCAAAAAGAAACTGATAACATAATCATGATTCTGAAGTTACACCCTTCTTTAAACAAAAAGCAAGAAAACCGAAATAATTACTGAAAAGAGCGATAACAGTATAGTTGAGAAAAATATTTCCCAGAAAAAAAAAAACGGTTTTATAAACTTCAGTCCAAACTGGCTGCTCGGTCTATAAATTTTGAACGTTTCCTTATGAGGAAGCGGATAATATTACTAGTACATTTACCATTCCATAAAATGCTCTACATGAAAAACGAAGTCGAAAGAGATCATGTAAAAAAAATATGAGGCAAAGTCGAATAATGAAGATTATTAAAGTTTCAATCGATATCACAATCAAATGACTCGAAGTTGGCGTGAGAAATACTAAGAAGAGTAATCACCAAAAAAAAACAGAAGTAGAAACACAATATACACGAAAAAGACGAAAATTCAAGAGTCATAAGAATAACATGATCTCGAGTCTCGTAATTTATTTAGGGTCGTAGAAGCACCACATTTACTGTAGACATATTACCACGATTTGACTTGATCAAGATATCCGGACGTAGAACAAAACGTTACAAAGCTGATTGAATGAATTTTATTTCTCCTAGATTGTTTGCCAACCAAAATTATATGGGTGTGTATGCCCTGGTATTTATTGGTAGTTGGGTGAGAAAAGGATCCATACCTATGCGAAGGTTATTTTCATTTAGTTTTATTTAACGAACTTGATTGGAATTCGAACTCGACCTCCTCATCCACCGCGCGTAGAAATGTATAACTAGAATTATATGGAGAAAAACAAAAAACAAATAAAAAAAAAACAAAACAAAAATAACAAAAAAAAACAAAAACAAAAAAAACACAGCATATTTAGAAGATAGGCAGATTATTATTTTTTCCTAGGCTACGGTATAATTTACCAGCGAATGGATAATAATAATAAAGACCACAAACAAAAAAGTGCTTCCTTATTAATATGGCAGTCCCTGCAGACTGCAATGTATCTTTGAAGATATTCAAAAAGCTGTCAAAATACAAAGACCTTGAAATCGAAATATCAAAAATGTGGCATATGGGAACATCAACAATTACTGTTGTAGTTGGAGCCCTAGGATTGGTAGGACAAGATTCCAGTAGACTTATTGAAGGGATTCCTGGAAGCCCATGCCTCAAAGAAATATTTAAAAAAATGTTTTCACTAGTATAGCCCACATTTACGAAGGCCTTTATCTATGAATTTTTTTTTTTTTTTTTTTTTTTTTTGTCAGTGGAAAGTGTCATGATGCCATTTCTAACCTTATGTCTCTGGACGGGAACCGGAAAGAAATGTGTACACGTCAGAAATTAAGGGAAATAATAATAATAATAATAATAATAATAATAATAATAATAATAAGAAGAAGAAGAAGAAGAAGAAGAAGAAGAAGAAGAAGAAGAAGAAGAAGAAGAAGGGGAAGAAGAAGAAGAAGAAGGGGAAGAAGAATATCCCAATTTTTAAACCTAATAAAGGTCAAAATTAGAACATTATTAGAAATCCAATCAAAAATTGTGAAACATAAGGATAAGTGTCGATGTGCCCATATGATTTGGTACTGTTGTAGCATCACTACGGACGATAATGGGTATGTCTCCATTCACAAAAATACAGTAGTAAATGTAATATGTTAGTCGGCAGCTGGAGATTCGTGTCCAGCTGTACAGGTCCTAGAATTTGCCTCCGGCAGAGAGGATCTCGAGACGAGGCACAGTCGAAAGGCAAAGTCTCGTCTCGGGTAACAACTACCCGACCACGTTTTATACGCGTTCTAAGTGTAATTTCTCGCCGAGCCTAAGGGCTCAGATACCCCACATTAAAGAAATAGATTAACAATGTATTATCAGTTGGGAATATCTTTAAGTAATCCATGTGTATTTATGAGTGAAAAGATAGTATGTCGACATAGATAATACATAGATAATACATAGATACGAGCTTAATTACTGATAAAACGAAGTTAAATTAACGATCATTTAAACTCCTAAACAAATCAGACATATATCTAAAGATTACCGTATAAATTATATATGAATTATATTTTTTGTAAAGAAAAACTGGAAAATTCTCTGAGCGTAAAACGACTCGTTATCTGAAATTTTCATGACGACATAATGTTACCATTCTTCATTTCAGCGGAAATACGCAACACTTAATCCTAATTAATAGCCAACCAATCGAGGCCGTCTGCACACTTTGGGTATTCTATTATTGCCACAATTATTGCGCTTTCAGTTCTTGCAACAATTCTTCTAACGTTACGCTGGAAATGCTTTGAGACCTTTAATAATGGTGACAAATTCCCTCGGTATTCGAACTTTGCCTGAAGCTCTAGAAATCTGTTATCAAGAGCTTCAATATGCATCGTCAGGATTTAGCGAAAAATCATTAACTCAAGAACTGTTTTTAGAGTTGCACGGGTTTTTCGAAGCGAGCCAAATATCCGTTCACGATTATAAATTTTTCAGATCCACCTGTCAACAACAAGCAGAAGAATTCATCAGATCTCTAAAATAAATGGGATAATTTATGAAATCTGGCAAGAGAGCTTCACTGAAAATCTGAATATCAATGCTTTGATTCATAAAAACCGATGAAACATGGAAACTATCTGTTATTAATATTCTGACTAATTTTAGACATTTTTAGTTACACCTAAATTACTTATATATTTAAACGTATTTCATTTGAGAAATATGTCATAAAAATGTTCGAGGATGTCAAATGAAATCTGAAATATGAGAGATAAACAATGAAAAGAAAACTTAATAAAATTGACCGTGTTTTAATACTATTGATATCAAAACGTTTCAAAACGAGCGTGCGTGTAAGTTTGGATGTATGTGTCTGCGTGAGAGTGAGAGAAAGAGAGGACACAGACAGAGAGAGATATAAAAAGGGGGGAAAAATATTGCCGAAATTACATCCTAACTTAAATCCAGACAATGTTATGTTCGGTCTGTGCGTGTCCAAGACGAATATGTTAGTTTCTTAAGTATTTTTTCATTTTATGCTAGACTATCACGTGACTAATGCAGTTTAGTTTGATTACTTGTCTAACACCCACTTTTGCCACTGTTATATAATTCATAATATTGATAATAATATATTTTTGAAACGGCTACGCCCTTTCAGGGCATAAACAATTATGCTTCTCTATAAACTCTATTTCTTCATCTGTGAATTTCCAAGGCGTCGTGGATAAGATAATGCAATGTTTTCCACTCTCATTCTTCCAGTTCTGTATTCAGTGTGAGATTTCTCCTAGATAGGATGTTGTACAAACCAAAATAGCTACTTCGTAGTTTAACCCATAGCGTGTAAGGAGAAAAATAGGATAAATGCTAAATTCATGAAATTTGTACGAATTCTGAGGCAACCGAGTATGTATGAATTTTAATCGGTAGGGATAGTTTCATCCAACGCCGGAAAATGATGGAAAACCAAAACGAAAACAATGATTTCAAAATTTCAGTCTTGTTCTAATATAGCTTTGTCATATCTAGGCTCATGTATGGCGTCTGCTATTTTCAGCTCTATGCAAATTTTCTCTCGGATTAATCATTAAAAATTGATTTGTGAGAATAAAGATTCTGGGTCATGAAAATGACTGTTTTCGTCGCATGTTTTCATTTGGTGCTATAAAATAAAAAAAAATGACGCTACCAAGATGCCATACAACTTGATGGCGTTCGACAGAAGCAAAACCTAAAGTGGACAGCTCATGTAACTTGAAGAGAAAATAAAGATACGATATAATAAATATGTTGACTTTCCATACAATTTCAAATAAAAGTTTACGAAACTAACCTCCATTAGTGACCATAACAAAACGTATTTTCCTGAATGAGAAATATTTTATAAATTTCGCTCAACGGTATGATTGACACTTCTGTTAGTGAATGTTTGTTTTCTCATAAGGACAATGTTAATTTTCTAATCAAATTAACGTAACAATTTATGCGTGGATAACGTGCTATACTTACGTCATTTGATAACAAACATGATTTCACTAAATAAGAGATTTTTATGACTCTTCTCTAAAATATTTTTGTCATTTCCCCCCAAGCAAGGAGGGAGTGTTGCACATACGTAGGTATTACAGCGAGTGAAAGTGAAAGAAAAAATCTTGTTATGAGTATTGAAGAAAGGATAAAAGATAAAAGGCATCCAAGTCAACAGAAAATGACGGTTAACGTTACATTTAGATATTTAAAAATTATAGTTATCAAGGAAGCAAGTAAGCAGAAGGGAGTCCCACTATCTAGAAGTGCGAGAGAATAAACTCTTGGAGTTGAAATGGCGGTTATACTTAACCATTTCAGCAGTAAATGCGTGGGATCCAGATGCCAATTTAATAGAAAGATTAAATTCCTATAGTTGGGGTACCAGGGGAAAAAAGCTCGACAGAGCATTAGCCATGAAAACAATTGTAGAAAAGACCGAAGGAACGCACAAAAGAGTGACTAAATTTGAGATGCCAAGGCGGGATCGATTACATTGCAGATCCTACTTTGGATTTTGTCAAGAACCTAGAGATGAACAACAGGGGCACGAGACCAGATTCGAATTTATTCATAATACTATGTTCGTTAACGAAGCACCCTAGTTTTAGTTCAACAATAATCCATAATCAAATGTATCCCGATTGATAATGAATAGCTCTAAGACAAATGTGAGAAACCAATTCGAAATTCTATAGGTCAACTGCCAGTAACTACTGAGTCATATTGCTACCAGGCACGAACTTTGCAAATGTAAGTCCAACAACTGGAAATATATTGAATGTAAATTAATTTGATTTTGTAGATAAAATATTAAATTTATTTTAAGGACAATGACTAAATGCATAGGCGCTTGAGAAGTCGCGATAAAATGTTGTTTTATAAGTAAAAAATCAGTAAGAGGAAGAAATTATAGTAATTCCTGTAATTTATTCTTAAAATACCAAATATGCCGAAGCTTAGACGTTAAACAACACATATGAATGATTCCATCCTTATATTAACTATAGCCGAATTATAGAATCTATTATAGAACTACTAAGACATTGAGTGTGTAGTTTTGGTAAATATCCTTTTTTATTTTAATATATTCTTTTATTTAAATCCAAAAAATATACGTATGAACTTATATGTCATTATTACTGTCTATTGTAAATTACTTTTTACGGTTATTTTTTTGTTTTGTTTTGTTTTAATTAAATCGCTTATTGTTTCGGATGTAATGGTTACAAATATTATATTAATAATTATACTGGATTGAAACGCTTAAAATGGACGGAAGCTAAACAATTAATTTAAATTTTAATTCCCTGATGTCCGCCGTGTGTTGTACGTACAAATTAGGCGATTTCAAACGGCTTCTTTAATAGCAGAAGTGTTATTTAAAAAAAATGTTGCAATGCTTTGTGAGTCGAGTCTAAAATTTTCCGTAGATATTTCAATAGTTACTGCAATTCATATATGTATACAGAGAAAGTGATAAATTCACATTTAAATATATTGCTGATAGAATGGGCACTACTCATTTGAAAGATGCCTACCTACTTTTTAAAGACCATAAACCTAACTTTCAAAATAATATACATTCCAGACTAATAAATCCCTCCAAATCAGAGTTAGGAATAATTTCCAGAAACATTCTAAAAAGAATAAGCACATCTATATTAGAAAATTACCCCTTAAAACTTTGGAAAGATTCATCTGACGCCATTAACTGGTTCCAAAACATAAAATCTCAAAATAAATCAACTTTTATCCAATTAGACATTATCGACTTCTACCCCTCCATTTCTAAAGATTTATTAGAAAATAGCTTACATTTTGCTAAAAATTATACTGAGATTACTGAGGAAGAAGTAAAAATCATAATGGATTCTAGACAGTCTGTACTGAGACTTAATGACACTACATGGTTTAAAAAAAACAGAGACAATTTCGATGACCCAATGGAAGTATTTGATTCGGCTCAAATAGCTGACCTAATAGGTATATACATTTTAGATATTCAGAGCAGATCCCTTAACCCCCAAAATGTAGGGCTTTACAGAGATGATGGACTCATTGTTATACCTAATTCCAATGGGCCTCTAATATCCCAACTACAGAAGAAAATAATAAAGGCATTCAAATTTCTAGGATTTAAAATCGAAATATCATCTAACCTGAAAATAGTAAATTTTCTAGACGTAACATTTGATCTCGACAATAACACTTATAAACCCTTCCAAAAGGAAAACCAATCGCCCATATACATAAATATCGACTCAAACCACACTAAAGCTATTATAAAAGAGATTCCTAATACAGTAAATACTAGAATAAATAAACTATTTTCTAGTAAAACTATTTTTAACCAAAATAAACCAACATACAATCAAGCCCTATTAGAAAGTAAATTTAAACAAACACTAATTTATATAGATAAATCTATTAATAACACATCCTCTAAGTCCAAAAATAGGAATAGAAAAATTATGTGGTTCAACCCGAATTTCTGTAAACTTCCGAATATTAATATAGGGAAATACTTTCTTAAACTAATAGACAAGCATTTTAGAAAAGATGAACTATTAAAAAAGATGTTCAACAAAATGAATTTACAAATTATTTATTCTTGCATGAGCAATGTAGAAAAAAATTATTAGCTCTCACAATAGCAAAATTTTAAGTGAATTTCATAATAATCAAATACAAATAGATTTTAATGCAAGCCAAAATAACAAATCGACCTGTAATTGCAAGGAAGGATCCGTTTGTCCCGTAGAAGGAATATGGATGGCAGAAAACGTAATATACGAAGCTACAATTTTCCCCAAAGAAGATATTAAACAGAAGAAGTTATACATAGGAATATCGGCAGGAAATTGGAAGCAACGTTTTTATAACCATCGTCAATCCTTCCCAAATAAATCCAAGAAGCATCAAACGGTACTATCAAAACATTATTGGGATTTGTTGGAAAGCAACTTAACCCCACAAGTAAAATGGAGAATAGTCTCGAGGTCTAGAACTCCAATAATCTTCAGAGACCGATGTAACTTGTGCATAAAAGAGAAAATCCTAACAATAAGGAATAAAGATCCCGACATATTACTGAACAAACATAACGAGTTGGTTTTTAAATGTAGAAATAAAAGCCACCTCAATTAAACTAAATATATTTAGAAATAACTATATAAAAAGGGAAAATATTACTTTTGTTTTTGAAATGAATGTATGAACACGTGGATGCTGTACTTGTTCCTATGTACTCTGAAACGTAGATGAAACTCGACAGTTATATGTGAATTTATATATATATATATATATATATATATATGCATGGGCATTTTGGATAAGGGTGCTTATATGCATATATGTGTTTGTATGAATTGTAGGCTCCTATGTATATGTGTATGTGTATGTATATATGTATACATATGCATATATATGAGTATGAATATATATGTATGCGGTATATATAGGTGCAAGCGTAGTTTTTGGCTAGGTATTTTTGTATATATATATATGTGTATATGTATTTTGCATGTATGTATGTGTGTATGTATGTATATGTATATGTGCGTGTGTATGCATGTATATGTATATATATATATATTGTTTTGGATATGAAATTGCATGTAATCTATGTATGTATGTGTATATAGATGTAAATATTTTAGAGTTAATATTTCTAATATGTGTGAATATATGTATAACATAGTAATATAAATACATATGCATGTATGGATGTTTATGGCTATAGATCTTTTATATGCTTTTTTATGTATATAATTGTGTGTGTGAATGTAGGTGCATGCGTGTGTGTATGTATATGTGTAATTATATATATATATATATATATATATATATATGCATATGTATGTATATGTGTATGTATGTGTATATGTATATGTGTGTATATGTGTATGTATATATATATATATATATGTGTGTGTGTGTGTGTGTATAGAATTTATTCAAATGGAAGGACATAAGTTCATTTTAAATGTGTTTTAAAATTACTCTTATTATTAGGTTGGTGCAAAAATAATGACGTAATAATGTCGTTTTTTGACGTATTTTTAACGTCATTATTTTTGCACCAACCTAATAATATTTAATCTCACTTTCTCCTTTAATGTTCTATAATTAGAATAATTAGAATTATGAGAGGGTATATTTATCATCTGGATGTACTTTCATTTTAAATTGATAATTTAACTTAAATTTAAATACACCACTCTTTAACTATCAATATTGATAGTAAAATATTAACTTAATTTTTTTTGAATAATTAAACACTACAGAAGTCACCTAACTTTAAACTTTAACTATGAAATTAAACAAACATATAAATACATTTCAAATATTAAAATATATTTAATTATTTATAAATGTATGTGTATGTAATTTATGTATGAATATGGATAGGTACATGTGTATATCGCTACATGTGTGTCTATGTGTGTATTTGCGCATGTAAATAAACGTATTTATATATAGGAATTGCATGAATATGTATGTGATATATATAAGAAGAATGCAAAATCTTTAATATTACCCTCAAATATTATTCCATAATTAAACCTAAACTTTAAGTAAGTAAGATTACCCATATAAAAATAATGACAAAGTGCATTCATAAATTAGATTAAATGTAAAACTAATAAAGATGTTACCGTAACTATTTTTACAATATTAAAAAAGTACGATTCGTCGGGTAAACAAACTATGATAATTTAAAATATTTTTAATATGTTCTCTATAAATGTGTTAATAAATATAGTATTTAACTTATATTAAGTCCCTAAACTATTTGTTTTAAAAAAAATTAATATTTAAATTGATAGCAAACATCAAATTTTTTAGATATCTATATATATATATATATATATATATATATATATATATATATATATATATATATATCGAATTTACGAGATGTAGTCATAGAAAAATAAATAAATCCTAACAAAGAGACAATAATTGCACCATATCTAAAATTAGATGAATATTCCTCCATGAGGTCATATTTGCACAAACCAGTGGAAAACGGTTGAAACGAGGATATAAGAGCATAGTCTGAACAACTAATCAGAATTATCCCAACCAGTATATGAACGTCGTTGTATAGTGAGCCAATCATAGACAAGATCTATCTTCAAACAGGATGAGTTCACTGACTGTCGATCAAACAGAAGCCAACCGAGAGTTTCGAAACTGATCTCTTTGTCTCGCAAGAATATCAATGTAAGGAGACGGACAGGCGGATTAACTCAGAATCGATGAATTCATTTTATCCATTTCCAATGCATCGGTCATCGTAACACAGCCAGACCAGAAATACAAGGCTTATATATATATATATATATATATATATATATATATATATATATATATATATATATATATATATATATATATATATTCTGCCAAACTGTCATATGCATGCAGCACGACATTTCATTTGAACTATTTAAGCTCTATCGTATTCTATCCTCTGACTCTGTCTCTCTCTGTTTCTCTCTGTCTCTGTCTCTGTGTGTGTGTGTGTCCCTCTCTCTCTCGCTATATATATATATATATATATATATATATATATATATATATATATATATATATATATATATATATATATATTGTCATATAAATAGTTATTTTGTATAAATTAACGCTCTGTGCATTACTCTCAACACTTATCCAAGATCACAGACATATATATATTTTGGCATAGATGTTTCTCTTTAAAGAAAAAAAACAAACTGCATAGAACTACAAGTACAGTGAGTATTTTGTTTTGGAAAATATGCATTTTATTTTAATATATTCTTCTATTTAAATTCATCAAAATTTCAGGTACACATTTTTAAGACATTATTTCTGTCTATATTTTAAGACATTATTTCTGTCTATATTTTAAGACATTATTTCTGTCTATATTTTAAGACATTATTTATGTCTATATTTTAAGACATCATTTCTGTCTATATTTTAAATTATTTTTTACGGTTCTTATTAATAATTTTTGTATTAATTAAATCATTCATTGCCTCGGATTGTAACAAAATGCATATTACTTTTGGATATATACTTTTCATTTGTAGTCCGGATTAAGATTATGTGTTTTGTTTCATTAGGATTATCCATATTATTTATATTTGTTTTTCTACTTTTTTAATTTGATGAGCTTTCCTTTTGGCATTATACTTGATATAATTAGAAAATTATAGGGGATTAAAATTTTCTTTTAATCTATTTTCTTCATAATGTAAATAGTGAGTTCACATAACCAGATTGCGAATATGATATCCGATTTTATCTTGTTATGACTGTGTGAATAACAGTTTATGAGGTTATTTTTATTCGTAGAATTATAATAGACATTTAGTTCTAGATTATTATTAGCACAAGTACTATGATAACAAGAAAAATCATGCATTCTCTATTTCTGCCTTATAGGTAAACGCTATTGCCAGTTCAGTTTATATATGTAAAAGTTCAGCTAATATATTTTGCGTGTACATATAAATAAGGAATCATCTGAAATCTTTTTGTTTAGGTAAAATCTTTTATACTTGACCAGAGTGAAGAAAGATAAAGATAAGCTCAATATTATATACCAACTGATAGAAATAATAAAAATATTTATGACTCATCACAAATCAATATTATTCCACATTCGACAATCATATTTGTAAATGAATATTTCGATAACAGAGGTGATCATCTGCCAGTTCATTAATCTATTACATTCACTTACGTGCTAATACCCTTGGGAAAGGTATTAATCCTTTTTTTTCCCTCCAGCTATGGGTAAATAGGAGGACAGACTGTTTTTTATAGCCTTGGATGGAAACTCGTCTAGGAGAAGGAAACTCTGAATTCAGAACCTTCGTAGGGTCGTTTGGAAACCTTGTAGCATGTAGTGCACTACGTCTCTTTATTCAGCCCTTCAAAAGTATGTTTGGTTCTGCACAAGACCATCATAACTATAATCGACTTACATGTGCTTGTGTCTGGCTGTCGGTTCCTAGGAACTGCGCAGCTTGACACTCATAAGTTTAATACAAAGGGAGTGTCCACCATGTAATACAAAACAAAATATTAACCTTAAACTGAAGTAATTATTTATACTATAAACTAGAATAAAAGTCACAGAAAATACTTAAGGGAGATTTCCAAGAAATTAGACAAAAATATATATGAAAACAAAAAGGATATTTTACAAAACACATTAAATAATTTCGTGGTTTATATCAATATACTTGATTATAATTTCCACTTACAATTAGTTTCTTAACGATAGTCAATACGCTTAGTCAAGTAAGCAAAAACGTAATAGTTCAGTTCATTGAATATTTACTTCATCAGGGACGTATAATGAATAAAGGCATATTATCGGTTCCTTTATAGGATGATTTGTTGAAATTTCCCTGTCGGACCTAAAAATCATTCAGAAACATAAATGATAAATAATTTGGTCAAGATCTGGGTCAGGTTAAGAAATTTCAAAAACTACCCTCCTAATATAAATGATAATTATAGGTTTAAGAATGTTATACAATAATTTAATTAAAAAAAACAAACAAACAAATAAAAATAAGTAAGTATTGTTCGAAATATATACTTACTAAATATACACTGATGTGCATAAGGTTTTATAACCATTTTAATGAATCTTACACTTGTCGAGAACAATGTGGCGTGACATATTAGCTGAAGACATCATGTATATTACCCCGATGCCAAAACCAGTATTTCCGACTCAGATTAATAAAAATAAAAGATCCTTTAAAAAAGACATCCTAGTTATAAATCTGGAAAAAAGAAAACTTCCTCGAGTTAATGTTACCCTGTGCCAGACTTAGTAAATTTTAGTAAATATCAAAATAAATGATAATTTCTAAACATAACTTGTTATATAGAATTAAAAAATGGAAATTTTAAAACAAATTGAACATTATGCCAACAAGCTAGAAGTATTTTAAAGTATTTTTTTTTTAAATGATAGCTGAAAAATTATAAATGGAAAACGATTATTGATGGATATCTTTGTACTGAAGTGTCCGACTATAAGCGACTTTTAATGGTTTTCTACTTCATTAAAGACCGTGTTGGGAATGACGATAAACTACGTCCAGCAGCAAGGCATCTGATCAGGAGGTTTTGAGGAGTGTGAAACCACCTCTTAATTGCTGATGTTCCCAGGGCCACCGTGATCCGGAGTGGTATCACCTGTTAGGGTCCAAGCAATGGGCAAATAGTTAGCCATTAACCTGGGGTAAAAACACGATGAAAGTGTTAAAATGTTTTAATACCAGAAATAGCTTGTCAAAAAAAAAAAAATTACCAGCAATAAATTTTTGAAGAAAAACAAAACTGTTACCAGCAATACATTTTTGAAAAATATTATCAATAATGTTCTTAAAAAATAATTATTACTAGCAATAGATTTTAGAAAAAAAATTAGTACCAGCTATACATTTTTGAAGGAAAAATATTTCCAGTATTGACAAAACAAAATATTACGAGCCAAAAAGATTTTGTCGGTATTAAATGACCCATTATTTTGATATACCGTAAAACAAACAGAACCAAATTACTTCAGCAAAGAATGTCTAGGGAGTTAATAGCACAAAGAACACCCAGACAACAATTCGAAATTTTGTTACAAGCCTTATCATTTAATCAACAAAAAAGAGGCAGCTTTTAAAGAAAGGCATAATGCTTTAAACGTAGTTTTTTAAATGGATCTTACCCAAACTTAAAGGAGAGAGAAAGATTCGTCCTAGACAGGCAACTTGAAAAGTAAAATAATTTTCAGTACGCTATTTAAGACGGACAGAGACTCAAACGAAATGCACTTAGTTACACAAATCAACATATCGTAGGTTCATGGGAATTGAGTTCAAACGCTAGGCTTCAGTTAGTTTGGCGGACGCAAAGCCTAAATTGTAGGAGACAAGTACTTCGCTTCACACACACACATACACACATATATATATAAATATATATATATATATATATATATATATATATATATATAGAGAGAGAGAGAGAGAGAGAGATAGATAGAGAGAGAGAGAGAGAGCGAGAGAGAAAAAATGTGTTTCATTATAAATTAATGAAGTGAGAAGAAGGCGAAATCTATCCTTACCTGTTTATTTCTTAGTGATTTTTTAGGAGCGGGTCAGGGTGTTTAAACAGAAAAGTAATTAGGATTATTTATAGTCCTATTATTAAATTGCTTTTTATTTATTTCGAATATCTGCTTCATATATTTTAAGGCTCTTCTATTTTATTTGCTATAATGAATATTACAATTTTATTTAGAATTAGAAATTTTCTTTGTGGTAGTTAAAAGTAGCGTAGCAGGGATTTTTAGTAGGAATTTGTTTACGTATATTTTAGGTAAACGCACACACAAACATACACATATGCACACACATACATGTGTACTTATCTTCCAACGCTGATGAACTCATTCTGCATGAAATGATGTGTAATAAAACGAAGATTCAGCTACCTTTCGCCATTTGAACAGAGACGAAAAGCGGCAGGTCTTGGCAAATCAAAAATGTGTCATTTTCCACCTTTACAACACGAGACCACATGTTGCAAAACAGAATTTGCAGAAGCTTTACGTGTTGAAATGGGAAACACTCAAGCATTAACCGTATTCTTCTGACGTGTTTTCCGATCTCTAGGGAACCATTTGAATGACAAAATATTTGTAAACTACTTCACAATCTTTATCGCAACAAAACACACGAAATGTCTAAGAAAATGAAATAATAGATCATTATAGAATGATTGGAGAAAGTTGTTATAAAGAAATAACGAAGTATTTGACGAATAAATGTTTTATTTTGAGGATGTAAAATTGTGTCTGTAATTTTTTAATCGAGGACGAACTGTAGCAATGATCTAATCTTAAAATGATATACAATCAGTTGTTGTCTGGGGCAAAGAATAGCGTCTTATTTTTAATGCCTGCAAAACGAAACTGTTATCTTTTAATCGTGTGTGACAACCATTATTTTTGCATTCCATCAGCATGGCAGATGCAAATTTTCAGGAGAGTAACGAATGGCTCTTTCTTGGACTAACTTTTTTTTCCGCTGACTTGATGTGAAAAGATTATTTTGAATTAATTGCTAGACATGCTGTTAGGCAAATTTGTTTACTGTGTCGTGCTAAAAAAACTTTTCTCACCAGAATCATACATATTTATAAGCCTAAATTTGTCATTTTTTTGAATATTACTGCCAGATCCTCCTGCTATCAATTTAGACATTATTGATAAAATCAAAGAAGAATCTGCAATATCATTGATCCATAACCGACACCTCGGATTCAGTCAGTTTCCACTGCTATAATGTATTTTCCCTGGGCATTTTCAAAAATACTTTCGTGGTAATTTTTATAACGATCTCTCCGCTATGGTATCCAGACTTTATGAATTTAAGCACAGTATAACATTGGTAGCAAGGTCTTCTCATTTTGCATTAGAAATGGCAAGAACTAACCGTAAGTTCTACTGAATTAGATTCTTCGATCGAACTTCTAGCTTATGGAATTCTCTGTAGGATTATTGTTTCCAGTCATGTTTGAACCTCAAAATTGTGAATACAATGTCAATTGTTATCTTCCATCTTCTTAAAACTTATGCATTCATTGTTCTCTTTCCTTGATAATATTTTCTTTCCTCATACTCTCTAACACTCAGTAAGACCATCCGCCATAGAGGCATTATTGCCTTACTTGTGATGAAGTTATATATATATATATATATATATATATATATATATATATATATATATATATATATATATATAAATTCCTAAGAGAATAGAATCCAGGACAGAGTAAGAATATAATATAAAAGGCTTATATATATATATATATATATATATATATATATATATATATATGAAAGTGAACATAGAAGTCAACACTTAGAGGCGACAGTCTGTTTCATGCTATATGCAATCGTCAGGCCACATATGCTGTTATTTTTCTCGGCTATTTATATATATATATATACGGGTTAGTGGTGCATTGTGGGTATTCTGTTATGGCGGTTATTTCACCGGAAGTCGTTTGTTTATTTATTTGGGTCAAATTATATTGCTTGTCTTTATTTTTTTTGTTTCTTATTTTATTTATTTATTTATTAACGTAGTAAAAATTTGTTTATATCACTTATTTAACAGTTTTGTTTCGGTTTGGGAATTTAATTAAAGCTATTTGTTCAGTTTTGTGGTTGATTGTTGTAGTTCATTCTAAGTATTATTTTGTCGGGAACAATTTTTAATTGATTATCTTTATTTGCGATTGGTTTGTTTATTTATTTACTTGGATGAATTTAGGTTAATTTATTTTACTTGTATATTTTCTCTTTTCGATTTTTAAGTAACATAGTTATTATATATATATATATATATATATATATATATATATATATATATATATACAATTTTTTTTATATATACAAATAATTACTTAACTGTATTTTTCCTCGGCTCTGCCATTAGTTCCACTTTTTAAGGGGTTAGTACTTATATAAAATATTTCTAATTGTAATGAATATCCGTTTCTTTTCAATTTTTATATCTGTTTCTTTTTCTTAACTCCGTTACGGATGAGCACATTGTTTATGTTTTTACATGATCTCGTGTGTTCCTTCATAAATGTAATTGTTTTTAATTGTATATTTTGTAATTCATAAGCGTAATTGTTTTTCAATTGTATATTTTTCAAATGTGTATTTTATTTTTCATTATTGTTTATATTTTTAGTATATCTTTGTTTGTCTTAATATATTTGTATGTATTGTATTGTGTTTATTATATCATGTTATATTATTATTTAATTTTATATTATTGTATTATTTATTATATTATGTTATATAAGTATTTAAGTTGCACTTTAAGTATTTAGTAAAATGTCTTCATTTACACATTGATTCATTTTACTGTTTTAATAATTTAATTTGATTACTGAAATTAATTCTAGATTTTTTTCTTCTAAACACAGTCTACATTTTCTATTATTAATATTATATGTGGGTATTGTAAAGATTTCCCCATTTAATTTTAGTTGATATATTTGTTGTGCAATTTATGTAGCTATTTATTTTAAAGATATTTTACTATTATTAAATCTTTTCCTTAAATATTGATTCAGTTGCTCCTATATAATTTCCTTCTTTTGTGTTCGTTTTATTTTATGTATTTGCTTTATATATTATTAGTTAGACATTTATTATTAAGTGAGCAGTTTCTTTTTATTTAAAAAATTACAATTATTATTTCTATTTTCCGTTTCTTTCATTGTATTTGCTATTTTCTTAACAATTTTCATTATGTTTCTTTATTATTGTCTCCATATTATTCAGACAATTATAACTAATTATAATTATAATTTTTCTAATTATTTTTTATTATTTATTCTATTTAGGGAAGTGTTTTTCAATTAATTTTCGTATGTTTGTTTTTATTACATTATTACAGCATCGATTAAACCAAACTATTTTACTTTATTTTATTTTTGTATGTATTATTATTAGTTTTGTATTTCAATTTATCCGCCTAAATGCTTTTTCTTAATGATGAATCATATATATTT
The DNA here is from genome assembly GCA_963932145.1 of Acanthosepion lycidas. Lineage (NCBI taxonomy): Eukaryota > Metazoa > Mollusca > Cephalopoda > Sepiida > Sepiidae > Acanthosepion > Acanthosepion lycidas. The sequence goes on from OZ010586.1 coordinate 106,562,970, forward strand.
TTAATTTCATTAAATATTTTTATATTACTAGCATTAGTTGCAATACTTTTATTAATAGATATTGTTATATGGTTAAATGCATTAAATGTGTTATTTGAATGTTTGTTTATATATATGGAATTATTATTTCATTTCCTATATGGTGCTCATTTAAGCTTATTTAAATTAAATGTTAGGTCTTGAAAATTTACTATTTTTAAATTAGATTCCATGTCTAAAGTAATTCCTATTTTTTTAAATATTTCTATTGTTTTCTTATATTTTCTATATTCTACCATTACAATTTCTTACAATTAATAAACTATCATCTCTATATAAAATTAAATCCTATCTATTAATGGCATTTGATAAATTATGTATGATATATATCCCTAGTTCGCATATTTTGCGCCATCATAAGTGCCCATTGATACGCCAAATTATTATTATTGCTATATTTTATTGTTGTGGCACAATGATGATTTTCTAAAATAAATATTTATAGCTAATTCTTCGTCTTTCGTTTTTATGTGTTGTATTGATAAATTTAGCAATTTATTTAATATATATCTGGTAATAGATTGAGAAAAGTCTTTCATATCACTTTGTGTAAAAAAGAAATTATTTTTGTTTGTAATATTGTTGAACTAATAAATAATTTTAATTTCGTCCATATTTTTTGTATTTGTTTAGTTATTTTTCCTATATTACTTCTGTGAGATTTAATACTCTACAAGTAGTTTCGATTAGAAAATTATCCTTTTGATCTTTCATTTTAATTTTTGCTACTTTCATTCATTCCCTAATTCTTTTATCTGATTTTAATTATCTTGCTATGGTTTTTGCTTCTTTATTCATATTTTCCGATTCCTTCTTGGTGGTTTTATTAAACTTATGTAGATCTTTGTCCATTAGTTTGTTATATTTTGTAGGTTCCATTTTAAAAATTGTTGATGATTTGTTTCCTTGAATAAATATTTCATTTGATTTATTTATTATTAATTGATTGATTATTGATTTTATGTCATTTGTTAATTTTTTAAAAATTTACTGTTGCTTTTTTTTTTCTCGTTTCTATTTTATAAACAATATTTATTAAATCATTTTCGAAATCAGTAATATCTTTTAGTTGCTCTAGACATTCTATTGCCGAAAATTAGAATTTATTGTTGTAATTAATATTATAGTTATTGTTCAGAATGTAAAACAATTTACCTTGATTTTATAGTCGTGTATATTTGATTTAGGAAATTTCTTAAATGAATAATCAGATTTGTATAGGTTCCATATATTTGGGAAATATAATGGTAATGCATTGATATAACACATACATATATACATACATACATACATACATGCATGCATACATACACACACATATATATATATATATATATATATATATATATGTTATGGGACCTTACCCATAATAACATAATGGACTATTCCATACGTAATAAATACTGCGCCTCAAGACGAAGCAGAGAGTTCATTCTGAAGTCGGGCGACCGGCTGATCGGTTGAACTCTCTCCCTTCGGGCTGGGAGGAACCCGAACGAGGCTGTGGAGTCCCTTTCGGGGAGGTAAACCGACCCTGAACCCGTTTATACGGGTTCAAAGGGCATATTTTTGGCTCGGTGATCCCACGTTAAACCGGCCTTGTGCCACATGATGCTCTCATTGGGGTGACTAAATAGCGTTCAGTCTGGAGTGATGTCCTTCAGAAGTCTGTCAGTCAGTCAGAACGAGAGAGACAGTCAATCGAGTCAGAGGAAGTCCGAAACAGAGTTGCGTTTCAGACAATTACTACTAAACCTGATTGTTCGTACTAACACTTCCTACTTCTCTGTATATATTCCTGTTTGTAATATATCTGTGTTATTCCATATCCGTATTCGAGTTCTTTATTGGTTCTACCTTGGACTATCACCGTGGTACAAGGAAGTTGACCATAAAAATATATTAGGAAAACGGCTTGAATTGTTAACTTATTTTAAACTAACATTTATTCATTCAGGAAATCAGCACTAATCACAAGACATAAAACTTTATCTGTTGACATTAGTCTGGCTAGAAAGCCATTGTAATGTTCCTATTCAACAGACCAAAGTTCAGATCGAAGACGTTGTGAAAAGACGTCTGTTGTGGAAAGGTAGCAATTGCCGGCTTACTTCAAATGTAACTTACAAAATTCTAATCTTGATTAACCATGGCGCACCACTACTAATTTTGAACATACAAGTCAAATGCACTGAATACAGCCTGTCATCGCTTCACTTCTTATATATCCACTGTATACTTACTGACGATGTTTTGATAAATTTAATTGAATTATGTAAAACTAGTCATGTCACAGAAAGCCAATCCCACCCATATCTGATTATTGTTGCCGACGTTGTCAGGACTGAGGCCAAGATTGTAATAGTAGTAACGATGTTGGGAGATATTAAAAGGAAGAATGCTGTGGTAAAGTTGCTTAATAACTAATGGTGGGTGTGTTGTAACACGAAGTTACTTAGGTGGTTAGTCATAGATGTTGTTGGAGAGGAGTTAGGGGGTGATGACAAAAGTTTGAGATAGATAAGTTAGAAATCATGATAATGATGATAGCAGGCTTTACGTCATAGTGTTAAAAGGGAAATATGACAATCATAAGGCTGGCAAAGTAATTAATACCAATGACATCCTGCATAGTATTGACGTCATATTTTGCGAACAATATCAGGAATTAACCCCCACACAAACACACACACACACACACACACACACACACACACACACACACATATATATATATATATATATATAGTGAAGGTAATAAATCGGTTTGTATATAATCCAAGTGTAACTATTGAGATAAAATATTAAAACTGATCCACAAAAAAGAGCTCAATGTATTTATTATTAAAGAGCAAATAAATTAGTACATAAAACATCCAAAATTATCTCATATGGGGAATAGACCTATTTCAACCGATATATATATATATATATATATATATATATATATATATATATATATATATGTGTGTGTGTGTGTGTGTGTGTGTTCGTACATAAAAATATCCAAGATTACCTCATATGTTGAATAGACTTATTTAAAGAGATGAATACTTGGAAGTTTTCTTCGTAAAATATGTTGCTGATTTTATCAATGGGGATAAAATATCCATTCCGTAGAATATGAATGCTAATTATTAAGAAAAGAAACTATTAAGCATATATTAATTTGTTAGAAATGCATGAAAAGAACATATTTTGTTTACTTGACCAAATAAGGAATATCAATGAATTTCTTTTAATATCTGATATAAGATCTAAAGCCTTTATGGCTGTCAGAGCTTTTAAAACAATCATTTCAAACAAGAGTGACCATGACAAGTGACTTAGTCTCTGATAACAAGAGACTGCCAACGCATTTATCATTTACAATAATCTTCAGCCTGAACAATACCCAAGATCAACTCAATGTAGAGCGTTACAGATTATTAAGTAATAGGCAAAGTTTATACGGTTATGCAAGCAATATAACGGTTTACCCTCAACTGGTTGACACTGTAGTGATCGGAGAATTTATCCAACAGATGTATTTATTTATGTCTATCAATAAGACTCAATTATAATTTTTTTAGGAAAACTTCTGTTTTGTGATCATTAAACCAAGTGATACTGAATCAATTCAAAATAGCCTGACCGAATAGAAAGTCCAGTTACTTGCTATTCCTGGTGAATTGACGTGTCAATAGCAGCGATTATTTGTACCTAGGAATAAAATATTGAGGTTGAACATGTGAGCAAACTGTAACAAGGGAATGAGAGAACCAGATTATGTAATGAAACTTATAGAAAGAAAGAAAATGATCATCATTACACTATTTTGCCAGTGGGCGGAGAACTTTTTGTAACATGTAATAACTGAAAGAATTGCATATGTTTAAATGTGGCATTAAACCTATTTTTGATTGAACAGAACGTGATGAATTACGCAAAGACAGTGAAACCAGTAGTAGTCGTATTACGTACACCCATGATCAGAAGCCTTTAGAATTTTTTAATGAAGCTATTTGTGGGGTGCCGGTTGAAAACGATTAAATTTTTGTTACAGAACATTAGATATCTTTCCAATTTTCTTGTATTTTCTTGCGGTTTATTTTCGTCAGTAGTGGAAGCTAGCTTTAAAACAAAACAAAAAAAATCTACTTTGTTTTCTTTTATAATGTTTCGTTACTTTAATCAGTGTAGGACATTTTCGTTATTATAGTTTCTTGCTTGATATTTAGTTCTACAGTGAATTTGCATTTTATGTTAAAATAATCGAATTTACTCAGACATTTACCATTGTTCATTTTTATTTTGTATATAAAAGACAAAAAATACGGTCACATGCATCTTACAAAGATAACGCTCTTCGTAATGTGTGAGCGGTATTTGGGAGTACCATATTTTAAAAATATTTCAATAAATCCGAGGGCTCCAACTACAAATGGAATTGTTTTTGTCCTTTTTTACCACATAGTTTAGATTTCCACTTCAATTTCTTTAAAATTTGATAGTTAAAGATATTCAAAGATATATTACAATCTGCAGCGACTGCCATGTCAGTAAGAAAGTACATTCTGTTCTTGTGATCTTTGATCACGATGTTTTTAATTATTATTATTATTATTATTATTATTATTATTATTATTATTGTTGTTGTTGTTGTTGTTGTTGTTGTTACAACACTTTCAGATTAGAAGGATTTCAGAAAAGAAAAAAAAAGAAAAATACACAGTATTTATCAATGTTTAACAATATTTTGATAGTATATTTACAAATTGCACAAAGGTTTTGATAATATATAAATAAATCCTTGAGAAAGCGCCGCTTCTCGTCAGAAAAAAAAACACTGTAATGGTAGTGAGTTTTAAAGGCGTTGACTTTGATGACAGATTTACTATTTTCTGCAGTGATAACGTTGCTCATTTACACAGCCCTTGTTCATAATTCCACTAATCAACACGAAGCATAATTCTAAAATTTAGCCTTAATGTTGGGCATTATTATTATTACTAGTGTACCCGTGCTGTCGAAAAATGACAGCGATTGTTAGAAAGTTTTAATAGTGAGATGCAATGAAACAATTGTTTTGAAACAATTCACTGAGATTCAATAAACAGGAGATGAATAATTCGCAGCTAAAATGCGGGCCAATCAACTGTTTATTTAATACGTTCACTTTATATTTTTTTTCGGTATACAATGGTAACTATAACTCATTGATTAATATTCGTATGATATAAATCGCTTTTTTCTCAGCATATTTTCAAGTTAAACATGCTATGTGTCTAATATAGCAATCAAATAGTAATATCTCTCTGGAGAAAACGATTCGCAACAGAACAACAAAGATGGCGGCAACAAAGAATATTTAAAGATAAAGTCGAAGCAAGACGATCACTTAATAGACAAAAGGTATATGGTTGTCTCCCTTGAAGATCTTGAATAAATAAGACGGCAATTTATGAAAAGTATGATAAAGGAAGTGAATGATTAAAAGGTTTATTTTTGCTCGGAAAGTAATTTTGCCTAAATACAAACAACTTTTTTTAAATTTTTATTGATCACTAATAAATATAATAACTTAAGTTTATTTACCTCGCTTCCTACTACCTATATCACAGCAAATATATAAATAAATACAATGCTAGCTTTAATGTAGATTCCCTGATACGAGATACATGTTAAATTCACAGTAAACCAGTAATTGCTCAAGATTAGATCGCGGAACTGATAGGTGTGACTGAGCTCATCCCTCAAGAAGCTGGTTTCATATTCAAAGTTGTCATTGTATCATCATTATCATCAGTATCAGTTCAATGACCGCCGCAGCAGAGCACCTGTTCAAATGCTTTCATATATCTAGGCTGAAAACGGGAGAGGAAATTCATTCAGAAACTGACAACTTCTGAGCTAGAATTCCAAAAAAGGCTTAAAGGCTCTCAAGCAAACCCTGGGCTAAAAGTGGCATTCATCATTTCTCCATTTCTATTCCTAGTAATTAAATGCCAGCCGAAGTTTAATCAAGATTCACCGATTAAACTTCTATATCTATTCCGTCAAGCGCATTCATGAAGAGACAGAAAGTCAAATATATAAGTATATTAAATATAGATCAGCTTGATTTGATAAAACTTTGATTTGATTTAAATAAGGTGGTCCACGTAAACGTCTTGTCTCTGTAATATGGATCGGCAGACATCTAAGCAAACTAATTGCTTAAAACCAATCAAAATGTTGCCATAATTTTACTTTGATTAACAGAATATCGAACCATTAAAGTTCGTAGTATCGGACTTGTGCACGTATTTAAAATAAAGTATGGTTAGTATTTCGCTATCATCGTATTTAAATAACTCCGGTGTTATTTATTCATTAAATGAATTATTCAACTTGTAAATCTTTTACGTGCATATTATGCTGGATTTCAGCAAAATTGATCCATAAATATGCATGCAAAACGAACGACGTCTAATTTTGTCCGAGGCTAAGAAATTTCATTTGAGGAATACTGACAATGAGATAAACTGTGGTAGACGTACAAGTATCATTTGACAGAAATACAAAAATCAAGAGGTAGGTAAATGAAAGATAATTAGCAGTGACTGACATAAGGTTAACTAAGCCAAACAACTATCGATATCAGCAAGATAGTGTTCTTTATTTATTCATGTTCAAATAGATGTAACGTAGTAATACACTTACTCAAAGAAATTGCAACCCCTACAAATAATCAGATATCATTTTCTTCATTTCCTGAACATGTTAATATAATTTATTTTATTTCAATATTGAGAAAGACTATAAAGGTATAAGACACACGTGTAAGTTATAAGTTTAGAATGTGAAAATCATTACTAAAGTGAAAGAAATATAAATGAACAAGAATTAAGACAAAGAAATAATGAATTATATTGCTTTTATATTTTTGAAGACCGCATTAACTAAGAAACGAGAAGAGAGATCCACAACCTAGAACTGCAAGAGAAGAAACTATTAGCATTGAACTTACGGTTACATCTTGCAATTTCAAATGGAAAATCATGAGACCTTGACACCAATTTAGTAATGCACTTAATTTTTTTTTAAATTTTAGGTACCGTAGATGTACGTTCATCTAAACAATGACCATGTACATATTTATAGAAAAGACAGAGGGAAGCTAATAAAATTTACCAAATAGTATGTCTACAACTTATAGCTTGCAACACCAAAGTGTTTAAAACATTTAATTAATAATGTGTAGGTCCTTTATTCGCCTCAACATCAACAGATACTTTTTGTGTCATAAAACCTGTAAGTTTTTGCTTGGATATATCTATGCAGGTACGTAAAATTTTCTTTTATTACACATCGCTGAAGTTATATTCAGTTGCAACCCCAACTCATCCAAAATAGGGGTAATACCTGGGGAGAGCACGGACCACTGGAGTACCAAGGGATCAGCCAAAATTTATTAGTTTCAAACTATAAAATGGTGAGCAAGAAAAATTGTCAAAATTGAACTTCAGCAAAATCTCAGCATTAAAGAGTAATCAAACTCAAAATGTATATATTCCACATACTTGCAGACCATGGCCATCTTGCACTCAATATATATATATATATATATATATATATATATATATATATATATATATATATATATATATATATATATATATATATATATATATATATATATATGGGGAGGAAGTGCGGGTTTGTAAACAGTGACTATTACGGCTAATAATGCAAGACTCTTCGGTCTCTCAGTCACCGTGTGTTTATCTAAAAATAAATACGCTTAAATTAACCCTCACCCCTGCCGTGTGCCAACAGCTTAGTGGTAGAATCCCCGACTGAATTGGCGTCAGTCGAGTTTCGATCTTAGCTAGAGGCAACCGGCCGTTAAGCTACACTGATCAGCTATGATACAGCAAAACTGTCTGTGGATGACGCCGAACGCAGGCCATTGTTTCTATGTTTTGTTTTGACTCGACTATTTATATATGCTACTCATCGGTGGATTATGGGTAGAAGGTTTGTTGTATTATTTTAACAATTATTGGTTAGGCGATAACGGTTATGTTTCAAATTATTCTATTGTCTATTTAGTAGAAATAATTATGGATCCGAATGCAGTGATATTTTACTAAATATTTATCATTGATTTTTTTTATTATTTCTTCTTGATTTTTATTATTATGTTCACTTATGTTTACGTGAGTATTGGTAGTTTTTAATTTGTTTATTGTTTACTTAATTTGTTCAATTATTTCTTGATTTAGATTATTTAATCTTACTTTTTTTATTTTTTATGCATATACGTTCTTTTTATGGATACAAATATTTAAGTAAATGCTCTGTTTATAATAAACAGTATTAACATAATTTACCGGCCGTAATGTCCGAGAAATTTTCATAGAAAATATGCGACAGGTATCGAACCTATACGGGACCGACATATAGCCTGACATGCTTTACAGGTTGAGCCACAGAGGAGTTTTTCAGTTAGCAAAGTCAATTTTACTGATTTCAAACTACAATTCTCCATGATTTTATCTCGTACATTCATATCTGCTCGATGCGTATTCAAATGTAAATAAATGACGTCAAACATTATGAAATGGACAAAGTTTGACAATTATTTTAAGACATTTTTTATGCTTATACGTTCCTTTTATAATAAGAACGTATAAACATAAAAATAAATAATTGTGACTGACATTGTACATTTCATAATATATATATATATATATATATATATATATATATATATATATATATATATATATATATATATATACACACTAGACCACCCATAACAATAGGTACCTCTTAAAAGCAGTTGATGATCGAATTGAGATAAAATAATTAATTTTATTACTAATTTTACACATTTTCATTTGTATCTTCAACCCAAGTTATTATTATAATAATAATTATTATTATTCATATTATACATTACTACTTAGATCAAACGCAATAATATTAGGTTGGTGCAAAAATAATTTCGTTTTCTCACATAGTAACATATGTTAGAAAACGAAATTATTTTTGCACCAACCTAATAAATTGATAAATTGAAAGTTTTTCAGAATTTTTGAAAAATGCTATCTCTGATAGCAACAGAACAAACGGCAATACTTTCAACATATAAAAAAAATATTACTAAGATATCATTGAAAGGAATTTAAATAATATTTCAGAAGGGGTAGCATGATCCTCAAAATGAAACCACGGATAAGTCAATTGTAAAATGTTCATATAGGTACAACCTTTTTGAAACAATTAGTTCCAAGCATTATAGCAACGATAAATATTTTAATTATCTGACATTTTCATCATAGTAATTAAGTTTAATTACTGTTGTGGTGTCCTTCCTCTAAAGAGTCTATGTTAGACTCTTCTGGCTACTGTAAGATAAGATTGAGAGAAGGCCTCGGGGACCGGTTGACCAGACTGTTCATTTCTGTCGAACTCTCTGCCGAGAGGAACTCGGACGAAGCTTTGGCGAAGGGCAAAGTTTCATCCGGGGAGGTAGACAGTCCCTGAACCCGTTTATACGGGTTCTAAGGGAATATTTATTGCCGAGCCTACGAGCTCGGAGAACCCACTGTAAACTCGGCCTTGTGCCACATACATCCCTCGTGAGGGGGGCCGTTAAATATTAACAGTGAATAGATTGTTCATTACTGTCGACCACTCTTCCTTGAGCAGAGGGGAACTCGGACGAGGCTTTGCCGAAAGACATTTTCGTCCGGTGGGTCTCTGAACCCGTTTAGGCGGGTACAGAGGGAATATTTTTGGCCGAGCCTACAGGCTCGGATAACCCACGGCAAACTCGGCCTTGTGCCACATACATCCCTCTTGGGGGGGGATTGCTAATTATTAACAGTGCATAGATTGAGTGCTAGTTCATTCGATGCACTCTCATTAGTCTTGTAATTCTCTTCTGGTCTACTTACTTTTATACGATATATCTGCAAACGTGGTTTTTGTTATTACTTAACCATTTACTTGGTCATAACAATTACAATATTGGATTTTCTCCCGTTTTCCGGTCCGAAAAAGAATTAAAAGCAAGAAAAAAAAACATCATGATGCAAATATATCCGGATTTAAAATATGAAAATAAATTATATTACGATATCAATAGATATATATTTTACTTATATTAAGTTCTTCCATAGAATTTACTTTGAATAAAAAAAAATATATATATATTGAATTTTAAAAACTGTAAAGACGGTTTATTGTTCTACAGAGTTTATGGTAGATGAAACTGCCTTCTAAAAGCAGAAGCAAGAAATGAATGAAAATCACCAGAAACCTGTTAATGGAAATATATCATTGTACAATATCAATGGACATTTGTTTTATTTCTTTACATTAAAACAGGAATTTCTTCCATAAAACGTACTTTGAAGAAAAAATAATTAAATAACGACGGCGAGAGAAGGTTTATTCGCAGTTGACACATTGCATGAAAATGTGAAGGAATAGCTTAAAATAGCGCCAAATTTTTCAGAAAAATAAATCCATTTTTCATTTTACAAAATTGTTTTTTACTCGCATTTATTTTAAATTGCGTAATTTCCAACTTCCAAGCAATATAAAAAAAGACTTCCAATGTAATGCAGAAAATTGTATAAATATATGTAGCGTTATGCATATTTAAATGTATTTAATAAATGTTGTTTTAATGTATTATGAATGTTTATTATACTTCAAACATATAATAGAATATATATAAGTGTTTATTTATATACACAGATTGATATAAGAATATGTATCGAAAACAAATATGGAGATTCCTATTAATAATGCTGTATAAAGAGAAAATATCCCTAGCTCATTTTTAATGAAATTTGGAACTGCACTCGACAAGCTTTCAAGGTACATTCATTAGCTCAGGAGATATACCTTATCTTGGATCGGTGTGTTGCCTTGTGTCGCGTTGTGTCAGTAAATCACGAGCTGATCGATCACAGCTGTCCGTATTGTCTACTAGTACATACTTAGCCGTTCTGACGGCCAGTTCTGCCTGGCCATTTCTTTGTGGGTGCTAAACCGAAGAAATACCTATCTTTATTCTCCGATTCTTAAAGATAGAGCTGTATACTTGGGAGTCAACAGGTGATCCTCACCAGAAGAAAGTTCTTCAGTTGCACCATATATGCAGAACGAAGTTCTCAGGGTGTCATATTCTGCCTGGCCTTCCAAGATAAAATTAGGTTCACTTCACCTTAACCAGTGTTCCGATCTGCGTCTATTTCTACTGTGTAAGTCTAAAACTCACTTAAGGTTTGATGGAATGAGAATTCAAGGTTAGATGGTGGCAAGAAGTGCTCCTTAGTCTGTTTCAAAGCGATTGAGTTACGTATCTGACATTTGGCTCTGGTCTGCCGGACGCTGGCATTCAAACCAGGCTAAAATGGGTGTTATCTCGCTTTTTCTAGCATGCTATTTACACCCTGTTATGTAGAAAGTAGGAATTCAAATATTTCCACGTTAAGTTGTCGAGGTATAAGGATTTTATTCTCCCTGACTGGTGCGACTTCACCGCAGTAAAATTCCTCACGCATCGGCCAAAAACGAGAGATCACAGACTTAAGGTGAGCCTGTCGTTCTCAAATCGTTGGGAAGTTTACACATCTTCTTATACCGATTCCAAGCGTCAAAGAATAATGCCCAGTTGTTGTCCGTTACGTTGGGTTCAATGACTGAACGATCTGGTTTTTTTTGTTTTTTTTTGTGCTACACATTTGCGTTGCGACAGTTTCACTTTGTAGCGCTATCATTTGTTACATAAGCTGAGCAATTAAATCGAGGGTTACGAATGGTACAGATGCCATCCCTTATTTTGTTAATATAGATTCACGTATCTTGTTCCCATTAAAAATAACAGCAGTTGTAGTAGTAATCCCCAATCCATTTATACTCGTACCAACGAGATACAAATACAAAAGAACATTTGTCCTCTGGTCACTCGGCTGTTTATATAACAATGAAGAATGTAAGTTATGTCTGCATGTGGAAGTTCCCCTTCATCTAATGAGTCCTTCCATTTCTTTTCTACTCTTATCTGCTTTGTTTTGATTCTACTTGTAACACATACTCACTGAATATTCCGATCATATTTTTTCGATATCATGTCCTTTCAGGTATGAGATAATGTTGACTGTCCACATGTTTATTTTCTGTACTAACAATGAATTGCTGTGATTTCTTTGGAAACATAGTGGGTTGTATTTTCATTGATAACTTCACGGTTCTATAGTCAGAATATACCTTATCCGAGACTGGAAGGAGAAGAGACAAATCTATGCGTTTTTACATCGGCTCAAAGGGACAGAAACAAACTCGACCGGGATTGAAATCGGCGAGCTATTTCCACTTTCCGAGCTGATAAACTTTACATTGAACGTTGTATGGTGATTGATTAAATTTACTATTTCAATTCAATAGAGGCCAAGAGAAATATCTGAAATATATAAGAGTCTAATCAGAGAGGGAACTCAGAGAAACGGCCTTCAGAATATGTTGAAATTGTAAATTGCAAAAGAAAAGAAAACAAAGAACGAGAAAGAAAAAAATGAACGAATCAATAGGGCCATAGTTTCCCTTGTAGCTCTATCATTTGTTTCATGAGTTGGGCAATCAAATTGAGGGTTCCACTTGATACAAGTCCTATGCTTTATTTTGTTAAGATAGTTCCTCGCTTTCTCATGCCAACAAGATACAAATACAAAAGAACATTTGTCCTCTGCTCACTCGACTGTTTATATAAGACTGGACGAGGTAATTTGTCTTGAAATAGGCTTCGTCGTACCCATCTTTGTCGCTCTGTTGCTAATATTATTTCATTCGTGAGATATTCACATTTCACTGTTACATTAAACACATATCATTTTTAACATGAACATATATTGAGCAAAATCGATTTATACAATATCAGGGACAGCCAATGAACCGTAGACACCAGTGAACGTCTAAAAATATAAAGGGAACAGATTAATTAAACGGTTCATTGACTACTACTTTAGTTTGGAAATTCTCTATCTTCTCTTTTTTGAAACTCAGTAGAGTGTTTCAATGATTTTGTTTCATGGCATCTCACTATTACCATTTTCTAATAATTGCCGCCATTGTTGCCGGTACGAATAATAACAATAATAATAATGAAGAAGAAGAAGAAGAAGAAGAAGAAGAAGAAGAAGAAGAAGAAGAAGAAATCAATAGCAACAATAATAAAGTTTTAACAAACTTTATATTTGTTCCTGCCTATCAATGCATAAGAAGGAACAAAGGTGAATATGTACATATTAAAATTACCTTTGTCATGAAGAAACGCAATGTCGAAAATAATATAAGAACATTTTACCTGTAATCAGTACAGCACTGAGAACGTATGATAAGACCCTTCAAAAACGAATGGCGGAATTACTTTTTTCAGAATATCTCTGACAATTCAGATCACTACAGCAATAACACTGATGAGAGGGATACACCCTTTCGAATACTTGAAATAAACAAATGACACTTGTCTTGTGGAAAATATAATAGAGTTATATCAGAACGGAGAAATGTACGGCAAAGTAGTTGATAAAAATTCATATAAAAATAAACTGTCAAGCTGACGCTGATGAAATGTGTGTTTAAAATTAAAACGAAAAGATACACCTTATTAAGACGGAAGTTTGTATTAATGAAACCTGAAGATGGATGTTAAGGTAACTAAAGTCGAAACAAGGTTAAAATACGATAATGGGCTTAATATAAAGACGTTTCAGTAAAAATACAAATTGGTAAAAAATGATGGTACATCTTTGAGGTACTTTAAAACAAAGCAATCTATCAATACCGTTTTTATTTTTTCTAAGAATTCACATCTTAAAATGACTTTAAAATATAATGTAATTTTGCCAGGTGACGTTTACCCACTTCCACATGCTCGTTAGTTGGGTTATGTGCTGGTTTCCTCTGTTCTTTTTGTCTTCAAGTCATGTGAGCAACACATTTTCTAAGCCCTCTTCCTTCAGTATCTGTCTATATTTCTGAGATTAGGTATTATGTTCACTATTTACATTATTCACATTATTGTATCGGCCGTTGTACGCTCCGGTTTTTTCAAGTGGTTGGAATGTTGAACTGAAACCTTTATTTCGCTCACTGGGGTAGACTGTTCTAGTTCCACGTGTCATGTTGAATGGATGTCAGTTATGTTATCTCCTGCTTAATCCCCTCTGCAAGTTCTCCACCAAAAGAGTGTGAGTTCAATACCTGTTTAAGGCGGCCGAGAACTTGAAGAGGCGAATTAAGCAGAAGATAATTGATAACTGACATCCATTATACATGGCACGTGGAACTAGAACAGTCTACCCCAGTGAGCGAAATAAAGGGTTCAGTTCGACATTCCAACCACCTGAAGAAGGCCGGAGCGCACAACGGCCGAAACGTAATAAATATGGCGACAAAGATGAGGAAAAAATCTGAATAATGTAAATAGTGCCCTCTTTTCTCATTATGCTCCCTAGAAATTTCAACTCATGCGAAGTATAGGTGTTTTTTGTTTCGATTTTCCTTAAAACTTTGTCTTAGCTCATATAATCAGTCCCTTGTCTTCTCTGTAAATCGTTTCTAAATTTGAGACGACATTGTCCAGCCTTCACTGGCATATTCGATGGATTGATATTACATAACACTTCAGTATTATTTTCTTTGTTTCCGGAGAATTTTTCCCAATTTTTAAAGACTTTCCTTGCTTTTCGAATGGCACATTTCGCTATCCCAGTGCGCCTTCGAATTTCGGTTTCACATTTCCGTCCTCTGTTAAATCATATATCCTAGATATTTAAATAATTTAACTTCTCTCTTGGTTTTGAGATATTCAATTTGCTATTCGCATGTAGTACTGCCTTTTAGTTAAGATAATTGCTTATCATATGCCAAGTCTATACTCCTCTTCAACTCCGAAAGCTTCTCTCTCACTACTCGATAGTGGAACTCCTTTCCTCTTACTTGCTTCCCTGATAACTATAATATTCAAAAATTTAAATGTAATGTCAATCGACATCTTGATCATTGTCCTTTTCTTTATGATTGCTTCAAACACCCCTCTTTACTCTTAATTTTATTCTCTGTAATCCCTTTCATGCTAGTGGCACACCGGCCTTGCTTGGGGTGAAATGCTTAAAAGAATTAAATAAATATGATTTGGAAACGTCGACTGTATTATTCGTATAATTGTTCCGGTAATTCTGCTTTTGTAGACTCAGAAAATCACGTAAAATGTTGTCTCTGCATATCATATTTCCGTGGGGATATATTCATATTTTTTTGATAAATTCTCTCATTTAAAATTTCTTGAGTCATTTCATATTAAATCACAATAAACATCCTTGTGTATAGAAAATAATAGTTTTTAGGTGTCAGTGCAATCTGATTTTAAGTATGCCTGTGTCAATATATTGTGTGTCCGCACAAATATTGACATAATTTAAAATGTAAATATCTGAGTAACTGCATGTCCCAGGCAAACGAAATCAAATCGCCTTCATTTTGAACAATAAGTTATCTATTAAAATTTGAACAAGATATACAAAGGGGAGAAGATCTTATAACCGATTTCGCATAAGTTCAAAAATGTTCAATATGCACACCGCCTGTGACACGACGCACGTCAAGACGCTAGTGCAGCTCCTGCCAAACACGCGGTAGCATTTCTTGCGTAACACGTTCCAGCGCCTCAGTGATTCTCTGCTTACGTTTCTCTAGGTTTGCACAAAGGAGGGGGAATATAGATCTGTCCCTTTTGAAATCGGTTATAAAATCTACATCCCTTTGAATATCTTGTTCGAATTTTGAGAAATAAATATTTTATCGGGTAACATGAATAATTAATTTCATTTACTTGGGTCATGTCGTTACTCAGGTATTCATATTTTAAATTATGTCAATTTTTGATATTGGTGTAATTTTTTCCTCTATCCATTCTTTCTTTTTTAGTCAGCGTGTACAATATTTTAATTCTTTGATCCAAGTCTGATGTCTGAAGAACGAAGACCAGTCAGCTGATTCTATATTTTTCATTTTTCTTATTGCCATTTACAGCAGCTGTAGTTTATTTTGTTTTCTGATCTACTTCCCACTCGTCTCTTTATAAAATATATATATATATTTTATAGAGCTGATATCATATAATGATTTTCCAAGCGTAGCTCAGATGTGGCACAAGGCCGAAAGTATGGAGTAGCCAGTGAGTATGGAACTCACTGTTCAGTCGCAATTGTTCTAGCGAGACAAGCTTGATAACCATTACACCACATTGAAGTGCCCTAGAATTGATATTATATAATTAAAATATATTAAGCTTTTCTAAACAAAGAAATACTATCTGGTGTTTTGAATTCCAAATCTTTTCATAATGCACGCCAGAATCTTCAAGACTTTTGATTATAATAAAAAAACGAACATAATAAGACAAGAGATGAGCATTAGAAAATTAGCTTAACACAAAAATATTTAAATATTTTCAAGATATCTGAAACTAGGAAAAATTAGACATAAACAATATTTTTTCCCATCCTTACTGGAAGTTTGGAATAGTTGTGGAGAATATGGGACGAATTGGACAATATAAGGGGAACTGGAACTTTTCAAAAAACATAATTATCAAATCCAGCTAGAATATTGTGAAAAATCATGGAACCTTGTGGAAACTCTGTTGCACGATTTTCAGTGAAAGCTACTATACAATTATGTTAAAACTTATTCTTAATAATACTATGAATAAGGATTCCCTGGTTCAAACGAAATGCTCTTAATGTTCTGCAAATTCATTACCATGTTAAGTACACATCTTGACAGACGGTGTGTTGCTTAGTTACGTGTCAGATCTTTTCAGTTAGTCTGCTGTTAATGGCTTCTATTGGTGGGAAATTTGACCTGCTTGCTAAACCTACGTCACCCGAAAACTAGCGACGCCGTTAACAATGCTATGATTAGGCCTACGGCCATTTTCACCATCATAAATGACTGCATGGACATCCCAACCGGCGATGATAAAACGTTTTCGGAAATGATTTCTACGGGGAATGTCAGACTGTCTGATAAGTCGTCGACCAGAAACTGGTCCGGTCAAAACGGGTCATCAAATAGATAGCTGCAATTTACCATCATAGGTGATAATTTTTCCTGGATATTTCTCTTTCTAAAATGTCACTTCATGAAGACTATGTTCCTGACCGCCATTTACCGCAGTTAAGATGGTATATTTTCCAATTGACTAGACAGTAGTTTTCTTGTCGTTTTCTTTTTTAATATGTCCCTATCTTCTGCATTTCCCCCTTTTGTCCTCGTCTTCTTCTTTTTTTTTTGCTTCTTTTTTCTCTCTTTTACTTCTTTTTCTTTCTTTTTTATTTTTGCTCCTTCTTTTTCTTATTTTCTTCTTTTTCTTCATTTTCTTTTCTTTTTTCTTATTGTTATTCTTTTACTTCTTTTCTTCTTTTTTCTATTCTTCTTCTTTTTCTCCTTCTACTTTTACTTCTTTTTCTCCTTTTCTTCTTTTTCTTTTTTCTTTTTATTTCTTTTTTCTTTTTCTTTTTCTTATTCTTTTACTTCTTCTTTTCTTCTTTTTCTTTTTCTTTTCTTCTTCTTTTTCTTTTTTATTTCTTTTTTCTTCTTTTTCTTCTTTTTTTCTTCTTTTTTCTTCTTCTTCTTTTCTTCTCCTTTTATTTCTCCTTTTTCTTCTTCTTTTTTCTTTTTCATTTTTCGTCTTCTTTTTTCTTCTTCTTTTGCTTCTTAACAACATCGTCAGTTTCTCTTCGTTAAATCACCCTTAAAACCATTCTTATTACTATTTATTTTTCAGTCTAGTCTTTTACTTTCCCCATTACTATATTATCGTTTTCTTAATTTCTTTCTTTCTTTTAAGATAAAATGCCTTTCAGTCATTTTCTATATACAACATTTAAATATTTCCCATATGATTCCTTATTTCATCTTATGAGAGCCACATAGAAAATCATCAAAGTCTTACACCCGTCTTTCATTTTGTATCCTTCTCGCTTCTTTAAATTCTGATTTTCAATAGCGAACTTATTTCCCTAAATTTCACTTCATCCTCTCATTCGAATAATACAGAACTTGGTTAATCTTGAGTTGTATTTATAAAACAAGGCAATGGCAAATTATTTTCTCCTTTAAGAAATCTCTCAGATGTTTGAAACGTTGCTTGCCTAAAACGGAAAATAATATTTTGAATTCTGTTATGAAAAATTATCAATTTCTTAGACTAAAAGATAATTCCACAGATTGAAGGAGGTTTACCAATTATATTTTATATTGTTTTTTGTACTTAATGTTCTTTTTTGAACTTTGACATATACCTCTATAATTTAGATGTATGGCACTTAAACCATTATCGGTCTTTTCAAATTTTGTTTTTATTGATTTATTTTTTCATTATCCAGATTTTTTTTTCATTTTCATTTGTGTCTGCAATGTTAGTCCTAAATAAACAATACAACTAATTAATGTCGTTTAAGTAAATTATTTCGGCCGTCTCCCTGTCTTCTTCTCCTTGTTTTGTCTCCCTGTTTTCGTCGCTTTCCTCTTATATTTAAAACATATATACAAAGACAAGCGATCACTGATAGAATTCCGCGCCAACGGGGTCTTCTAAGCAGCCGTTTCTTTGCCATTCTGAGCCAGTATTCAATAACATTTTTTAATTTATCTTTATAGTATTCTGAAAGATTTTAATAAATATACAGTGTAACCCGGATATAAGAGAATTTTCGGGAACGGAGAAGAAGTCACTTATATCTGGGTTTCTCTTATATTCGAGTTTGGTCTATTTTGTATGGCTCTAATTTGGGACCAGATAAAATCGCTCTTATATCCGGGTTTATCTTATATCTGGGTCTCTTATATCCGGGTTACACTTTATTAGCAAAAAAAACATAACGATTTCACATTTTACCAAAACTCAAGATCAATAAATTCTATGTCGTTTTAGTAAGTAAGATTAAATAATTTATTTAGATCAGTGACTTTTGAGATGTCTGCATTATTAGTATCATAATATGGAATATTTTGAATCATTCAATCTTATTTAGGGGCACCTCGACGTGGTATATGTTATTAGGTCGGTGCAAAAATAATGTCGTTTTCTAACATATGTTACTATGTGAGAAAACGATATTATTTTTGCACCAACCTAATAGAAAGCTTGTCTTGCTAGATCAATTACAACTGAGTAGTGAGTTCGAACCTCACTGTTTGCCCCCTGCTTTCGGCCTTGTGCCACATCTAAGTCGTGACAGAGGGGCAAATGAGAAATATATACTGTAGAGGTGCCCAGCCCTGGGGGACAGCTGTCCGAGGCTGCGCCCTTCCATTGCTCCAGAGGGAGGGATCGGTGCTCGCACCGAGGCCAGCGCAACCGACATTTGCGGGGGCTGTGGGGAATTTTTGTCCCTTGCCCGGGTGTATGCGCTCGGGTCCCCACTTTAAAAAGACCTTGTGTCACATCTCGTTCTGGTGGGGGAACGAGTAAACACCGTATAAATTTCTATAAAGTAATTTGTACGTATTATTTATCATCTCTCAGTTGCGTCTTTGTCTTTGGACAGAGAGCGCTCAACGGTTTCTCTGTCAAAGGACAGAGGGACGACTGAAAAAAATATACTGAAGAGGTACCCATCCCCGAGGAACAGCTTTCCGAGGCCGAGACCCCCCCCCCATTACAACAGAGGGATGGATCGGTGCTTGCACCGAGGCTAGCACAACAGACGTTTGCGCCGGCTGTGGGGAATCTTTCTCCCTTGCTCGGGCGTACGCGCTCGAGTCCCCACTTTTAAATAAACCTAGTTTGTGTTTTATTAAAATTCTAACAATTGTGTTTTAAATCGTCAAAAATTACCGAGGGAGTATTATAGGGGTGTCAGAGTATAATTCTCAGCTTGGTGGAACTTTTTTTGCAGTTACATACGTTAATTTTTGCCGCAAAATGTGTTATATTTCTTTCTCTTTACTTCATCAATATTAATACGTATTACAGACCTCTTTCCTGTTTTCATATTAGTAAGTGAATTCTGTCACGCTCAATAAAGCTGAATGTAGGATAATTGAAACTTAACTGGAAGAATGAAATTCGAATGTATCGACATTTGTTTTAGTAAAATTTGAAATCTCGATAAGCTTCGTGACATTTGCTAATATATTTATTCAAATCTCAGAATTCGACTAAAGTAAAATTAAATAAAAATGTTACAGAAAGCGGAGACTGTCCAGAATGGCAAACTGCTGTTTAAAAGTCCCCCTCGGCGTGGAATCCTATCATTGATTTTTTTTTTTTTGAGTTTTTGTATATGTTTTGAATATAAGAAGAAAAGGGCGAAAGCAGGGAGGGGAAGACATGGAAACGAAGGCAGGGAGGCAGCTGCAACAATTTGAAGAGTCAGATTCCTTAGTGAGACCGCCAGTTTGTAGTGGATTACTACGCATGATTCAACATGCTCACTCCTCGGTATTCCTCCTAGAAACGATACTGGTACGATTGGCCTTCGTATAATAAAGCGAGATAAGAAACGGAAATTATCTTTGATGCAAATTATGATATACCGTAAAAATCTGAAAAAAAGATGTCAGAGACGACACCGAACGGAACAATAATAATTAAGAGTAAATAAAAATTATACGACTATAATTTTCTTTTCTCTTTTTTTCTATTTCACTTATCGCTCATTCTCTTTAATTTTCTCTCTCCAAACCAATAATTCCCAACGTAGGTCGCATGCCCCACCGATGGCGCATGGTAATATTTAGGTGGAGCGTGCGTAGGATGTGCACCTTTCGGCTTACTATACGAACAGAATAAGGGAGTAATTCGAGAATGAGTTATTAGGTTGGTGCAAAAATAATGTCGTTTTCTCACATAGTAACATATGTGATAAAACGACATTATTTTTGCACCAACCTAATATTAACAGTGAATTGTTCTCTAGTGAGTTTGAGTGAGAGTGTTAATTTTAATGCGTGTAAATACATACGATTCATATAGAGTATGCATACATAAAAGATATTTTGTGTGTATATACGTACATGTGTAATTGACATACAGGTTGTTTCTCTTCTCACCACCCACTCGTGTCTCGGTCAACAAAGAAGAGGGCGTGATGCATGCCACTGGAACATACCACGTTTTGTCGACCAATCAGCGCGTGTGAGCATTTAGTTTGCTTCCTTCACGTGAGTTGTAGGAAAATTCTGAATATGTAAGAATTAAATATTACAGCGGTGGGCAGCAGAATTTAAAAAATCTCAAAATGGGGCATGGCCCAAAATATGTTGTGAACCACTGCTCCTAACACGCATACGCATATACATATATTTCAAAAAGGCATGATTGTTTCGACATTTATATTTTGTAAGGAACCATTTAAACAAGATTTATTACATTCAAGCTACAAGTTGCATTTGATAATTTCTTACAAAATATTTCTAGATTCGAAAGCATTAATAATATAATTTATGTTTACATATAACATAATTAATTTCACGTATAGATTATATCTAACATTTGTTATTTAAAAATTGAAAATCAGCTAATCTAATCTTTAAAAATAGCTTTATTATCCACTCTAACATCAAAGCAAGTTTAAAAAATACGTTCTTGCAAAAACAGTATTGTTTATAAAGCTTCATGTATGTGGTGAGTTTGCATGACCAATGATAATAATTAAATGTTTATATTCATAAGAAATTTCGTGTATATATTCAATGATCTCATTATAAAATAAAATAAAAAAAAACAAACATCAATATACCTTTCCCATCATAATGTCAGTAAGTAATAAGTAAACACTAAATAAGATTGAATGTTAATTCTTTATAATATGGTAAATAATAAATTTTGCTCTCAGTCGGTTAACATGTTAAGAACATGTAAATATAAAATGATTTTTTTTTAAATAATAAATGCTATGAAATTTTTTGGGCGTAGTCATGTTAAAATTTGTCGATTTTGCTTATAAAAATATCGTCATTTAGTTGATTCTCAGTATTTTAAAATCTCAGCCCTTACAGTTAATTTAAACTCCATCATATTCTATGATTGCTTACATAATAGTAATCTTGTTCGGGATTTCTGTCTCATTGAACGAATCTGGAAAAGCAAAAATTATCTAATCTATTATTATTCCTGTTGCTGTCTATGAAAATTTCAGAACCCTGCTTTAAGGATATTCGATTCAGATTGAAGCTTCTATGCCAATATAGAAACTGGAAATAACAATTGAAATTTTTCAATTTTAAACGAAACTGCTCTCAATTCCCTGTTTCTTTCCGAGAATTCTGGATCATAGCGATGGAAATGTTTCTTATAATTTATTTGGCGAAACTTGTTGTATTGTCGAGGTGAATGATACACAGAGAAGGACGGGTGCTTAATATATTTATTCAGCACCAGTATCCGGTGCTAACGGATACATGCAAAGAACACAGACAAGTTACAAAAACAATTAACAAGACAACTTACAAGGAATTGAGGGTGGGGTCAAAAGTTCTATAGCCAAAAGAAGTTCAGTCCGAAAATTAATCTGCCAAATATCAACTTACTAATCAAATGTTGAAGTCTTTAATCGTGGACTATTTAAGACTCTGAACCAGGCCATCCGGTAGAGTGCTGAAGGGGTGCTAGCTACTCTGCAACAAAACGCAAATTAGCTTATAATGCGATACTTTCTGAATCGAAGGTTCAAATCAATTGTGATACGTTGTTACTACAGGCGAAATGAACAAATGAAGTGAAAAAGAAATGTGTGCAATGCAGAGAGAACAAACCAAAGAAAATGATCAACTGAAGAAAGATTGAAATATATTTAGGTAGATACGAATTGGTATATAAAGAAAAGATACAGCAGAAACGACAGAATAAGGCAAACTTGTGAATAAAGAAATTAGTTTAATCAGTATAAGGGAGTCTGATGGAATGATACTTATTGGTATGATTTGGTTTTGTTTGGGTTTTTAAGGCATATCAATCTCAGTGTGTTATTTAATGCTAACACGACTTTCATTGCTAGTAATATTTTTTTTCATAGTTTATTAATTGTATTAAAACCTATGTTTACACCTTCATAGCGTGTCTGACCCCAGTTTGGGGGATAACTATTTACCCATAACTGGGACATTACCAGATGCTACCACCCCGGATCAAAGTGGACCTGGGAGCACCAGCAATTAAGAGGTGGTTCCAAGCTTCTCAAGACTTCCTGTTCAGAGGACAGGAATTATACTGACGAAGATTTAATCATTTTGTCTGAATCATTGTCAGTGCTACGGTATCTTACAAATCAAAACTAAAATTATTCCAATTATAACAGAACACAACTTCTAATATGATTCAGATATAGACTTTCATGAAATAAAATGGACTTTACATATTTTAGAAACACACGAATATACATTGATATGGGAGACAAATATGGTACAATAAGAATCAATGAAGATTGTTGGAGTCAGACTTACAAGTCTGTATTGTTAGGATGAGTTAATGTTTTGGTTTGTTTTGTTTTATAGCATATCAACCTGAATAGGTTATTTAATATCAACAATATTTTTTCCCAAAAATGTATTGCTGATAATATTTTTCTTTTTTAAAATATGTACTGCTAGTAATAATGTATTGCAGGGAATAATTTTATCTTCAAAAATTTAGAGCTATTAAATTTTTTCCGAAAAGATATTACTGGCATTAAAACATATTTTTATACTTTCATAGTATTTTGACCCCTTTTGGAAGGTTAACTATTTTCCCATAGATGGGACCCTTACAGGTACTACCACCAGGGTCACGGTGGATCTAGGAACACCGGCAATTAAGAGTTGGTTCCACGTTCCTCAAAATCTCCTGATCAATTAGCCTTGCTGTCAGATTATTTTTATCGTATTATCCAGGACTTGGATGTTGTTTATTTTCATACCCAGGACGCGGAACAGCCAAGACTCAAATCATCCGCATGAGATATAATGCTATGGAATCTAGATAGATAAACTCTTTTCTATCCATCTGAACTATAGCTAGATTACTAGTAATATTAATTTCAAGAATATAATCATCAAAGGTGACGTATTAATACCATCACATCGCATCATAGACAAATAATGGCATGAAATAACTGTAACCTACAGGGTAAAAGGAATCAGAGACACAGACACGTAATTAAATCAAGAATCTTGATGCGAACGACTTCACAATAGAAGAAGTAACGTAAATTACCCTTATGAGTATGAATATGTTTTGAATCGTTACCATTCAACTTTGTACAAATCTGCATCCATTTGCATAAACTTGTTAAGTAGGTTACCTTATGTATCTCTCTTGCTTTCCGATTTTGTTTATGCTAATCTTTATGTATTTAGAGATTCTTGATAAAATAAAAAGTTGGATATGTAATATTATTAGTCCTGAACTGCTAGCTCGGCTTCAGTCTTTTTGCCATTTCCATAACATAGTCCCCTCTGTTTTTTCTATATATCTTTTCATAGGAATTATTCTGGTGAGATTTTCTCACTAGTACCTCCATTTACGGATTCAAAAGCAGGTCTAATTTGACGGCAAGCTCGCATTATTCCACATTTGAAACGATAAAGATATAACTGTAAGTTCTATGCAAACCGTTTCTTCTCTCATACCTCGTTTGTGGAACATTGTTCCAACTACCTGCTTTCCAGGCAACTTTAATTTTCAAAAATTCGAATGTCGAGTCAATCGTAATCTTCTGTTTTCTTAATTCTTGTTTGTTATTGATCTTCCTACTTAATTATTTCTTTATTCAGATTCTTTCATAATCTGTGGCCCCCTTGCATACTAGTCGTTGTGTAGCCTTGGGTGTTTCGAAATGATTTTAAAAAAATACATTCTACAGGCTTTTTTTCTCATTATTCAGCTCTGATTTGATTTCTGAGAGCCCTGCCCATTTTCCTTAAAACGTCTTAATTGACCACATGTTCTGTTTGTAGTATGCTCAAAATCCGTCTTTAGAAAAAAAACAACTTTATCTCTTCGAGTTTCTTCTTCATCTATAATGTAATTATCCAACATTTACTGTTGTATATGCAGACAGATAACACAGAGCGATTCGGCACAATTTTATTTGTTATTTTTAATAACAACATTTCGTAAAACAGATACCTCTCCTTGAACCCTTTTCTTATCAGTTGTTAAAAGTAACTCATCATGCTGTCTAGCAAAGACAAGACGCATTCTAGGCAAACAAATCTGCTATAATCATCTAACCTCTCCCGGCAAAAGACACAAGAGGTTTATCCCTACAGCGTTCGTCGACAGATATCAAAACAGAATTCAGAATGATCCTTTTGTTGTTAGTCACTTGTGATTTACTAGTAATATTAAAGCCGTAATTA
The DNA here is from genome assembly GCA_963932145.1 of Acanthosepion lycidas. NCBI lineage: Eukaryota > Metazoa > Mollusca > Cephalopoda > Sepiida > Sepiidae > Acanthosepion > Acanthosepion lycidas. The sequence continues at coordinate 106,588,407 of OZ010586.1, forward strand.
ACCAGTTAATTTATACTCGTAAAGTTATTACGGCAATTAACCAGTTTTTCTATAAAGCATAATTAAAACGGCAACTGATCACTTGCAACGTATCAATATTGTTAAGATTGCTATTAACCAGTTGAAAAATGGGGATCCCTACAAACAAAACTTGTTTTCTAGCACACCTGTCTGCTGAAGTGGCTCGCCAATCCCTGTTGCAGAAGCCTGCTCAGTTAATATGGCGTGATACATTACTTACATTATTCGAACTATAGTCCTCATCTGTGTCGCCAGATTTATTACAACGTTTCGGCCGTTGTAAGCTCTGGCCTTCTTCAGGTGATTGGAATGTCGAACTTAACCCTTTATTTTGCTCACTGGAGTAGACTGTTCTAGTTCCACGTGTAATGTTTTAATGGAAGTCACTTCTCAGTTAATTTCCCAAACAGACAAATATGGCGTGATATAACAGTTTGAACCATGACAGTACGCTCACAGTAGATGACTTGGTGATAGCGCTTTCGGAATTTCACTCGCAAAGCATAGATCAAGCCGTGGTGTGGTTCTCAGACACTCCCCAACGAAGCTTCATGCCAGGGTCACCTTCCCAGCCCGTTAAAATGAAGAAGCCCCGAGGTCGAGTCGTTTGAATCTTTCCACCGGGAGACCCGGTTTAGTATTTCAAATTGGTCGATTTCTCATTGAAGTGACCTACCTATCAACCTTCCTACATATATAAATATATTTCTTATTCGGTGTACTGACACACTAATACTACCGTTCTCACATGTAATTATAAATTTAACTTAAAGTTTACAACCTCAGGAACATTGGGCCATCGTCCTACCGCGCTTTTGTTGATTCTCAGTTTGATGCAAGCCAGACCAGTACGGATTTCAGAGACATTCATTGTGGATCATACAACAGATGAGAGGGCGAAATGTTTGTTCGCGGTCAATCCAGTATATCCAGAGTTTTTTTTTATAATGATTTGAACTTTAGATCTGTTAGTTCAAAATGCTTGGATATCGATTTATAAGTTTTCCTCTCATTGTAAGCCGTGGGCTTTACTGAGTTCATTAATCTCAAAGATGGCGATGTTTTTTTTCCTGATTTGAACAGACAACAATTGCAAATGCTACTCTATTTAAATCCAAACCTGAATTGCATGTTTATTGCTCTGACCTTTTTTTATATTCGTTTAGGAGGTTAGTAAGATTCTAAAGAAAACGAGAAAACTCATATCATTTCTTGTTTACTCTATGTATATTCGGCCTATTGTCCTCATCTCTGTTGTTGTTATCACATTTCGACCATTGTACCCTACGGCCTTCCTTAGGTGTATATCGATCTGGGTAACTGTTGTGACCCAGGAAATGGTTAAAGAAATAACAAAACGAATGTTTCCAATGTATCATATATTAAACAATAAGTACAACAGAAGAGTATTACACGACTAATGAGCGTGTGTAGGATGACCCAGAGTATAATCTATTCAACTAAATATTCCTGTAGAATCCGCATAAGCGGGTCCGGGCCCGACCACCTCCCCAAACGAATCTTTGCCCTTCGGCACAGCTTGGTCTGCGTTCCTCACTGTTCAAAGCATAGAGTTCGACAGTAACGAAAAATCTATTCGACTGTTAATATTTAACAGTTCTTGCTTAAGTGCTTGATAGAACGTAGTCTGGGGCAGGAAGCAGAGGGAAGCAACTTTTTGAGAACTGCAAGGGATAGAAAGAGGTGGAGAGCCATGATCGCCTACGTCCTGAAAAGACATGGCATATAAAAAAGAAGAAAAGACTAAATACAATTTATATTTTATTAAAAAAAACGATATTTTCGGTTTGAGATATGTATAATATTACGTATATATTGATGCACCCATGGTAGGAGGTTCGTCTGGGTTCGAGTCTTACCATAGCCGATAAGTGAAAGCAATGATTTCTTGATATTACTGGTCTGAGAAGACGAACACAGCGAGAGGCATCGTTGACTAGTGCATGAAAACTCGACTCAATCGTTATGAGTGTAACTGAATCGACGAAAATGTTAAGAAGCCAGTAATAACTGCTAGTAATAAATTCAGAAGACATCAACACCGGGTTTCAGCATTAACCGAACAAAACAATGATTAAGCCTGATTAGGTACTTATTTTCACAAACTTTAAATGAGATTTCCTCAACATAACTATAGTTGAAACCGCAAGTTGACCCCGCGAGTCTTGTATAAGAATTCACAAATATGACTGAGCGGATGTTTGAAAACGGTGAATAGCTAGTCACCATAGCAACGAGCAACCGTACGTGCATGCATGCATGTATGTAATAAATATATATATATATATATATATATATATATATATATATATATATATATATATATATATATATATATATGCGTGTGTGTGTGTGTATGTATGTATGTATGTATGTATAAAAGCCGGTAAAATGATTAGTAATAGATAGATAGATAGATAGATAGATAGATAGATAGATAGATAGATAGATAGATATGCAAGTATTTTTGTAGTTGTATACAGGTACATGCATATATGTAATATAACATTGATATATATGTATAAATGGTAGTAAAAAGATTAGTAGTAGACAGGCAGACATATCGATAGATAAATAGATAGGTGGAAAAGAACATAGAATAGATAGGAAGATAGATAAGTACGTACTAGAATAGATAGATAAATAAGAAAAGACTAGAATAGACAGAGAGGCTGATAGATAGACATACACATATATATATATATATATATATATATATATATATATGCAATCTTTACCGACGCTGTAAACAATTGCATGCATATACAGTGGGTTATGATAACTTTTCAACTACCCTTCATTACAGCAATATTTGGCTTGTTTAATAACGTCTCTTCTTTTTTTTCAGACAATACCGTGTAAATATCAAGCCACTCTCATCTATGAACAATAGTTGTCTTATATCTTGAGATGAAAGTTCGTGGAAATAAGGAAATTAGTGAATTTCAACTGGGGCAAAGCATAGGATGGCATCAGTGTGACAAGTTAAATAGAGAATTTACTAGGTTTTTCCAGGTTACTGATCAAACGGTCCATAATATTATCAAGAAATTTGATGAAGAAGGTCATTGTCGTGTGGAATAACGTTCAGGAAGACCAAGCATCAAGCATCAAGCCTGAGCGAACGAAATGGACACTGCATTAGGAAGTCATCGGAAACTGTCGCCAGAGAATCAAAGATGTCTCCAACACATGGAAATATTACCATGTGGGATGAGAAAAACGCTGAAAGAGCTAGGCTATCAAAGAAGTGTTGCAAGAAAGAAACCCTTAATTTCGGAGGTTAACAGGCAGAGCGTATGGACTGGGCGAGAGAATTCGAGAGCGAAGATTATGAATTTTGGCAGTCTGTAATTTGGTCAGTTGAAAGTAAATTCTGTCAATATTCGAATTCGAGATAGGTTTATGTTTGGACGTGACGAAAGACATGACTTAGCTCAGAATTCGAAACGAGCGCGAACGTGTCTTGCTTGCAAAGTAATAACAAAAAGAAATATGGCCGCTATTGAAGACGCAATTTATGCGCACCTATCTCGTATCTAAACGAGAAGATATTTGCACACAAGTAAATTTCGGCCGTTGCCAGGATCACGGGGGAACCGGGATTCATTCGGCGGACTGCGTGCAATAGAGCTGTCCGTGCAAATTGGCAGACGAACAAAGATGCAGTCGATGTAGGCCCGGCTGAGTTTGGTGTCTGTTTCACGACGGCTGAGAAAGAGAGTCACGCAATCAATTTCCTTGGGGCGACCCTAGAAGAAGAAAACACAGCTGGCCTGCCGGCGAGTACTGTACTTTTTGAACCCCCCTCATCACCATTGATTTTTTTATATTGGAGAAATCAGAATGAGATTTGGAACGCTGAATGTCTGAAAGAGGGAGAAATTGGAGTAATGGTGTGGTGTGCTGTCTGGGCTGGAGGAAAATCTGAGCTGATTCTTGTTGACGAGTGTTTGAATGGTCCAAAATAATGTCAAATATTAAATAACAACTCCCACTATTTGAAACCAATCAGTTTGACAAAAATGTCAACCTTTTCAAGAAGATGAAGCGCCATGTCAATCGAGCAAAGTAGTAAAGGACTGGAAGGAATCGCAGGGAATCAAGTCACTGCGATGTGTAGCCCAAAATCATGACATGAATCCAATAGAGCACATTTGGGAGTACCTTGATCGAAAACTTCAAGATCCTGCAACCAAAATCACGTCAGTGGTAACCGTTAAAGAAACATTACAAATTATGGCTCAGACGATTGTTGATAACTTGATCAAATCCATGAAAATTCGAATACAAGCACTGAAACTAGAAAATGAAAGACCTACACCATACTAGTTCCAAATACTATTTGATTATGTTGAATAGGGATTACGTAATTAAATTTAGAAATTGTATGTAGTTTATTTCTCAGGGATAAAAACATTTCTTGGGCCACTCTATGTAATATAAAAATAATATATATGCATAAAAACCGGTAAAATGATTAGTAATAGATAGAAAAGAAAATTAGTAATAGATAGATAAGAAAATATTAGATAGATAGATAGATAGATAGATAGATAGATAAGAACATATTAGAATATATAGAAATATAGATAAGTACATACTAGAACAGATAGATAGGAACACACTAGAATAGACAGACAGACACATAGATACAGATACATAAGAATATACTAGATAGATAGATAGATAGATAGATAGATAGATATGCAATTATTTCCGTCGCTGAAAACAACTGTAACGATGTATGTAATGTAAAATTTATATATATATATATATATATATATATATATATATATATATATATATATATATATATATATATATATATTGGTGGGGGTGTAAAAGCCCATAAAATGTTTAGTAATATGAATAAAGTATTTAATCTGCAAATTTGTAACTTTACCAGTGTCAGCTCAGACAAAAAACTGGAATATTGCTACCCTACCAAGGCTGAAGTTTCCAACATCTTGCTTTATAGCGTTGACATATTGCTACAGCGTTAACACATCCATATGTACACTGAATCTTCAAGCCCATAGGCCCTTTTCCACAAATGAATCCTTTCAAGATTTCGCTAACCTATCGTTATTTCATGGCAAATGTTCAGACGAGATGCATTCCTTTGTTCCACCAGTTCAAACTTTTACAACTAGAATCCACAATGCCGCATCCACAGGGCACGAATCATCTTCATTCCCTCGGTAATCCGCTGATAACACTGAAGTTTCCTTCGTACAGCTTTCTAATAACTGTTACTTTGTGAAGCAGATGCACGAGTAACTGGTTCTGCCATCGCTACACACTTGAACTCATCAAGTCGACAATCAACCATTGTGCCTTCGACATATCTTCATAAAATTCACTTTCCTTTTCTTCTTAGAGACATGCAATAACCTCATTCAGTAACCGTCTATAGATAGTGGTTCTTAGGTTTTTTATTGGATGAATATCTTAATAAAAAGGTAGATAGACTTGTATAGATAGATAGATAGATAGATATGAGCATAATAGGATAGTTAGTATGTAGCAAAATAGCTAGGTAGATAAGAACGTACGAGAATAGATACATATTAGGTTGGTGCAAAAATAATGTCGTTTTCTCACATATGTTACTATGTGAGAAAACAACATTATTTTTGCACCAGCCTAATATGAACATACTAGGATATATATATATATATATATATATATATATATATATATATATATATATATATATATATATATATGTATGTATGTATCTGTGTGTGTGTGTATAGTTAAACCTAGAGAGCCAGACAAACCTACCAAGCGGATCGTCAGGGAAGGCCGGCTAACAAGGTAAAGAAAGAGAAAGGAATATATAGTTAATAAGCAAAAAACCATAGCCCATTTTTTTCTCCAGAGTCATTTTAAAGGAGGCCGGATCATCAGATAGCACTTCCAAAAATGAAATGAAACGGAAAATGAAATTAAAATTGATGGGTAGTGTAATTTTTGTAATTTAACAGAGAGTGTAAGAGGGATAGTTAAATAGACATAGTAGAGTATAGGGAGGGATTCATTTCATATCTCTCTCAAGTATACTTTATATTGTGGGAGGAGTGACCAGACTTGACCTATTTAGATTGTTAACTTAACGGAAGTGATATATAGAGAAATGGGAGGGGAGTAGGGAGAAAAGAGAAAGGAAAAAGGAAAAAGAAAGAAGAGGGAAAGGGAAGTAAACAGAAATTAATTAATAATTAATTAATTATATATATATATATATATATATATATATATATATTATAATAATAAGAATAATAATTAATTTTATATATACATATATATATATATATATATATATATATATAAAAGTGAACATCGAAATCAACACTTAGAGGCGACAGTCTGTTTCATGCTATATGTGGCCTGACGATTGCATCTAGCAAGAAACAGACTGTCGCCTCTAAGTGTTGACTTCTATGTTGACATATATATATATATATATATATATATATATATATATATATATATATATAATATATATATATATATATATACTCGACTCTCCCGTCGAATTCGACGTATGAGGGGCAAGCAGATCAGTTTCTAGGAAACCGACAGCCCGACAACAGCACATGAGATTTGATTATAGTGGTGAATGTTTCGTGCAGAACCATCCACAGGTTTTGAATTCAGAGTTGTCCTTCTTCTAGACCAGTTGCCATCAAAAGCTACAGAACCCAGTCTGTCCTGCTATCTACCCATAGTTGGAGGGAGAAGAAGAGGATTCCTACCTTTCCCAAGGGTATTAGCACGTAAGTGAATGTAATGGATTTGACTGGAATTCCTCTATCCACGCCGCTATCCATTACTCCACCATTACTTTTTCGCCCTGTTCGGAGGTTTCTGGTGATTTTTTTCCCCTTTTTTCCTCGGATGCCAGTTTATTTGAAAATTGTGCTCTCCAGGTTTTTTACCCACCGAGTTGAAATAGATTTACATTATATATATATATATATATATATATATATAGTGAGAGAGACAGAGAGAGAAAGGTAGCTAGTGAGATAGCTAGCTAGATATGAAAATAATAGGCTATATATATATATATATATATATATGAGACAGATAAATAGATAGATAGATAGATATGCAATTATTTCCGTCACTGAAAATAACAGAGAGTCCAACTGAAGGATAATTGTTATTGACTTAATGACAATATAGAAAATATAAAATAATTGTAACAATATATGTTCATCCAAATAAAGAACTTCAAACGAATGAGATAACAAACTTGTACTTTTCTGTTTTTCTCTAACATTTTATATTTATTCATGCCATTTCGTCTAAATTAACCCCAAATCTTTTATTTTATATAAATGAATGAAAACAACAAAAAAAAAAAAAAACGAAATACTAATGAATGGCGAATAATGGAGAACAATGTTGTACTTTGCATTTATTTCCGTAATTCTGCGATTGCTCATAGCATGTGTAAATTCGGTGACTTCGTCCTTAGTACTGTTTCATTGCCAAAAATCATGTCTCAGAAACTGGGAGAGTTTTCTCCCTCCCAGTGCGTTGAGTATACAAGACGCATTCACTTGCATTGAAGCGTTTATTGACGGGAATATGGTCGTTCAGTAAGAAAATTAATCCCTATAATTGTTCTTTCCCTTCGTGTTTTTTTTATTCTTTTCGACCTCCTACGTATTCCTTTGCTTTTGTTTCCTCCTTTGTTATATCACAATTTGAACGACACTAGACATTACGCTTGGCTGATTCTTGGCAAACACTGAGAATTGAGGGTAAAACATGGCTGAAGATTCGACAGGAAAAAGAAGAAGACAAAGAAACAAGCAATGAAAGAAAAAAACAAGAGAGAGAAACGTAATGAGATTGTCTGCTGAATGACATATATATTGCCATATTCCCAAAATGCTTATTTTGTAGTCTAAAAATATATACAAGTATGCTTCATGTTTCAGTGATCAAGTGTGCCAGAAATTATTTCCCTTTGGCAAATAAGTGGTATTTTTATGTTTATCCTTCCTACGTTCATTCTGTATATCATCAGGTGACATGACATTTTCAAGAAAACATTTACAGACAGAGAGCTTCAAAAGTAGTGTTGAATATCTATCACACTTATGATATTACATATAATTGTAATACTTCTTATGTGGAAACGTTTAAGTCACGTGATCCAAGATACACAGTGAAAACGATGAGAATTTTTGTAGAACTTTTAAATATATTCAAGCATAATCCATATTCTGGCTACAGGATAATATTTTTTCGAAGTTAAGGTAGTGCATTTCAAACATTATTTTACTTTTGAGGTTTGCCGGACTTCAGAGGAAAATGGTTTTAGTTTTTCTTCGCTTACGTCAAGAATTTCATAACCAACAACTAAGGCCTCAGTTTGTGGAAAACGATATTCTCTTTCAGACAGTGGGTCTATAACTTTCAGTTTACAGCCATATTTTTGACATAAGATAGGCATGTGTATTTGAAGAATCACGTTACAATGCTGAATTTCTAAATTTCCTCCAGGTAGATTTGAAAAAAATTGGGTAGATTATCTATCTATCTATCCAATATATATATATATAAAGAAATCTTAAGGTGTGCTATATTTATGGAATAAAGTGCTCAATATCAGAGATAGAGCGTGTGTAAATATAAAAGTGAACATAGAAGTCAACACTTAGAGGCGACAGTCTGTTTCATGCTATATGCAATCGTCAGGCCTGATGATTGCATATAGCATGAAACAGACTGTCGCCTCTAAGTGTTGACTTCTATGTTCACTTTTATATATATATATATATATATATATATATATATATATATATATATATATATATATATTCCTTTTTTAGGGAGATGTCCTAACAAGAACTAAGGAGTCTCTCTGCCACAGATGTTTAAGCTCGCCTCCGGACACCAAACCAGTTATTTATATGCCCCCAGTACTCAGATGAGAAAAATATTTTTCTTGTATGAACGATTGCAGATTTACAAAACAACTTCTTTTTGGCCAGCTTCTAACATGTAAATCAGTTGGAAGTCAACTCTTGCGATACAAAACAATCTGGAGCAATGCAGTGACCCCATCCCTTCATGGGAAAAAAAGCGTTAGAGTGAATGAGCTGGGCGCCTCTACTGCTACCCGTCAATAAATGTTTTGAGCGAGGCCGACTTTAAAATCGGAATCATTTTCGTGAAATTTTAAAGAAAGTTAGTAGCATGATGCTCCTCTTAATTATAGTCTTACTTATAGTTTTACTTAATTATAGCCTTACATAATTATAGTCTTACTTAATTATAGCCTTATTAAATTGTGGTCTAATTTACTTATAGCCTTACTTATTTGCAGCCTTACGTAATTATAGTCTTAACTAATTATAGCCTTATTAAATTATAGACTTATTAAATTATAGTCTTACTTAATTATAGTCTTACTTAATTATAGTCTTGGTGATTTATAGCCTTATTAAGTTTTTGTTTTACTTAATTATAGTCTTACTTTATTATAGTCTTACTTAATTATAGCCTTACTTAATTATAGCCTTAGTTATTTATAGCCTTATTAAATTGTAGTCTTACTTAATTATAGCCTTACTTAATTATAGCCTTAGTTAATTATAGTCTTACTTGTCACTCTGGTGTTGTCGCACACATTAAAGCAGGTTTTGCTATCCAGTCGGAGAAATATTCGGGTATTGATTCTCAAGCACTCGAGCAAAATGGCTCAAGAACATGTTCCCTCTCTAAAAGTTTGCAAAACAACTGCAGGTGTTAGGAGACATATGTGTGTTCCTAAAGTTTGAGCATATCCTTATTTTACTGAGCACTCATTTGTCGTCCACGGAGGAGGACAGCTCAGCGGTTGAAACTCTGGCTGGCACCAAATCGGTTGGGTTTCAATCCTGGCTTGAACCATTCGGATGTCTAGTCGCATTGAAGAGTTGAGATACAGCGAAACAGTTCTGTCTGCGAATGACATAATTTAGCTCTTGAAAATATATTCCAAGCACTGTTGAATGACAAGTTAATTCTAAAAACAACAGCCAGCTGCGTTAAATGAAAAGGAGTACCCTGGACTATTGTTTACATTCTTAAAAACAATACGCTAGATTTAGCTGCCTCATTCTGTCGAATGAATATATCTCAGTGGTAGAGACTGTGACTGACACCAAATCGGTTGGGTTTCAATCCTGGCTTGAAACAATCGAATGTCTAATCGCACTGAAGACCTGTGATACAGCAAAACAGTACTGTTTTCGAATGACAGATATATATATATATATATATATATATATATATATATATATATATATATATATATATATATATATATAAGTACGGGTTTGATAAACATGAATCAAAAATCCAATAACCAGAACCACTATTCTTAATAGAGTGCTCAATATCGATTAGACCTAATAATAATTATTAAAAATTAGAAAATGCATTTTCTAAAATCACTACAAAGTTGAAATTTTATTTCAACACTTCGGGTTTCTTATCAAGTGACGATGTTAATAAGGCAACAGAAGTGTCGAAACAAAACTGTAACTTTTGTAAGGATCTTATAACATGCAATTGATATAATTTCGAACACAGACGCTCACACGCGCGCACACACACACACACACACACACACACACATATATATATATATATATATATATATATATATATATATATATATATATATATATATATATTATAATTAAGTAATTCACCGAGTCTAGAATAAAACCTCAACAGAATGAAGAAAGCAATGGACGGCCGTTTCGTCATATATTTGCCTGACGTTTGCCTGATAAAATAACTGTCCGAGTTTCAATTCTCGGTAGTGGATGCTCACATGTTTATGAATCCCGAATATAGGACGAAACGGCCGTCCAGTGCTTTATGCATTCTGTTGAGGTTTCTTCCAAACTCGATGAATTAATTATGATCATTTCTAATCTTCCTAATTATTTCTCTCTGTATATCCTTGCTTGAATCGACTTCTAATACTGTGACCATTTGGGGATAGTAGTCGTAGCTTGGGAAGGCACAGTCCTATGGGTAAAAGAGAAACTCGGAGAAGTTCCACCACAGAATCTGTGATCGATCGGTGCTATATCGAGTCTAATTTGTTACCTCTTCGTTACCGAGAACCGTTGGAACAGTTGGTACCGCGTTTGCCTCCTATCGTAACTGTTCGGATTTGTGCATTCTCTTGGAGGTTTCTTCTAGACTCAATGAATTAATTATAATTATCTCAAATCCTCCTAATTTCTATTATATATATATATATATATATATATATATATATATATATATATATATATATATATATATAAGCAGTAACATTCACGACAACCACCGGGGTTTTGAACTTACACTGTCATCAGAATACTGAATAATAAATTTCGCGCAAATAGTCAAGGAATTTTTTTTAAATGTATGTGTTTTGCTGCGATTTGCTGACAGACAGGTCAATGCAAAAGGAATAGCGTGTGGATCTCCTGGTGCCGTGAAATTAAAAAATAAATGTAAGTATAAGTATTTATAAGTTATGATATTAAGGAATACTAGCCCTCAATATCATAAAAATAGCTTACTAGAAGCTCTGAGTTATGCTAAAGAATTTATTGATATTCCAAATCATGATCTTGAAGTGGTGTTGCCGTAAATCTATTTTGTATCACGATGGAGAAACATGGATAAAAATTCCAACACAAAGACTTTTGACGTCCAATTAGGATGCTTCGATGGTGCCTTGGTTTTGGAGCTAATCGGGCTGTTCATAAAATGAATAAAATTGTCCACATTGACAATCACGGGCTCTACAGAGAAGATGGTCTGAGTGTTGCACCAAATAATAGAAAACCAAATGACAAATTTTGGAAATCTCTTTTCAAATTGTTCCACAGCCTTAATTTCGACATTTCAGTCGAGATGAATAACAAATAGAACAATATTTGGATGTTGAATTTGATCTCCAAACCAGCACTCTCTCCACATACAAGATTCCTATTACGGTGCTGAAATATACTACTTCTCCTAAATATATTATTGGGCCCAACCCGAAAGAGACTGAGATTATAAAAAAATTATTATCTAAGGAGAATCTCTGTGTGTGTGTGTGTGTAATATACATATTAATTTGCCGAAGAAGGTTTGTATTCGGAGCATTTTTTTTCAAAATGTTATGTTATTTACCAGTTTCTTAAAGGAGCCTTTTATTTAACAACTACAAATTTTTATGTAGGGAGTTAACCGAAGCTATAACTAGATAGCGTTATGTTAAATTACCTCCCTACAACTTTCGCTTTTACTTCTTAAGAATATTGAATGCGAGACTTCTATGAATCTTACGAAATAATGTAACCATTTGTATTTGTCCATAATTAAATTGCCTAAGATTTATATTCAGATAACTTCGTGACATGACCTATATTTTTGGTGAGTATGAAATTCGCGTATGTCTCATTCGATTGGTTAATCACGATGGAGCGCACAAACCTATTTTAAATTCTGTTTGTCCCCGGAAAAAAAAGGAATTATTCTGCATTTGAAATTAAATTAATCGTACACTCCTAGTAGTTTAACATCGACCGAGGGGACACATATGTAGTTTTGAAAGAAAATTACAATTGTGTAGCGATTTTTAACATGTTTTAATATATATATATATATATATATATATATATATATATATATATATATATATACACTAAATTTCAAAAGTTTGAGTCGACCTCCAGAATTAGCATGGGTTGGAATTGACAGACGAATGAAAAAATAACAGAAGGCTGTCTTATATACATTGAAAAAGGAATGGAATAAATTATAATTTGAGAAACTTTTAGAACGGATGCCAAAAATTTGTGCCGCAGTAATCAAGGCGAAAGAAGGATATTTTGACGAGAGCAAAATTCAAACATAATATGCTTTTTTTTTTCTTTTTGTCATAAAATAATTTCTGATAAAATATGATGTCTCACGTTTTCTAAAAATGTATAAAACTTTTCTGTTTTCTAAAGTACAAAACAAATAATTTGGGACCAATATATATATATATATATATATATATATATATATATATATATACACATATAGATAACTATACTAGTTTCGAAAAACCCTCGAATTTTTGATTTGCCAATAATCAAATCAATCTCGAGGGAAAAAAAGGTTTAAAAAAAGAAAGACTAGAAACATGAAAGTCTGTTGAAAAGAATCGCACATATATATATATATATATATATATATATATATATATATATATATATATATATATATATATATATATGATAGATTCTCCAGTTGAGTTCGACGTATAAGTTTCCGACGACCACGAACTAATTATCTGCATGTCTATAACGGGCATGACATTTGAAACCGGCTCGAGAATTGCACAAAAGGCCAAAGAGTACTGGAGAATGTATTGCATCCAAATATAGCAGGAACACTATTAGATTGCTTTCACGTTTCATGTACTCGACTGACGATTACTTCTCAGGGAAGCTATATCAACGTTGTACTACATTAGCTTCTATGCAACCAGAGCTGTTTTTCTTTCTGATGCTGAGTTATTGTCCTGGAGAGTTCACACGTTCTAAGTGCCAAGATGAAGTTGATTTTGTTTTGTAAAGTTTCTCGGAGTAAACGGATATGTGTGGAACCAGTTAGATGTAATTGTCAGAAAACCAACACAATGATTTGTTTCAAGTGGTGAAAGCATGTATCGGACCATCCACACGTTTTTGATCTGGCGATAAAAAATTAATGGTGTAAAAGACATGCCACGGTAACTTCGAGTGGTCATCTGTTATTAACGCAGAGTTTCACCTCTCCGGATCACAGTCAATATCAGCCAGTACACGCATCTCTGCAGACACATGCAAGATAATGATGGGGTTAAGCTGTCATGAGTTTATCTTCCTATCTGAATTGTATTTTATCGTGAAACCAACACTAAAAGGATCGCTAACCAAAGCTCCAATAGACTCCTTTCACTCTTATCAAGGGCAGTTAACTCGCACCAGTTCTCAACTTGATACATTACATAGCTCCGATATATATATATATATATATATATATATATATATATATATATATATATATATATATATATATATATATATATATATATATCGGATGTAACAGCAAAAAATCCAAATCATGTAAGAGCAAAATTGTTCAATTGTTTATCTAAGCTCTGAACCTTTGTAACCTAGAAATGATTAAGGATATCTAACTTGAATTCTCCGGGGTTTGTATATTATTGAGCTTTCTTTTCAGTAATATGAATGTGTTATTACTATCCATACTTAAGAGACGAATCATAATTAAGTCGATCATAAAAGAAAATGACATATTCATCATTAATTAATCATAGCCAAGAATCGGAAGCCCATGAGGTATTGGAAAAAAGTTCAAATTGCAGCGTGTCCATAAAACTCATGTGCACTTAAAAAAAATTATAACTTTATTTGTATTTTCGATAGAAATAATCTGTGAAAAATGTTATAAAGTTTAATGTACCTAGTTTTAAGTATAGTTATTGAATGATTTTTTACTAGAAAATTTGCAACAATTTTTTGATACGTAAAAAATATTTTCTTTTTTCCAGAATCAATTTGTTTGAAACATGGCTTCAATTGAGGAAAAAGTAAACTGTCCTTTGGTTTGATGAACTGAAATCTACTATTGCTGTACAAAGAAAGTTTAGAATTGAATGCAATAAAGAACCACCTCATAGGAACAATATTGCTAAATAAATGAAAAAATTTAAAGACACGGGCTCCGTCCATGATAAGCCACGAACTTCAAAATTGTATTACCCTTTTGTTGCTAATGATGGAGGACATGTGGAAACTTAAATAAAATTTCGATAAAACCTTAAAAAACAAATATTTACTTCTTTCTAATCCTTTTTACAAATTATTTCTGTCGCAAATACAAATAAAGTTATCAATTTTTAGTGCACACGAACTTTATGGACATCCTGTACATATATATATATATATATATATATATATATATATATATATATATATATATATATATATATATATATATATATATATATATTATTTCAGGATCATTTTCTAAATTATTCAAGATATTCTCCCCCTCTCTAAACTTTTAACTGTTTGTTCTGGGGTAACATGGTGCCTCACTTGTCTACATATGATTTAATTTTCAATCGCTATTTTACAGTTCTTTCTAGTGTCTTGACACAGTATTCTCTAACGTCTTGTGAATTGAGTTGGATATATTATAATTGATAACTTTAGATCTAACTTGAAATCTTTATCCCCCTTCCTGTTGTGACATCCTGATACAGTTTTCCTCTCTACCGATCTGTCTTTTTTAAAACTTATTCACAGGTTCTCTTGATGCATCATCTTGAATGGAATTTGAAGATAGAAACCAGAGTAAGAATTTTACTGAAGCTTTGATTGCTCAGTTGCGAAGACATTGGGCTTAAAACCAAATACTTTTAGCCTGTTCTCGTTCTAGCTGAATAAATTCAAAGAATCTTTCAGTGACTCTTACCACAAATGGTATCAAGATGGCTAAACGACTTATCTGAAAACCTGCAAAAAAGAAACTCAGTTTGTTTATTGTTTTGTTAGATATGAAACACTTTGAGGGATTGGCAATTATGCTGTTACATGATGTGTAACATTTTGCAGTTAAACCCGGTATATATATATATATATATATATATATATATATATATATATATATATATATGTGTGTGTGTGTGTGTGTGTGTGTGTGTGTGTGTGCGCGTGTGTGTGTGCGTGTGTGTGTGTGTGTTTCACTGCAAAAAATACAAAAATAACTCATGTGGGTATAAACACCCATACACTCAGAGCGAGAGAAAGTGATGTCGGGAGACTTAGGAAGTATATATTGGATAAAATATCTACTATTTTGCCGGTAGGCGTGTGCATACGTGAAAAATTTGGGCATATATTGGAAAAATATCTACCATTTTGACGGTAAGCGTCTGTATGGGTGAAAACAGAACAAGAAACAAAATTCGTTAAAAAACAGGGATGAATGATTCGCCGATGTCTTTCTTTCAAATGAAGAGTAAAAGAAGACGTGTAATATATTATTGCTCGTTTTTCTAAATTCTTCAACTGAAGAACTACAGCGATCATATAAATAATTTTCTATTGCAGCAATTACTTTCTACACAAATCTCGTTGCAAAGTCGAGTTTTCAGTCGGGGAGATAAAAAAGGCAAGCGTGAAAACGAGACTAGATTGATGAAGAGGAGAAATTAGGGTCACAGCTAAGTGATAAAATACGATTTTAATTTGATACACATAACAGTTTTTAACATAAGCGCATGTTCTACATAAATCTTCTATAGTACGATTTTACAAATTATATTTTGGGAAGAGTTGGAAATACATGACAAGCAACTTTTTCATCAATTAGCAGGAATTTAGCTAAGAATAAGCTAGAATTATAGGATTAGAAATAAATACATGTACTTTCTTGATATAATCCAAAGAAGTATCAGCAATATTATTAATCATGACTTGGATTCTCGGC
>OZ010586.1:106610008-106740008 GCA_963932145.1 Acanthosepion lycidas
TTCGTTTACTGACTGGAGAGGCTTCTTAACCTAAAAATGGAACCAGTGTGGCATTCGACACACTACACTACCTCTTGTTCAAAACGACCTCATGGGTGTGCAATAAAATATCCACAACAATATATCATATAAAGATATACTTCCATTCAACACAAGAATACACTAGTTCAACAAACAGCATTACATATGTTTATGATTTCAGTAACAAATCAGTAGACTTCCTACCATTTATTGAATTTAATTGGTGATAATAATGTCACATCGTTTAGTTAGTTGTATAAATTTACTTTGGTTTGGTTTGCTTTGCTTTATGACATATCAACCTCAAGGGGTTATTTAATGCCAACACACACACACACGCACACACATATATTTATATATATATTTGAATAAAAATGTCTTCTTAATAAAAACAATATCTTTGTAAATCAAGTTACAGTAATACTTTTGAAAAGTGGACATCAATCGAGAGACAAGTACATTCCTGGTATTATCCTTTCCTTCAATAAAGAATTGTGGGTAATATTTATCCTTGACATGTCCGGTTTCCTAGTTTTTTTTTTCTGGAACTAGGTTTTTTTTTTTATTAAATCTGGATTCGTAGATATTTTTTTGGATTGTTTTGTTTTGTTTTTATGACATATCAACATCAATGGGTTATTTAATGGCGACAAGGTTTTTTATTTTTTTCAAAAATGTATTGCTTGTAATATTTTTCTCAAACAGGTATTGCTGGCAATATTTTCTTCTTCAAAAATTAATTGCTGGTAATATTTTTACAAACATGTATTTCTGGTATTAAGAATATATATCGACATTTTCATAGTTTTTTTTTTTTTTACCCTAATTTGATGGTTACGTATTTGTCCATAGCTGGGATCATAACAGGTGCAAACACCTCGGTTCATGGTGGACTTGGGAACACCAGCAATTAAGAGATGATTCCACGCTCCTCAAAACCTCCTGAACGGAGGCCTTGCTATTGGATGTAGTTTCTCGTCATACCCAAGACGGTGTATAAATTTACTTTGAATTATTGACAAGTAAATGTTTCATGCAATATATTGTAATCAGACATAGAAATATACGTTCATGTTTTAACTTAGGTTTCACGCTGTAAATCATCTAAGAGATAAATTCTGCCTCCATGACTGAGGCTAAATATGAGAGGAACTTGTTTCGCGTTTTCAGGCTTGCATTCTCGGCTGACATGAAATGGAAAATTATATTTAATTGCTAGTTCTACTGGTAAGAAAGTTGGTTCACTGTGTCGTGCTAGGTGATTTTTTCCTTCCAGGATCTATCTTAGATGTTTATAAGTCGACCGTTCGTCCATGGTTTGAATATTACTGCCACAAATAGGCTGGTTTACTTGCTATACATTTAGAGATTCTTGATAAACAGTCCGCAATATTATTAGTATGAACTTTCATCTGTGCTTCAGTCATTTTCCACCGCCGTAATGTAGTCTCCATGTGCATTTCTGGCAAAAATTTCATAGTCATTGGTCTTAAAAAAGAAATCACTGAAATTATTTACCACACGATTTCCCTTCCCATCATGCAAACGTCATAACATTAAGGAAGCCCTTAATGTTATTGTAGTATTTGTTTGGTTATACGTGTCCAGTTTTTAAAGATTTCGAAGTAAACCTCAAATAACTGATTAATTATTAAGTTGTTTTTTTGTTTTTTTTATTTAGGAGTCCAACACGTAATTAAAATTTGACATCAGAAATATAGTAATTAATCTATGAAATTATTTAACTAAAAGTAAATATAATATTGTTAAATAAATATTGAAAATACTCGTATTTTAAACCTCTCTCTCTTAGTGCTTATTGCTACAGGGATTAAGAGTGATAGAAAAATGAAAAGAAAATACTAGGCGCTACAAGCAGCAGGAGGTTGTGAAGAGCCATGATTATCCTCATCTTGAAGGTACGGTCATTTAATTTTGCATTCTTTTTCCGTCACTTCTCCATCCTTGACAAAATAATGTCATCTACATTCTTGGTTAAATTTCTTGAGAATTATCTCTAGAAATTCGGAGGGGAGGATTTGTTCTTATTTGCTTTATTTACAGTCTTCAGGTATCTCGTGTTCACTTGGTGGATTAAAACTTTTGTTCGTGAATTTGGTATAATAGTAATTATGATGTCAGCTTCTGGGCTGGGTAATATATAGACTCAGACTCGCTAGAAACCGGGCCAGCAATAACTGAGTAATACTAATTAAGAATAAGATGATATATCCCTAGATACTCAATAAAGCAACGGGAACAATCTATGTCCGGAGACAAAATAAAAGATTCACTACGAAATTCCCTGAACGTTATTCCGTATCGAAAAACAAATAAAGTAGGGCGGAGGTCCCAACAGCTGAAACTTTTGATACTAACTAAAGTTTGCTAGAATAGAGATAATATAATTAAAACAAAGAAATAGATAACGCCTAAACAGAAACGAAGACATCGATGTAGTTGAGTTTAAAGATATTATAAAAGAAGGGTGCAAATTATAATAAGCTATGGCATAATATTGATATGTTTTAAATGAATATAAAATGTAATATATATATATATATATATATATATATATATATATATATATATATATATATATATATATATATATATTTACTAATATAATTAAAACATAGAAATAGATAACGCCTAAACAGAAACGAAGACATCGATGTAGTTGAGTTTAAAGATATTATAAAAGAAGGGTGCAAATTATAATAAGCTATGGCATAATATTGATATGTTTTAAATGAATATAAAATGTAATATATATATATATATATATATATATATATATATATATATATATATATATATTACTAATATAATTAAAACATAGAAATAGATAACGCCTAAACAGAAACGAAGACATCGTTGTAGTTGAGTAGATATTATAAAAATGTGGAAATTATAATAAATAAGCTATAACGTAATATTGATATGTTTTAAATCAATATAAAATGTAAAACAACAAAGAAACGAGAAACAGCTTGTTCTGCAATGGAAAATGTTTAATTTGCATTTCTATCAGGTCCCAGTAAATTTTCTGGTGGTTTCAATCCTTTTATCACGTATGACTGGCGATGTTGAGCTGACATACGAAATATCGATGTGTACAGGAGAGCCACTTTTGCTATGAAAATCTGCACGTCACGGTTTAAGGCGATATACTGAAAAATGAGACAAGCGATCAGGCCAAGATATGATGCAGAATATAGGATGTTACGCAAATCCTGTGTCGAACAGGTGTCAGTAGAGACGAAAATGTGACCCCCAGTTGCATGTGGTCATATCTCTCAAAGCTTATTACATCCGGGTTTTTTCATTTTAGCAGTAGAACAACATGGGATACAGATACGGGACTCCACACAATTTGTCCCGACCGGGTATTTTTCAACTGTCAATAAGAGCGACTTCACAATCAGCTGGAGGCGAGACTCGGTGTCTTGTGAAGTCGCTCTTTTTGCGCAATTTGTCCGGAAGTTGAGTGAAAAACCGGCCGCGCCGTGTCGTGTGATTTCTGGGACAGTGTCCTCCGTAGTCATTACACAATGACGAGTGAGGCGTTTCCACCAGTGTGGTCTTTGTCAAGGCAAAAACGAAATGAATTTATTGAAAACAAACTAACTATTAACAAGAAACACAATGTCCTTAGCAAATAGAAGAATTTAGAGAACGCTATCGTATTCATATCGTCAACTGAAAATTCTCGGTGTCATGTGAATAATTATTTGCGCAATTTCTTCTGGAATTTGCTTGACAAACCCGACGCGCCGTGTCGCGTCCCGATTTCTGAGACAGTGGCCTCATTACTCATTACACTATATTATTTTATATCCTGTCGTCTATTTCTCTTTTCTCCCTGTTACTGCATCGTACTTAAGAGAAAAATGGGTTAAGGGTTTCCCCCAAACTTCACAAAACATCGCCTCACTTTACAAGAAAGCCATTAGATATAATTGATAGCAAGCTATCGATTGAGAATACTTAAAGAGGTGAGAAGTGAGCAGAGATAGAAAAGAACACATATAAAAGGTATGTGTAAAAAAAATCAGGACAGTCATTTTCAATTCGGCACAAAAAGGCGACAGTAAAAATTGAGAAAGAAGAGATAGAACAGGGCTCGAAAGTAAGTTCTTCACGGTAGAACACGTTCCATTATTATCCTACTAGAACTTTACACTTCACCCCCCAGAGATTGAGTGAACGCAGCATGTTTTCTATATTTGGAAGCCATTTTCGATAGTAAAGATTTGTTCGATAAATTTCTTCTCATCAATGTCATTACAACCCATGAAACCCTAGACCAAGATGTTTATACCACTTAAATGATAAAGCCAGAAATTTACCCTTTTTATGTTAAATTTGATATTTTTTTGAATGCCACCAGGCAAAAATAGATTGTTATATATTTCGTCTGACCAAAGGATACTGTCCCAAGGTATTGATTATTATTTCGTTTTTACATTTTTTCTCCTATGCAAACTTTTAACGACTTATCTTTGTTTTGAATTGACCAAAGGTTTTCCTAAATGGTCATTATTCTTTTAACTCTTTAATGTTCAGTGAAGGATTGATTAATCTATTGAACTATTAAAAAAAAAGGAAACAAATATTCTGATCAACAAATATATACTAGATTCTAACCTGCACTAGCAGGGAAAAACATTACACTGCGTGACAAATTATTAACGTGATAACTTTTTTCTAATATTTCAAAAACCGTCCAATCAATTCACACAAAATTTTCACACAATATTGGCAACACTGATCTGCGTAATCACTGAAATTTTCGTATTGATGTATACCAGAAATTTATGATCTTTTAAATCTTTACGCGCGCACACATACACACACATAAATGCATATATATATATATATATATATATATATATATATATATATATGCATACATAAATATATATATATATATATATATATATATATATATATATATATATATATATATATATATGAAAAAAAAAATATTGTTGTAGAGTAGTTTTCACAGTGGAGGCTGGTATTTTAATAAGTCTTTCTAAATCAGGTTCGACGTACAAAACTTGGAAATAAGAGTTAATGGCGCAGCAAATCTAGTTGTGATGGTTGGTAATTCAATGTCTGACTCACTCAATACCACTGAGCCGAACTTGCCACTGCTACTGCTACTTATTGTCTATGGGAGAGTCCATTACCATAGAATAGGTAGTATAACATCCCCCCGCTAAAACTTTACTCCGCAGGAGTAAAAAGTTTTCATTATTTTTCAAATTTTTACAGAAAATATGAAGAAGAAAAATAAACCTTTTTTTTTTTTAGCAAAATCGTAGCTTATTTCCTACGTTTTTTGATCCACTTTTAAATGATCAGTTGCCTTTTTTCTTTTTCTTTTCTGGATCAGCGTACCTTAGGTAAAATTATTTGCAGTGGTTGTTAGATCAAACTTATTGAAAATCACCTCCATCAGCGTTTTTTTTTGTTTTTTTTTTTTTCGTGGGACCGCTGTCAACCACGTCTGAAAAACGTCGTCCGTTCTGTTTACTGCACGTGAGTTTTTCCCCTTTCACCAAGTACGTCATATAGCCAATCCGCTTTTCTATTTTTTATTTTTTTTTAGATATATCTCCAAAGCGTTACTAGAAACAGCCTTCCGCTTTGAACTTCTTAAAGATGGACTCACAGTTTCTGTAGGTTCTTGTTGACTGAAATCATTTAATAATACTACATGTGCTTGGTTGCGTGTAACTCGTTCCTCAAGGTTTTTTTTTTCGGAGTCAGCTTCATTTTTACTTTCTGAAGCTTGTTTTTCACGCATATTGTCGGTGTTAGCCATTCCACTTTTTAAAATAAACCCGTTTTCTCTAATCTGTTCAATTCTTTATGTGACACCATTTATGGGCGCAAAAAGAAGGAAAAAGAAGGAAAGAAAAAAAAGAAGGAAAAGAGAGAGGAAGAAAGGCGAGACTTAACTTATATGATAACTGGTGGCCACCCACGAGAAATACCATTTGAAAATGTTATTTTGATAATGGAAGACACTGGTGAGGGTTCTGTCGGCCATTGTCTTGGGGGCTGGCTGGCAGGGTCCAGGTTGATACATTGTTTTGTTTAGATAGATAAAAAATTAACTGTGTCTTTGGGGCAAGCAGATTGTCGGGGGTGGTGGGGTTCCCTGCGAGGAAAGTTTAAAGATAAAGTCACCTACGAGAAGAGACATTTGAAAATGTTGTTTTGATAAATGAAGAATGGTGAAAATTCTTATGGCCATTGTCATAAAGCTAATTGACAAACACCAGGTGGTTACAGAGTTTTAAATAGATAAAGGTTTACTTGTATCATGATGGCAAACAATTTAATAGGCCATCTGTTGACCACACACAAAGAGAGTCATCTCTAGGTTCGGTCTTTGTCGATGGGAGGTGTCATTGAGTGAAAACACATCTGGAATTTGAATATGACAGCGAAACAATATTTCGTTGGCGCCAAAGAATGAGTGTGTCTGGTTGACTAGCCTCTTGGTGCTGGCGAAAATCTGATTGAAGAATTCCATATGCCGTGACGTTAGGATAAGAATTGAGATTGTCACTCTACGGGTCGTATTGTCTTCTTGGCGGCCAGAGAAGAAGAGAGAAACAAAAGAAAGAAAAGAAAAAGATAATTTTTTTTCTTTGAACAAAATATATATTTTTTAAGAACAAGGCTAGTCTAGTCACGCCCACACTGTTGATCGACCATTGGTTGAATGCTAACCGGCCAGGCGGAGGTGATCATGTGACGCAAGGAGGCAGCCCATTGAGAGGTAAGTATGAGAAGTCCCTGCGAGGAAGTGGGGACGTGTCCACATGAAAATAAGAGAAGGTGGGAGTAAGAGAAGACTTCCAAAAATGGAAATAATGAATTTTTCCTGACCGAAAACAAAAGAAGGGGTTTATGGATTTAGACTTATCAGGGAAACTCAAACCCCGACGAGCCCACCCCTGGTTTTGAATCGGCGTCCATATAAGCAAATTCGCAGCGAGCAAAAGTCAGTTTAGTTTAGTTTTGAGTTCGAGAGAGAGAGTTCCAGTTGAGAGCTCTGAAGACCCACCACGAAGAGCTGACCAAGATTCGTGCAACTTCCGAACCGACCTTCTAACCAAGAACAATTTATTTTTTGAAGAACGACTTAGACTCACACCACCAAAATAAGCTTTGTGAATTTCGCTTGGAGACACACCAAGAACCAGTTTCTTAAAGGACAGACAGCTTAGATGTTAAGACTCGCCTAAAAACCACGTATCACAATCCATATAGCGGGTCGGGAGATAGACGCAGTCCTATGTATCCAGCAACCAGATATAAAGTATTGTTATCCTTTATTTGATACCATTTGCGACTTATTATTTTATTTTCTTTTGCCCGTACTTGTGCGATACCGCCCTCATTCGAACTCAAGCTTGCAGTACGGCCCCAACGCTGACTGATTTCGTCTGCTTAAGATCAATTCACAACGTGGGTAGACAGACTGGAGATCAAAGTAGTTACTTCGGTAACCAGACGTTGGAAGCGAGTTGGGAACGACGAGGCTGATATCGAATCTAACCAGATTCCCATCCGAATCACTTAACGGTTAGATCATCACAATTGGCGCCGCGACCAGGATAAGACCTGGGATCGGCTGACGTCACAGTTTGACGTAACGGTTGGATGTCACATTTATCTATCTGTTCAATTGAAGCGAACAGCACATTCCTTTTCTTTTTCAATACCGCCTGAGCGTTTTGTTTTGGCTGTAATTTTGCCTCAATCTTGGTACACGTTCCCAAACCTGGAGTAAAAACAGTAGGAAAAGTTCCCTTTAGTTTTTGTAGTAATTTTTTGGCTTCGCAGTTTAAATTTTCAACCTTGTAACAGAAAGAATTTATTGATAAATCCCATAATTGAAATTCTGTTATCCAATCCGTACCAAGTAAGTTCGTGGTATTTTTCATGACAAATAGTTTAGCTTTTCGCGTTTTTTTATTTAACGTGACGTTTGTAACAAATTCTCCAATGCATTGTATTTTTTCTCCTGTCAGGACCTCGCGATTTTATTTGTCTTCATTAAAGTTGGTTTCCCCAACTTCTTCCACGTATTCAAATTTATGATAGATAGGTCGGAACCAGTGTCGAGTTGCATTTTTATTTTTTTTTATTACTTATTTCAACGGTAACAAATTTTCTAGTTATTCCGTCGTTCACTTCGTCGGACTTTAATTTTCTTATTTTATTGTTTTTATTTTTTGACCTGCAGTGCGAGCTTTTATGCCACACTCTTTCACAGTTGAAACATTTTTTTATTTCTAAAATTGCAATATATATACCAGTGAAATTCACCGCAAGCAAAACATGGCTTCGAGAGTTTTTGTTTATTTTTTCCTGGTATTTCACTTTTTGTTTGATGATACGCAATTTTAGAATTCTTTTTGGTAGACTGACTTTCTTTTTTGTAGCGTATTTTTCTTACATGCGAAACGCCATACTTCTATCTTTTTCGAGTCTTTCTTTACGCTAACATATCTTGTGCAGTCTTCCGCCAAACTCTGTACCGAAATCCTCGGTTCGTTTTCCAATTTTGAAAATACCAATTTCCTTAATTCTGCGTCTCTTTCTGAAACTAGGCCTTGAACAAATACTAAGAAACTTAAAATTGTCAGCGCTTAATTCTGCTAGTTTGAATTCTTCACAATGCTTGTTCACATTAGCTGCATATGTTGTGAAGTCTTGTTCATCCTCTTTCATCAGATTCAAGCATTTCCACCTCTTGTGAAACAAAGATGTCTTTTTACTAAATAATTCACTTAATATATTTACCGCCTCGGTAAAAGTCAACTCGCTAGTTTTTTTCGGTAAAATGTAGTTTACCAATTTGTTATGCTCAGCAGTTCCTAAGTTGCTTAAAAGAAGTCTAACCTTCTTTCCTTCAGACCACGTGTGGCATTCCTCGTTATACACATCCGTATATTTTTTAAAATACTCTTCAAAAGTTATTACTTCGTCTGGACTGTACGTGAATATTTCAATCGAATTCCATATTGTATTTTCTGGGAAAGAATCATTTCGTAGATTTTTCTCTTTCGTCTTCTCAGTTATTTCCAGAATTTTGTTTTGAACCTCCTGATGCATCTGTTCCATTTCTTGTTGAAACTGCATTTGTCTATTAAAGGTTTCCTCCTGAAGTTGTATTTGGAATGTTTTCTGCTGGTCCAATATTGTCTTTTGTTGTTCCGTCTGGAACTTAAAAAATTCCTGGAATATATTTTTGAATTCCTCCATCTTCGCAAAAGGTTTACACAATGCTTAAATATTGTAGCGGGGGGTCAAAAAACGAATTTGTAATTCGTGACCTATTTGTGCAAACTGTCTTATAGAGAAAAAAAAAATTTTTCTCAGTTGAGAATACGACTGATTTTTTCGTCACTAAGTTGACGTTTTGTTTTTCGAAAAAAAAAACGTTTTTTTTTTTGTTATGTGAATCCGAGTTGTCGCCGAAAATTTGACGATCAAATTTTTTTTCTTCTTTTTCCTCCGTATGAAACACGAATTTCGTCACTAAATAACGTGAGCGATTTTTTTTTTCACAGTATGAAACGCAATCCTACATACGCCACGTTTATTATGGTTGGTGATTTTTTTTTTTTTACGTCTGTATGAGTTACGAATCCACGTTGACAAGTGTTGTAGAGTGAACGCAATTTTTTTTTTCCGTATGAAACCAAAAAACGTTCGTCGCCAAGTGTCGTATATGGCGAAACGAATTTTTTTTTTTTTGTATGAATTTCGAATTCTGGTCGCCCAAGTTGTTATAGAGTGAACGAAAAAATTTTCTTCCGTATGAATTACGAATTCCTTATCGCCAAGGTGTTGTTAGACGTACGAAATTTTTTTTTTCTTTCTCCGCCTGAGAAACGAATCCCTCGTCGTCAATGTTGTAGTTAGGCGTACGAAAAAGTTTGTCTTTTCCAGTGTGAGTTTCGAATCCTCGTTCTCCAAAATGTTGTAGTGTAGTTTTCATAGTGGAGGCTTGTATTTTAATAAGTCCTAAATCAGGTTCGACGTACAAAACGTTAGGAACTTGGAAATAAGAGTTAATGACGCAGCAAATCTAGTTGTGATGGTTAGTACTTCAATGTCTGACTCGCTCAATACCACTGGGTATTTATCGATCCACCCACGAGGACCGAATGTGGCACAAGGCCGGGTTTAATGTGAGCCTCTAAAAGCCCGTAGCATCGGCCAAAAATATAGTCTTTGAACCCGCCTAGACGGGTTCAGGCCCTGTCTACCCCCCCCCCCCAGGACGAAACCCCGCCCTTCGGCAAAGCCTCGTACGGGTTCCTCTCTGTTAACGCAGAGAGTTCGACAGAAGGCGGGCGCAGTCAGAGACCGCGCAATACCACTGGGTATTTATCAATCCACCCACGAGGATTGAATGTGGCACAAGGCCGGTTTAATGTGGGCCTCTGCAAACCCGTAGGCTCGGCCAAAAATATAGCATTTGAAGCCACCTAGACGGGTTCAGGCCCTGTCTACCTCCCCGGACGAAACCTTGCCCTTCGGCAAAGCCTCGTCCGGGTTCCTCTCTGCAAACGCAGGGAGTTCGACAGAAGGCGGGCACAGTCAGAGACCGATCAATACCACTGAGCCGAACTTGCCACTGCTACTGCTACTGATACTTAATGTCTATGGGAGATTCCATTACCATAGAATAGGTTGTATAACATATATATATAGATGCTGATAGTATTTTGAAAAAAGAAAACATTTTATAAAACCTACATACAACAAACTATTTCTTATTTAACGGTTAAATTATTTAATCCTTGAAAATGGCTAAATGTGTAGCCAAAAGAGCTCGGATAAAAAGAACATTCGGACAGTTTTTCTATAATTTATCATTAGAAAAGAAACACAAAATTGGCGATCCCTCAATATCAGTGATAGGGTTAACATATCTAATTGCGTTGATGTGAGTTTGTTACCCTGCCCTTCAAGCCCTTTTCCATTGTCTGACGAACTTCAAATGCGTTAAATCTAGGATCACAATCTCACATCAACACAACTATATATAATATATATATATATATATATATATATATATATATATATATATATATATATATATATATATATATATATGTATGTATGTATGTATGTATGTATATATATATATATGTCCCTATATACATATATAATACGAACACTGTTAAAAACTAGCTGGATCGAAAAGGCTTCTTCCTGGCAGAGTCGGTTAAGGCAGGTCGGATTAAAATATGAAATCCCTCAGACCCAAGATTGGGGGAGCAGATTCGAAAATAGGTAATTATGTCGAATGATTAAACTGGGGGGTCTACTCAAACATGAGTATTTACTACAGATAACGTTTAAAGTGATATATATATATATATATATATATATATATATATATATATATATATATATATATATATATATATATATATATATATATATATATATGTGTGTGTGCGTGTGTGTGTGGAAATGATTGGCCGAGTGGGAGGAATATGTATTTTCCGAGTATGATATCTGTGTTCGAATCTTAGCGTAATCAATTTGTCAGGAAATAACTTCATAATATTATTGATCAGGGAGGGCGATCCCACTATAAAGTATCCTCAGATTTCTCAAGATTTACGACTAAATTTGGTTAGACTGAACTGAAATCAACGATCATTGTGATTGTGGGCTTGAGCGAACATTTCTTGTTCCAATAACTGATT
The DNA here is from genome assembly GCA_963932145.1 of Acanthosepion lycidas. Taxonomy (NCBI): domain Eukaryota; kingdom Metazoa; phylum Mollusca; class Cephalopoda; order Sepiida; family Sepiidae; genus Acanthosepion; species Acanthosepion lycidas. The sequence continues at coordinate 106,621,792 of OZ010586.1, forward strand.
TCTTCATATAATGCGCTCTTTCCCAGAAACTGGAACCCAGGCTCTCTTTGTATAGTTAAAGTAAAAACCACACGTTTCTTTTGAAAGTGTTCCTTAAACTCAGATGTGTTTGCACAGGCGTCTGCAATAGGGATTTTATCCATTTAAATAAACATGCACATGCTTCAAAAGCGACTATATTTGATAAGAACTTCGCGTCAATTCTTACCAATAACCTCCATTCAGAATTTGACCTCGATCGAATTTTTTGACGTTATCTCCGTTGGTGTTATTTAAAGGTGACGTGCAAGCATCCGTTTCTAGTTTCTTTTATGCGGCATTAACAGAACCACCGATCGGGCATGGTCCTAGATTTTTATCTATGACAGTAAGTTTTACCTAATTACCAGAGCGACCTGCCCTCCTCATCTTCGTTCGCAAATGTCGGTCTCAGGTTACGCGTAAGTTCGGGCCAAGGGCCAAGCTGAAATTCTCCACCATCTGTTGGCCTGATAAGCCATTGTCAATGTGAATTACAACCTAGCTTTAAAGCGGCGGTTATCGAGTCCAGAACAGATCAGGTCAATAAATTATTTCTTTAGAGAGATCGAAAGCAATATAGTATGCATATTCTAACGTTGCCATTGGACATATAAAGCAGAGATCGCTTTTTTTCTTTATTTGGCTTACTTCTTTCCTAATTTACTTATCTTTTAGAAGCTGTTAATAAAACATATAACTCAGTCTACTCGTATCTATCAATTAATCAACTTATCTAACTATCACACTCTCTCTCTCCACACAATCAGACATATGTAAGAGAAATATTATTAAAACAGTAGACATTTTTATCGATTAATTTTAATGATCATTTTTTTCAAATTGAGAATAATCCCCCACAGACAAGTAGAAAATTCCGTCAGAAATTTAACGAAATTCATTTAGGAAGAAAATTATCAGAAATGTGGTCCAAGATTTCGACATTTTTAAGGGATTTTATTGTTTAAAAACAATATTGATCTGTATTAATAAATATATTGAGTTCATTTGTAGATCAGTTTTAATATTTTATATTACTAGGATCCATTTGTACTATATACGAAGAGACTTGTTACCTTTACTATATCTATCTATCTCTCTCTCTATATACATACATATATGTATATATATGTATGTATATATATGCATGTATATATATATGTATATACATACATGTATATATATGTATGTATATATGTATGTATATATGTATGTATATATATGTATGTATATATATGTATGTATATATATGTATGTATATATATGTATATATATATGTATGAGTATATATGTATGTATATATATGTATATATATGTATGTGTATATATATATGTAGATATATGTATATATATGTACATATATATGTATGTGTATATATATATGTAGATATATGTATGTATATATATATATGTATGTATATATATATATGTATATATATATGTATATATATATATGTATGCATATATATATATATGTATATACATGTATATATATATGCATATATATGTATATATATGTATGTATATATATATATATATGTATATGTATATATATGTATATGTATATATATGTATATGTATATATATGTATATATATATATGTATATATATCCATCTATATATGTATATGTGTATATACATACATATATATATATATATATATATATATATATATATATATAAATATATATATATATAATGTATGTATGTATGTATCTATATATGAAGAAATATACTCTTAAGGTGTGCTATATTTATTGGATAAAGTGCTCAATATCAGAGATAGAGCGTGTATAAATATAAAAGTGAACATTGAAGTCAAAACTTAGAGGCGACAGGCTGTTTATATTTATGTTTATGCTAGACGGAATCTTCAGGCCACCTCTCCCACTTCCTTTCTCTCTCTCTCTCTCCCCCTCTCTCTCTCACTAGACATATATATATATATATATATATATATATATATATATATATATATATATATATATATATATATATTAAAGCAGAGATCGCTACTTCCTGTATTGCAGGTTGAGACAGTTGGTGAGTTTCGTAGAAACTGTGTGTGCTGTAAAATAAGCAAAGAGTTCTGACTTAATCGAGGTGTGACATAAGCTAGGTGTAAAGTGTAATTCATTTATTTTATTTTCTGACATCTGCCTCTATTTCTGAGATGAAGTATTGCAACTATTTACAGTATGTACTTTGTTCAGACTGTTGTTCTCATCTATACTGTCAACATCACGAACTGTTCTCAGGTCCACATTGATCAGTGGTGATAGAAGGTGACCCAGCAAACGATAAACCCAGAAAAAATAATCAATAGTATATTTTTATAATAAAATGACCACCAATATATTTTCATAACATAATGACAATGAATAACACAAAAATATACATACATATTTATTATATATATATATATATATATATATATATATATATATATATATATATATATATATGTATACATACATATACATATATATATATATACATATATATATATACATATATATATATATACATATATATATATATACACATATATATATATACATACATATATATATATACATATATATATACATACATATATATATACATACATATATATATATACATATATATATATACATATATATATACATATATATATATATACATACATATATATACATATATATATATATATAAATATATATATATATATATTGATGTGTGTGCGTGATCTTGTATATATCTATTCACCCGTTGTATATATATATATACATATATATATATATGTATATATATATATATATATATGTATATATATATATATATATTGATGTCTGTGCGTGTTTATATATATGTATATATATATATATATATATATATATATATATATATATTGATGTCTGTACGTATATATATATATATATATATATATATATATATATATATATATACAAAAGTACGTTTACAGTTGCTTCCCTATTTATTTAACGTTTACACAGAGTTAACTTCGCTGAAATGTCCATTCAACAAGATGTGGTACCTTCCCATTATGCTGCGACAGTAAATGACTACCTTAACCAAAACTTTCCACAAAGTTGCCCACTACGTTCACCTGTCCTAAAAACAATGGATTTCTATTCTGAGGCTGTAGTAAATAACAAGTTTTATGTGAGAAATTCCCACACAGTAAACTAATTAAAAGAGTGCATCTCAGATGTATTTATTGAAATTGATGCAGATCGCGATTAATGATGTGCTGTCTGTCATAGGTTTCTGGAGAGATTTGCGGAATGTTCCAATGTTGTACGAGGACAGTGTTAGCACTTTCATAGATTTTCATGAGATGTTCTAAAAATCTAATTAAAGTATGAAACAAATGTATGCAAAGAGTTTCGAACAAATATGAATCTAACACTTAAATATAAATATAATACCTACTCTTGTGTAAGCATACCTTTTGCAAACCGTGTATATATATATATATATATATATATATATATATATATATATATATATATATATATATATATATATATATATATATAAATTAAATGTAGTTACAGGTAAGAGTATACCTACCGGCGTTTTTCACACTCTCAATTATATTCTTGTATTCTCTCGGTTCCAAACCTTAATAAGAAGTAAGGTATTTCAAGAAAGGTGAATCCAGTTCAATAAATCGAGCCAACCGGCTGAAACCTTACCTGATGCAACAGTTCAGAAGATGCCAAGATTTCGTGATGGCGATTACCCAGCCTGTTTAACCTTTTCTTAGTGACTGGAAAATTCCTTTATTTTACGAAAGACCACCACAAGGGAAAATAGTAATTTGTATCTGCATCAAAATTAAGTGTCTTCTGCCAAGTAGACAGTGTAAGGGGAACTACCTTCTCAAGTGTTGACGTTGATGTTGAAGTAAGAATTACGAACCGGAAATTAAAAGTTCAACATTGACAAGAATCATGGTTAACGTTTTTATCCAATTCACTGCTTCACCAAACACTGTGAACACTTTTTGTATTATAGCATTTATTATAAACCCATACTTTATAATGCTGTAAATTATTTATGCCACCTTAGCAAACCTATTATTTTTATCCTACTATCATTTTAAACACTCTCTATATAGTTTATACTCTGTTTTTTCTTGTTTCTTTTACCTTGAATATATTCTGGAAATGGTAGATTTTCCAAACACTCTGTTTGAGTAATCTAACAATCTGATAAATGTCAAATGAAACACAGTTAACATTCACAGGAAATGCAAAAAACAAATATTAGTTTAGCTCATCCTGAACACTGGCATCGTGTCATTTGAAAATGAATTACAAGGTATGGCAATAAAATCTCTGATAATGTCGAACCTTACCCGAAATTAAACATAGAAAAAAATGTTTTTCAATTTTAACTTCAAAATAAGAAGTATTCTAAAACATGAAAATTGAATAGATAAATAATTAACAAGAAATATTAATTGATATTTAACCAAATTTATATATATATATATATATATATATATATATGGCCATAACTGGAATTTTTTTGAAACGTGTTTAAAATGAAGTTCAACGTTTTTTAACGTTAGCGCGCTAAAAATGATTTTAATTTTATTTCGAGTTTGTTGTTGATGTTTCATGTAAAGACATTTTAGCAATTTTAATAGAGTTTGTTCACCGTATGTAGGTCATAAGTTATTGCTCAATCATCATCACCACCACCACCACCACCACCATCATCATCATCATCATCATCATCATCATCACCCCCATCATCATCATCATCATCATCATCATCATCATCATCATCATCATCATCATCATCATCATCATCATCATCATCATCACCACCCCATCATCATCATCATCATCATCATCATCATCATCATCATCATCATCATCATCATCATCAGTCACATGAAATATTTGTGTTCGTATGATCGCTTCAAACTCTAATGCTGAACTGCTCCTTGTACGTGTCTAATTCGTGTGTCAATGGCTGAGTCTTTGTTAATGATATTTCTGTCCATACAGTGACTGGTACCTTCCGTTTTCTGTGGCGAAGGGTTGTTGTAACCACATGGTGGTTATTTTTATTTATTTTTATTATTTTTTTTATTTTTATGTTTTTTACCCTCAGCACAATTTATATATTTATATTTATGGATTATATATTCTTTCATTTCTCGTTTTTTTTTTTTATGTAATTGATGCCGTATCTAGTTACATCAAAATCAGTTAATTGTACTTTATTTGTGGTTTAATTCCTTTTTAAATATATATTGCTATGATTAATTGTCTGTAAGAATATTTGTTTTCATTGTTGATTTGATTAGGAAAACAATAGTTATTCTTTGTTTATTATTGGATAATTCATTATAGGATATTATTGAAGAGAAAGAAATCAATTTTGCACGCTTGATAAAGCTTTTATGACTGCTTTCTTTTTTGCTAAAATCATTCACTTTCGTAATAAAAGAGACAATATATAATACATGCCGGTGTTTAAATGTTTTCTTTTGTTTTTGTTTTATTGTATGTCGTTAAAATCTTCTCCGCTAGCAAATCTCAATTCACGTTCATTTCACATCTCAGTTCACGCTAATTTCAAATTCGGCTGGTTAATCATAAATAAACACAACGCAAGATCTCACTCACTCTCTCTGTCTGTCTCTCTCTCTCTCACACACATACATACATACATATATATATATATATATATATATATATAGAGAGAGAGAGAGAGAGAGAGAGAGAGACTTCATCCATCTTCTCTTTTTAAAAGAGCCTTTCTCTCCATCTTTCACCTCCTTTCGCTTGCCTTCCCCTATCAATCTAATATATCTGTCCTGTATATAAACTCCAGTGACTAAGAAATTTCGGTCTGAAGATACGTATACTTAGGTACTATTAATGAATTCTATACTTATTATTTGTATTAAGGACTCTTTCATTAGACTAACTAATTTTGAATCGAGTTAGTTTGTTCCTGCCTAAAACAACAAAACATATCGGTCATTTTGATGCATAATCTAATATAAAAAGTCCCAAATTTTAAAGGAAAAATTCTCGGACAGTCCAGCCGATTTAAGTTTATTGCTACCGAATCATTACTTCCTTTACCATTTCTTTTCCATACCCCCATATATCTCATCTCTTCTCTCTTGTTTTGACTCCCACCTATCAATCTAATATATCCATCCAGTGTATTGTCTCCATTTACAATCTGAAGAGGTAAACATTTCGGTGTTCATGATATAAATTATAATCAAAATTAATAATAAATGTTACATTCTTGATTATTATTATTATTATTATTATTATTATTATTATTATTATTATTATTATTATTATTTATTTTCTTTTATTTACGGCGTTTACACATTTCTTTCCGGGTCCCGCCCAGGGACCTAAGGTTAGAAATGGCATCATGGCACTTTCCACTGACAAAAAAAAAAAAAAAATTACATAAATAAAGCCCTTTGTAAAGTGTGGGCTGTGCTTGTCAGAACAATCTTTTGTATCTCCTTGAGGCATGGACTTCCAGGAATCCCTTCAATTAGTCTACTGCAATCTTTTCCAACCAGTCCTAGGGCTCCAACTACAACTGGGATCGTTGATGTTCCCATATGCCACATTATTATTATTATTATTATTATTATTATTATTATTATTATTATTATTATTATTATTATTACTATTATTCTCTGTAGTCTACATAGAGCTTTCCTTGGATTTACATCCTCTATGGAAATATCTACCAGTCACAAATATAATAGTTCAATAAGTAGAGTAATGTCTGAGTTGTTATCCCAAAATTTTGCACGTCGTATCAGTTCTTTTAAATGAAAAGTGTGGTGCAGTTAAATTTATATTGCAATGAATCATTCATACAATAAGTAAATTAGTAAATTTAATGATATAATTTTCGGGATAACAACTGAGACATTACTCTATTTGTTGAGCAATTTAGTTCATGCCACATTGACTGAAAAACTCCTGCAACAAAAAAAAATCTCAAATTGCCATATTAGTGAAAAACAAAAAAAAAACAATCTCCTAAATTTTCAAAAAATTCAACCTTAGCGGTGCAACTGCACGCTGCAAAAATATGTATCCGTTAACGATAACACATTTTTAAAAAAATCGTATTTCGATTTGCATTTAAATTTTTTTGTCTCGGATACTACCTGAATTTTACCAAAAGCAAAATAATTTCCATTCCTGAAGATGACTGAATGCACATTTCAAAGTACTTGCGTATTAAAGAAAGACCATATACAGCTTAAACTTAAAAAAAAAAAAAACAAGTATTATAACATTCATCGAGTGATGATGGATGTATATTACTTGTGTCAGTATGTGCGTGTGTCAGTATATGTTTGCCGTGCGCGAGTAAGTGTGTGCAGTATTTCGCCCGAGGGCCCATATTTTTATTGAATAAGATTACTCGAGTACTCTGGTTGATAGACGATAATAAATATGCCGTTTACACTCACACACACACACACATATACATATATATATATATATATATATATATATAACAACGAAAAAAAATCACTGCGTCTAAACAGATATGTGTATCCAACATAAATATGATTTAAGTGATAAAAATCTGTCGGATTAAAAAAAATAAAAATGCTATTACATCTTTAAAAATTTCTTTATCTTGGATACGAAAGTGAACATTTCAGAATCTATGACGAGAACGATTTTACTTGAAGACATATTTACAGCCTTACTTGATCGGCAATATCCCTTGTGGCTGAGTAGGTATATGGACACACACACACATAAATATATATATTTAAAGTTTTAATTTAGCATAGGTCTTAATTGATTGGTTGTTCTAAGCAATACCCACAAACCTTATAACCGCTCCTTCTCTTTTTTTTTTTCATTTTTCGTAAAATGAGGTCACGTATTCGATGCAATATCCTAAAATAAAAAATATTGCTCTACTTTGTAAACTCATTTACTCATCTACTCATTTAAATTAAATGTTGCGAGCGACGGAACTGTAATCTATGCGATCTCATCATCATCATCATATATATCTATATCTCTCTCTCTCTCTCTCTCTCTCTCTATATATATATATATATATATATATATATATATATATATATATATATATATATATATATATATATATTGAACAATAAAAATATTAAAAAATAAACATTTTCAGATATACTGTGTTGCATATTAATATTCCCTCGTTTTTATTATTATTTCATTTAGATTCCTCGACTAGTTTCGGCCAACATGCCCATCATCTGGAGAAAAATAATTTTCTACTTGCTGGTAGAAATGAATGTCTTGATAGAGAAAATGAACTTTTGTCTGTAGTTTTCATTTTTTTTTTTTTTTAACATTAATTTTGGTCAGACTTTGTATTGGTCAAACAGTCTCTTTTAAGTTGTTAACTGAGATAAGAGCTGGATGAATTCATGCTTTTCTGAATTCCCTTGGTCATTTTGAGTTTTATTGGTTCCTGGAAAGGGGATGTGTCTCTGTTAAGTCTGTGTGTGTTATTTAGTTCTTAGGGAGTGAGTGAGTATGATGTATGTAAGCGTATATATTCGTGTGGGTGTGGGTGTGTGTATAAGTTTGAGGCCTCAATACCGTAAGTCTGTATCTCTTGTGTTGGCGAGAAATGATGGTGGGTTTTGATTTGAATGGTTATATATTAATACTATCTATATTGTAAAAATATATGGTTTAGCTCGACTGGATAGTGCAATTTCAAACGTCGTATCCACTTATTTTTATGGCACTCTAAAATGTTTCTAATGTTATCTGCTCCGGACTTTTCTATTCTCTCAATTATACTGAATCTGGCATGGGTTTTAAAATCGGGTTTTTCTAGGCGTAAATGTTGTTCTATAGGTATTAATTTTCATATGGAGTCGATTGTAATTCGATTGCGATAATTATTAATTCTGTGGTGAAAGGGCCATTCAGATTTTCCTACATATTGTTTCTGACATAGTGTGCATTCTAGGAGGTAAATTATGTTATGACTTCTACAGTTAGGGCCGTTGTAGATTTTGAAAGTAGATTTAGTGACTGAGCTAGTGAATGAAGTCATGTGTTTAATGACGTTGCAGCATAAGATTCTTTTGTTGTTACATCGTTGGGAAAATCCTGTTCTTTTTGGTTCATTACGGATTACCGTGTCCCCTGAAATGTGGTTACTACCTATGATTTCTTTTAGGTTCTTAAGTTTACGATATGCTAGAAGGCCGGGTTCCTGAAACAATTTTTTTAGGTCTGGTTTGATATGTATTAGTTCCCAGAGACTTTTGATTATTTGGGATAGTGGAGGCAGAGTGGGGTTGAAAGTGGTTACTAGAGGAATGCAGCTAGATTTATTTTTAATCTTGTACATTAGGGTGTCTTCTCTAGGTGTGGAAATTGCTTTATTTATTTGTTCCCTGATTAGGTGTTGTTTATAGCCACGTGTTGTGAATTTATGCTCCAGATTTTCAATGTGTATATTTAGTTCTTCATTGTTGGAACATATCCTTCTGAGTCAAAGTGCTTGTGAATAGGGAAGGTTCTCTTTGAGGTGTTTAGGGTGGGAAATGTAGATAGTTGTGGGTGTCGATGATTTTAGTGTGTTGTGTCGTTTGTAGTTTCTTGTTTTCATCCATGTAAATGCGGGTGTCTAAAAATTTTACCGATCTTGTGGATTTTTCATAGTCAAACTTAATTGAGTCGTGCACTGTCTTTAGGGCCATGGGGAATTGGATAAGTTTGTCGTCACTGCCCGTGTATACAAAGAATATATCATCGATATATCTTGCATAGAATACGCAGTCACTACCGATGAGGGGATAGATATATCTTCTCAAATTTTCCAATGAATATTGTAGCATATGATGGAGCTGCTATAGTGCCTATCGTGCCGCCTCTTATTTGCATGTAGTTTGCTCTGTTGAAGTTGAAAGTATTCAATGTAAGAATATGCTCCATGAGATTTATGATAACTTCTGTGGGTGGACGGGTCTTGTTGTCTTATTTTTGTAAGTGCTTCCTGAAGGGCGGTTAGCCATTCGATGTGTTTAATGTTTGAATAGAGTGATCTTACCAAAATTGTCAGTAGAATAGCGTTCTCTGGAACTGTTTATACGTGATTATTTCTGTTTGGTAGATCTGTTGTGTCTCTCATGTAGGATTTTACTTTTTACGGGTTGTATGTAATGGTCTACGTATTTCGAAATTTTGGTCGTGTGGCAGTTGAATGATATATATATATATATATATATATATATATATATATATATATATATATATATATAAGTTATAAGGAACTTGGTAAACCGAATTGGTAAATCCAAAGAGGATGAAATCCTGAAAGCTCAATGTGAGGACAGAGCTAATATGTAATGAAAAACAAACCACTTTAAGGTACCATTACGATAATTTATTTCACCTAAATCCTTTTTTAAGGATTCAGGATCATCAGGTAAAACTTCCAACAACTCTAATTATTAGAGCTTTTTGCATTTGTCTCTCTACCTAACTTCAACCAACTAAACTTTATTCGCTAAGAAGGTAATGAGAGATTTTATTCTCGCATATCTTGTTTATTATTATATTTAATACAGTATAGTACCCGGTAAAATAGTGAAAATAGGGTGCATGATGATTACATAATGTCTATAGATCTAAGTTGGAAGCATCATATTTTCTGATATGAAAAGTACAATGTCAAATATTTGGGATTTTAACTGCGTTCGGAACCGGACCACATGTACCGCTCGTAACGTATTCTTTTCCATACACGTTGCTTTCTTACTGCTAAAACCTAATTAGATTTAACTCAACTGTTTGAAAAAATTTAAACGTCCACCTAACTTCAATGAATCTGAATGAGTACCAATTTTCCGTAAACAGAAAATCGCTGAAAACGTCGGCTCCATACGTACTTTCATACAAAACACCAATATACAACAAAGCGAGCAAATTATTGGTTACTGGCTGACTAAAAATTCAACACCACCTGATATACCACTAATATCTGCCTCTAATATAGAGTGACCACAAGCAAGATGATAATGTCACTATACGAATGGTGGTACTGAAAAAACTCTCGATTCATTTTGTACAAAACAGCGTAATGTTTATGAATAAATATAAACATGTATGCCTTGTATACATAAATGTGTCTGACATAGAGATTTTACTGGCAGATGATCTAAAAAATGACTTAGAATTTGTTCTTAACAAGAGCGATAAATGTCTTGCTAATTTTAACGTCTTCTAAATAGAAACGTTTCTCTATTAATCACCTTATATACCTATTTCAGGCTCTAGTAAGCATCGCTGACGACAACTTCCATCAGTGACTTGTTGCACATTTTCGGTCTAAGATTCTCAGCTGATATGCCGTGTACGTCTATAATGAATCCATTGCAAGTTCTGCAGCTGGTTCAATATATCGTGCTAGATAATGTTTCTCTCTTGATTCTATCTTGCGAATTTTTAAGTCTAAAATTTGTCTAGGCTTTCAATATTGCTTCAATATCTGTCTCGGTTCTCGCACTGTAATCATAGAGATTCTTGTTAAAACCCAAAGATAAATGAGCGATATTATTGGTTCTCTCCTTTAATTTTGATCTTCAAAGATTTAAATGCAATTTCAATCGCTATCTACTGTTTAATTAATCTTCTATTCTTCTGGCTTTCAAATAATTATCGTTTTTCTTGTTGTATCTTAGTGGCTCCTCTGCCCTGCCCGGTGTGATATATATATATATATATATATATATATATATATATATATATATATATATATATATATATATATATATATAATAAGATTGGTGTATACGGAATAAATTCCAATGAAGAAACAAATGGTATTCTTAAAAGAGTGCTCAATACAAAGTAGAGCAAATATACTTATTTATTCGAAAAATATAACGTAAATATATTATAAAATCACTACAAAATAGCCATTTTTCAACACTTCTGGTGTCTTATCAACACACACACACACACACACACACATATATATATATATATATATATATATATATATATGTATGTATGTATATATATATATATATATATATATATATGGTGGGGTGGAGAGAGAGATAGAGAGAGAAGACGTTTTAATCATATCACCACAAGCACAAGATTTATCACTAGACGCATGGTGGAACTGGAAAAAAAAAACACTTTAGACTCATTTTGTACTAAACAGCTTAATGTTTATGAATAAACATGTATGCCTTGTATACATAAATGTTTTCTGAATAAATTGCCAGAAACAATACTATATCTCATGCTCTATCATCGCCTCTCAAGAAACGGATTTTCTCTGACATTCGTTACTATCACCAATGCCTGCTCCATTTTGTCCTCCATTTTGTTTTCGATTTGTCCTCCATTTCTCACAATTGTTCCTTAATTTGTATCGACATGTCAAGTAAGTTACTTTCTGCTTTGCCCATTCTTTTCTAAAAAGCTTTCTGTGAGTGTTAAATATTCGACGTCTTCTTTTCTCATTATATCACCCACAACAAAATTCGTCTTTCTTTTTCTGATTGTTAGCAAGTTTGTTTGTAGTTTCAGTCCTAAATAGAATTTCCTCATCAGTCGAATGAACATTTATGGCAATCTAACTTTCCTCGGTAAAAAACTATATAACTCACCTCAAGTACTCTTTATTCATAACTGAAAAATTGCAAATAATTTACTGCCATCGTGTAGATAATAATAATAATAATAATAATAATAATAATAATAATAATAATAATAATAATAATAATAATTTACTGCCATCGTGTGTAGATATTACAAAGCAGTACAAAGCAATTTTCTTTTTTCTAATATTATGTTTCATTCACTTAGATCTTTACATATTATATTTTTATTACTATGCTTTACACTTGTTTTCGTACTGGATTACATAAATTAGATAACTGAATTTCAATGGTTGTTTAAATTTAAAAGCCCCAATGTGTACCTTACATCCACTGATGTCCCTTTTACTTAACACATTAAATTTTATCTGCTTTTCTTTCAGGTCGACTTACACTAAATTTGATATAATTTTTAACATACGGAATAATAAAATTTATAAATTTGTTTAATTATTAATTTGTAATTAAATATGATTATTTATTTATTGTTTATTTATTATGCAATTTGAGGGATACTCTCGTTTCAATATAAATAGAAAAATATCTGGATATTTTTTTCAAGTAACAGATTGTCTCATCTTCACATAACAATAAATACTACAGTGTGCAATAGGTAAATTGTCGCCATTTTATATTTTTCAATTTCGCGTTGATTTTTTTTTGGGGGGGGTTGTTGACTGCGCAGCATACTAGAGTCAATTGGGGACCGTCTTTGAGAAAAAAAGCAACATAACGCAAATTGCTCCGTCAGAAATTTGGAAATGGTATGTTATACTGCTGAGCATTCGCGCCAGAATCTCCAATACGAACATTTTAGTGCCAGTGTGAGGAGAGGGCTGAGGTATCGGAAAGAGTTGGCTGAGTCTAATGGTGATTACGAAGCTGCTTGTAGTGATCCTAGTCATGGCGACGTTATGCCTATATTCATCTTCCCACAACACCTCAGACTCAACACGAAGGCCTACATCAAGCGCTTTGAGGAGATAGGGCTGACCTCGGTCAAGAGGTTCTCTCGTTATTTTCCATTAAACTGATGAACTACATTCCTTAGCTCCACCACTTATAGCCTTCACGTGTCGTGTTCCATCTCGTGCAGCTTCTTCCCAACAAGCGCTGATTTGTCGAACCAACTGCCAAAATGATGCCTTTCTGATCAATAAAATTTTATCCTGTTCAAGTTTAGGCTTAACTGTTATCCACATAACCGCATAAATTGTGCCTCTTACTCTGTAATACTCTACCTTAGGTGGCTCTCGCGTCTTTTCCATGGTGAACATCACTGTGAAGAAATATACTTGCGTAAATATTTATTAATATATATATATATATATATATATATATATATATATATAATAATTCATCGCATATATATATATATATATATATATATATATGTGTGTGTGTGTGTATGCATGTATGTATGTATGTATGTATGCATATATTTGAGTGCAGTCGTAAGTGAATAACTTAACTGAACTCTTCCCCTAATAGCTACTGAGAATAACAGACCTTTCTCCGAGTTAATATGTGTTCATACTTGAATGTAATTATATGTGTACGCGAACGCACGTGTGTGTTTATTTGGGTATCTCTGATTAAATTGGCAGCTAACTCAATGCAAATGTCGGCGAGAGCGCGAAAATTTACACACATGGCCGAATCAAACAAGAGCGTCGTAATTTTTGATTAGCGTTAATGGCATGCGCATGCGTAAACTGGTAATTTAAGTGACCGCTACTCATTGGCTGCCCCGCTGGTCGACAGCTTAAGACAGTCATGAATCAACTTCTAAATGTCAGTGACCATAGACTTTAGATTTATTCTTAACCATTCTCCAGGGTTTACTCTTCCTATAGCATGAAACTGTAAAGCTCACCCGCAACCTTTATCATCTGCACTAGATATTCGACTATTTGACGTCATGGAGCGCACAGATAGGCTTGGTGAATGGTTGTAGAATAGACCGTGTTTTGCACACCTGACCGAACAATATTTCTTTTTTAAGGTTGATAAACGCGTTTTGGGTTATTAAAAACTGAAATATATTTTGTATTGTAAGAACACTCTTTTTTTAAAATGAATATTTCATTAATAGTTTTATGATAACATCAATGTTGATTCAAGATGTAAAATTAATAATTATTCCAAATATAGTATATAGGCCTGGAGGAGGCTATGTATTCCTACTTTCCCCAAGAGAAGTTGCGCGCAAATGAATTCAATGCACTCGTCGGGATTTCAAACTCGACTCTCCGATTTCGCATTCCGAGCGTCTGTGCATTACACCGCCCACACATTCATGGATCTGTAGAGAATATTGCTCTTAAGATTAGGATTGTTTGTAATTACAAACAATATAAAGGGATACAGCATTAATAGCAACAATATTATCCAACTTATCTTCATGATTGTGATTTTGACAGATATATATATATATATATATATATATATATATATATATATTTCTAAATATATATATATATATATATATATATATATATATATATATCATAATATTTTTCTTATAAAATTTTACATCGCAATACAAAACTTGCATGATTCGGAACTATAATGTTATTTCATCATAAGTATATATATATATATATATATATATATATATATATATATATATATATATATATATATATATATATATATATACTTGTGGGCATGTCTGCATTAAACAATCAAGAGACATATCCTAGCTAAGGGAAAATGGAAAAACAAGGTTAAAGTGTGTAGTTAGGTGGGTTATTAATTCATGTCTTAGATAAACTGAAACGTTAGTCACTTACAGCACGACATACTCTTGTAAACAAAATTTTGATAAGGTGAAGTTTGTATATATATATATATATATATATATATATATATATATATATATATATATAGTCACATAATCACTTAATCATATATCACATATATCAAAGGCGAACGATTTTAGCACAACGTTCGTTAAAAATCTGACTTGCAGTTGCAAAATATCGCAAGAGACGGATATGTCTGTGCAAAAAACAGTAGCCTATCCGGTGAAAAAAAAAAAAAAAAAAAAGCTGGTGGCACCAGGGGTGGCAGTATCGCCTTAGACACCGAAACTCTGTTATCGCCCTGTTGTTGGCGGCTGGGTATCACAGCGCTTTCTCATTTCGTATGCATAAAATATAATTGCATAATCATCAATAACATTGGGCAATGCAGAATTTTAAGCATTTGATTTGGAAGTGAGATCAGTGCTTGAGCTACTTTTCAGGTAGTTTCAACATGTGATATTAAATTTATTCGATTTTTTTTTATAAAAACTAGTCTGAAGTTATAGAAAACTGAATATCACTTTTACATCAATAACAAGGTAATAAAAAAATAAATTAATTAAAATGAATCAAAACCTATACAAGAACAAATAACAAAAATATATGGCAAATCTTTGAAGCATTTCAGTCTTAATATATTGACCCTTCTCAATTACAGCCAACAATCTATAATCCGTTTATTTTGTTATCTTTCTTGTTTGACTAGGTTGGATTAACGATATGGTGGTTTTAATTGCTGCTCAAACGCCTGGTTGTTTCATATTGTTTGGCACCTTCATATAAGTTCATCTTCACAGTAGATTTTCAGTCTGATTAGGATCGGGATATTATGATGTCCATTCCATTATCTTCCTTTACGTTAAGAAAACTCACGGGTAAACTTACATGAAAAGGAATATTGTAGTGCATAAATATAACGTAAATCATGCTTTGTTTCGACGACTAAATTAATTTTGTAAAATTTGAAAACCTAATTATCCAAAGTATCATATGGTTTATATGATTTGAACAATGATTTCAGACTGACTTAATATAACAAAGTATGTAAGCTATTCTATAAAAGTTCAATGAAATGGTATACAGCTTGGCATTTGCACCGGAAGCTCCGATACGAAATATTTCAGTGTGTCAGGGTGACAATCTGAAGAGGTTGCCGGGGATTCGGATCGAGTTGGATGAGTCTAATTACATAAACATTAAACTGAAATCAGGAAAAGGTTCCTTCATATATATATAATATAATATAATATATATATACACATCCCGTCTGCGGCTTCATCTATGGTGATTTTCTAAGTATAGATTCAATAAGGCCCAACGCCGAATGTATATGACACCTAGTTTGTCTGAGTTAGTGTTCAATCATTTAGCGAGACAAGCATGCTAACCCTTACACTAAATCGAAGTGCCCTATGATTCTATAAATTTTGAGGTTCGTGATAAAATAAAAAAGAGGAATAGGGAATATATGCCTTGACCTCGGATCTCGGTGTTAGTAAATTTATCTCGATCGTAATAAATTTTCCTCTGGCTTATCTATAAATATGTTCAGACTAAATTCTCTGATGAACGTTCCTTTTTGATATCGCGACTTTAGGAAATTAAAGGCAGTACTCGATTGGGAGTTGGGTCTCATCAGTTTACAGTGGATATTCTTTGCTAACTGTTTCTTGTTTAGCACTTTTCACTTGTGGAAATCTCTTCTGCTGTCATGATTTAAATTCGGATGCAATGACACTCATTACCGTCTTTTTGCATAATTTCAATGTTCGCTCTATTAAATAAAGTGTTCTTTTTCTCATATTCTTTTCACACGTCTTAGCGGCTTTCTTGAATTGCCTCATTTAATATGATTAAAGACAAATATGCAATTGATATAAAAAAATCGTTTTAACCAGAGAAGATGTTATATTAAAGTTTTCCTAAAATAGTTAATAATAATTAATTAATTATAACTATAAGTGATATTTCCATTGTCGAGTTACAAAAACAGGCCTCTGTGTCGTCATTTAAAACTTTGTGTGTGAGTCTGTTGGCGTATTTGTGTGTGTGTGTTTGTGCGGGTGTATATATATATATATATATATATATATATATATATATATATATATATATATAGAGAGAGAGAGAGAGAGAGAGAGAGAGATAGTTATTTAATAAATTTATATTAAACTGAAGTTTTCTTTATATCAAAATTTATTAGAGTAGACATTTGTCCAGAAATTTTTCATATATATATGTATATATATATATATATATATATATATATATGAAAATTATATATATATATATATATATATATATATATATATATATATATATATATATATATATATATATATAATACGAAATGTCTATTATAATAATAATTGCAGTAATATATATATGTGGGTGTGTCGCTGTCTACAATCTCTATACGTATAAACGCACTATCTCCTAATTCATTTTAGTTTATAGAATATCTATATATCTCCTTATTCCTTTTAGTTTATAAAATTCAAAATTTGAGAAATGGAAGTGAAGCAATTTTTGCACTGGCAGATTCTCCAATGTGTTGGACTATCTTCTATATAAAATAAACTTAAACAAACACTGATTTATTCCAAAAGAACTTTCGTTGAATTACTTATACGCTTTTGATGAATGGCTTGATGTTTGCTTCTCAGTCGTTTGACATTGTGATCTATGTCTTGCTAAAAAGAATATTTTCAACGGTTAAAATTATACGTCATTTAAACATAAACACTTGAATGGCTTCATGTCAGTTTTACTTTCCAACATATTCATCATTTTTAAATATCTTAAGTTATAGAATTTAACTTCTTCCATTGGTAGATATTACTACGACCGAGACACATGCAAAGACACACCGATTCACACACACACACACACACACACACATATATATATATATATATATATATATATATATATATATATGTATGTATACATATATGAATGATATTACTTAATAATTAGTAGTGATAATTCCAAGGAAGATACAAATCCAAAGAGAGCTCAATGTAAGAAAAGAGCAAATATAATAATGAAAACGGGACCCTTACAAATACATAAGTAATAGTTTATTTCATGGGAACCGGACCCATCTGTTCAGACAAAACATTTTACAACAATAAATGGATTTTAAATTTATCCAGACACAAGCAAAAAAAAAAGAAAACAGCAAAAGAGTGAAAGCGATAGAGAGAGAGAGAGAGAGGAAAGCATTTTAAAAATAGGAGGATAAAAATAACTTTTTAGAGGGAAGAGAAAGAGGGGAGAGATAACATAGGGGGAAGGAAAAAAGAGTAAGAGAAGTCAAGAAAAGTGTTACGTAGTCGACGGGTTGACTTAAAACATACTTCCTTTTCCCCGGATAGGACAAGTAAAATGAGTGAACATACATATATATATATATATATATATATATATATATATATATATATATATATATATATATATATATATGTATATATATATATATATATATATATATATGTGTGTGTGTGTGTGTGTGTGTGTGTGTGTAAAGAAGAAATATAGTTTTAAGTTGTGTTATATTTATGGGATAAAATGTTCAATATCAGAGATAGAGCGTATGTAAATATAAATATAAAAGTGACAGTTTGTTTCATGCTAGACGCAATCGTCAGGCGGCCTGCGATTGCGACTAGCATGAAACAACTGTCACCTCTGAGCGTTGACTTCAATGTTCACTTGTGTGTGTGTACGTATATATATATATATATATATATATATATATATATATATATATATATATATATATATAAGTTATGAAGAACTTGGTAATCCGTATGGGTAATCCCAAGGAGGATGAAATCCTGAGAGCTCAATGTAAATCGAGTGCTAATATTTAAAAATAAAAACAGAGCACTTTAAGGTACCATTATAATAATTTATTTCACCAGAGTCCTTTTAAAGGACGCCGGATCATCAGATAGCATTTCCAAAAATGAAATGAAATTAAAATTGATGGGTAGTGTAAATTTTTGTAAGTTAACAGAGAGTGTAAGAGGGATAGTTAAATAGACATGGTAGAATATAGGGAGGGATTAAAATCCAACATTCTCATGTAGCTGGACCGGCTAGCAAAATGTTTTAACCAATGTGTGTTCTTCGCATCATCACCCCACCGTCCACTACAACAGTTACCATTCCTGTCACAAACTTAGTATATAAGGAAGGTTTATTTTTATTTTCTTTTTTTTTTATCCCAGATTATATTTTATTATTATAAACATTATATTTAGTGGCTCCACGTGTTCGTATTACATGAAACCTTTATTTACTGTGGAGATTTGTTTAAATTACATTCTTTTTTTAAAGTTTATTAAAATTTATAGCAACTCATCTGGAGTGAGATCTACTGAAGAAAAATTGCAACTCCGATCTATGCCTGTTTCTAGCAAATTCACATAAAATAAAGATATTTACTGAAATATGTCTTCTCACTAAAAATAATGGGGAATAAAATTTCAATTCAAAAACATATGCATATATTTAATTATTTTGCGTTTGTATTACAATATGCATGTAAGTACTTGGGTTAGCAGAAACTACGGCGCCTTCTGTGGTGAATTTCATGTTTATCCCAAGAAACTTATTAGAGAACTGGAAAGGATCCAGACTCAGTACGATTATATTATTCAGTGAAACATAGTAGAATGAGGGTATGCTGCATATATATATATATATATATATATATATATATATATATATATATATATATATATATATATATATAGTGTGTGTGTGAGAGAGAGAGATAGAGTGCTATAATCTTTAAAACGGCGATCCTAATATAAAATAGTCCGAATAATGTAAATAGGGTACATAATACCGCATCTCAGAAATATAGAAAATTAACGACTGATTCTCCCAAAAGTGTTAATTTATGTTTAGCTCTGTCTGCATACACATGGTTGGATGTTGTATGTAAATAACAAGACTCCAAGATGTCGAGATGGAGTCTAGCCCGTACCCTATGCAAGACAGTGAAAAAATCCAGAGAGTAGTCCGTCCTGCAAGCAACCGTATTTAATAAATGCTGACCGATAGCGGACTCATTAGTTTGTGAACACCTAGAGATTACAAGCACGTGTTTTCGTATTTGGCCCGGGACATGGTAGACTATTCTGACCTCCAACCACTGGATAGTCTTGCACTCGTAGTCAGTCTCATAACAATATTAATAATAATAAACATAAAATCTGCTGATGGGCTGGCAAGACATCCTTACGGACAGATTGAAAAGACATGCTGGTAGGAAAAATATTCCTGACCATTTCATCAATAAAAAACCGCCTGATCGAAGAAGATATTTTATCGGTGTGTACCTAACTTATGGATCAAACACTTTAACTCCGTTAAGCTTAGCAATTTTGATTTCAATGGTTGTTGTAATAAAATATTCACGGTAACTATTCACCAAAAACATTTGTTTAATTTTCCTAATCTCAGCGTTAATCTTGCACTCCAAATTTAACATCAAAGTGCGATGACAAGATTGATTTTCCTGGATTTGGGAGCAAATGAGTCCCAACTGAGGTATTATCCTCAAAACGTTGGTCTCCTATAAACATTAGTAAGAAAACATCACGAAGTTCTCTCAAACAACATATCTAAGAAAGATAACTCATTGTTCTCTTCAACCATAGTATATTTCAAAGAGGAGTGGAGATTATGTAAATATCAAAAGAGTTTTCTCGCTTCATTAGGTGAAGAAAACGACGAGAAAGTGTCATCAACGTACCGGAAAAAACAACAAGGCTTAGAAATCTTATCAAATAATTGTCTCTAATGAAAACGGACAAATATGTTCGCCGTAAGTGATCCCAATGGACTTCCATCACCGATCTATCTAGCTTTAGTTACATACAATAGTTAAAGCTATAGGAGACAGACTTGTTACCGATCAATATAAAGGCTAACTGAGGAAATGGTGGCCACTATATAAAATGTCTACAGAAATATCAATGAATTTATTAAGCGGAGCATTTGTAAACAGAGTAGGTATATCAAAAGACACGAAGTACTCAGTGTAAATATTGGGTTGCAATTTGCGCATATATTCAGCAAGTTGGAAAGACTCGGGCATGCAATACTCAGAATAAAAACGTTACCGGATCAAGAACCTCAATAATTCACTTAGCCAGTCCATGCTATGGAGAGCCCAATATGGACAAAATAGGACTTTGTGAATTGGTGCCAACCTATACGTCCGTGGACGTTGGGAACCAACAGGACGAATAAGGTACTCGTCTTTGAAGAAATACATTTTCTTATGACATTCTAATAATCTTTTCTGCAATGGAATTTCCGTCTTCTAGGTATCGTCGCAATTAACGTCAACTAGTTTCGGAAATTTCCTTTGCAACTTTGTCAGGTCTGGTAAGGTAAATATATATATATATATATATATATATATATATATATGTGTGTGTGTGTGTGTGTGTGTGTGTGTGTATCTAAATATGTCTGCGTGTGTGTGCATTATAATCTGATTGTGTATGTATTGTCTTTTGCAAGATTTCATCCTCCCTTGCCCATGTTTTTGCTTCAAATGTATCTAAGTTGTCAAGGAGTTCAGAGAAACATTAGATCTTAACGTTTATTGCAACTTAATTTCGATAAAAGCAAAATAAATAGAAAAACATATGTATTTTTCCTCAGTTTCTTTAAATATCTTTTAAAATTTAAACTTAATATAGATTAAATTTAAAATTAAAAATTGGTAATTTTTAATTCTGAATATTATAGTATAATTTAATATTTATTAGTTAGAATGGATTCTATTTTAGTCTAAACCTAACATTAAATCATTTAATAATTATAACCTAAGTTCGTTGTCAAGTTTCTAGAATTCTCATGTATTTGTATTTTGATTGGTCTTTCCCATATATGTAACAGCGTTTCCCCAAGCGAGGGATGTTTGATTGATTTGAACCTTTTAAAAAACTTTATTCTACATTCAACACCATCACTTGATAAGACACCAGAAGTGTTGAAACAACATGGCTATTTTTAAGTGATTTATATCATATTTATGCTATAATTTTCGAATAAATAATTATATACATGTATATATATATATATATATATATATATATATATATATATATATATATATATATATATATATATATATATATATGTGTGTGTGTGTGTGTGTGTTTGTGTGTGTGTGTGTGTTGGATCTTAATAATTTGGCTGTTTGGTAATGGTTCTTTTGACCAGATAACCTGAGAAAATCAATAGGTGAATTTCCAAAATTATGAGCTACTTCTTTTAGACGAGGTTTAAGACGATTCAAATGTTATGCCGAATTAGGCATATACTTTACTAACTGAGAAAAAACATTTTCAAATAAGTAAATACTTCCATTTTCTCAATTTACCGACAGTAAATACAGAATTTTAAACCCCGGGACCGGGCCAACTTATCAGAATCAGATAATCAATAATTAAGTAAATTGAAAATGTACTTATATTATGACATATGAAAAAAATATTCTTTTAATCAAAAAATTAAGATAAGCTAAATTTTTACCCTTGGCTCTATGTGCAATAAACATCTCTTCTTTTGAGAAATATTTAGAAAAACGGATTTTCTTGAGAAAAGATAATGTACGCCAGATAGTGCCTCAAAGCACACGATACTGGATTCTAAAACAGTTAAATACGCCGGAAAGGTACAAGATTTCATCCCGAAGGAAAGCTAGTTGAATGCTAATAGTTTTGCGATGCTTAATCCTCAAGATACGCCGAGCATTGGGCTCAGAGAAGACATAATACTGGTAACAGAAATTCAGGAACTTGATCATATAGGAAAGGGAGCATATCCTGCCTCTCAAATGAATAGTAATATTGTGAGTGTCAATACATTTTGGTCAAAACGATCGCAAAAAAAGAAAAAAAAACAAAAACATTTTCAGCAAATTTGTCATTATGCCGACGATTTATTTCTGAAGATGATTCGGCCGAAAGGTAATTAAGGTTCTGATTTTATTCGTTGTGATTGTTTTGGAACATTGATTTAAGGATTAAATTATGATAACCGTTTTAAATATTATCCTAAATTGGTGTGGCCACAAAAATTTGTTTATATATATATATATATATATATATATATATATATATGTTGCATTAAAGCATGAAAATACGGTCGCCGTATATATATAGACAAAAAGAAATAACCACCTTTCCAGTGGACACAGTCCGACCACTCCAATAAGTTTCATCTCTTTAAGCAATCGTCACGCGGTCGACGGTTATAATGAGAAAATGAGAGTTGTTATTCCCACAGGAAAGACCTAGATGGGGGGGGGATGTGGACGGTGCTCGCAGACCTTTTATAAGCCAACGAATCTCATCCGGCCAAGATGAAAATAAATCCGTAGACACACTTTCATTTTACTACTGAACTTGTTATATATAACCCAACAGACACACGCCTAATAAACAGTATCTCGTCGATGCATCAAAAAAGTGCTCGTTGCCACAGATATGCCGGGATATATAATAGTGAAATTGAATATGTATACGTGCACACACACACACACACACACGGCGCTGAAAAATATCAAATGCAAAAACTGCACAGCACAGCTATTATCGGTGAATTCAATTTAATATTTATCATCATCCTCTGAATTGATTCTAGTTCTGTAGATTATGCGTTCAGTCATGCAGTGGAATGTAATGGGAAGGTTACTTATAACGGAAGTTGCATTGACTTTTAGTAGGATTATTATTTAGGGTTTTTGTTTGTGTTCTTGCTTAATAAATTATTTTTTATGTTGGGTTATATAATTATCAATGTTGTTTGTACAGGTAGTGCTTACCTTATTATTATTATAGTTAAAAATATTTTTAGGGTTAGAGAATCAGCAAAGTTCATGTGAATTTAATTTAGTAAAATAAAGCCTACATTCTTTTTGATAATACTATTGTAAAGTGGGCTGAAACATATTAAGATACTTTTGCCTTGTTTTAACTGATTTTTTTGCAATCGTTTTTTTTTCTTTCTACATACACTCATTTAACTTAATGGTTGCTACGTTCTAGCGTTTTAGCATATCTAGTTTTTTTTTTCTATATGAGACCCCCTGTCGTTCTGCCGACGTTGAATATTATGTGTATTATATATATATATATATATATATATATATATATATATATATATATATATATATATAGTTTTAACATGTGCTATATTTATGGGATAAAGTTCTCAATATTAGAGATAGAGCGTATATAAATATAAAAGTGAACATTGAAGTCAACACTGAGAGGCGTCAGACTGTTTATGCTAGACGCAATCGTCAGGCTGTCTAGCGTCTAGCATGAAACAACATGTGTGTTGACTTCAATGTTCACTTTATATATATATATATATATATATATATATATATATATAGTTTGAATACAGCGTGTAAACTTTCAAATTTAGACTATATTTTCAATATCTATTTTGCAGCATAGTCATAACTGTGCATTTTTACACACGAAATACATAGCAGATTTTTTTATTGTTCATCATTGCATATAGATTAAATTTAAATTAATTATAGTCGAGAGCTATAATACTCCCCGTCCTGAAAGTCATATAATAATGTGAAAAACATGAATACATAACGAATATATCCTAATTAAATGGTACAATTCTTTCTATATTGCTTTTCTGTTGTTTTATTTTTTTGTTGTCGCAAAGAAAATTGAATATTTGGATGTCGTATAAACAAAAACAGATCAAGTTTGACACACAGAACAAAAAGTGTTTGAAGATATTTTCTTTAATTTATTTTATCTACCATATTTTTAGGAAGCTGATTACATCTTCCAGAACATACATTGCTGAGGAATCATATAATTCCCAAAGATTTGCACTTGTACATAGACAATATTCAAAGTGTATAGTTAATTATAACCGAGTATAAATGCATATACACACGTTGGGAATTTCATCTGTTTTCCTTGCATCTCTCAGAAAATTTTTTATGTTTCCCTCTACTATTTGCTAATGAAAAATTGTAACCCTCACGAAGAGTCTTTTTATACAATCTTTCGTATTTTGCACTGTCAGCATTAAATTAACTAAATGGAAATGAAAGTGGAGTAAAGTTATCAAAGAGCCGGGTTCCAATACCGGCTTCTCTATTAAGGTCATTTATCTATATTTTCTTGGGAAAGACAATAAACAATCCCTGAATAATTATATCGAACCAATTCCTAAACCCCCTGTTCAGAAAGTAGTTCCAATGTTTCCTGCTCACCAGTTCCTCTCCCGCGAACGAATCTTTCACATTTATAATTCTTCGCGCATTGGATATTGGTCTGGTCCTTCTAAATATCTAGAGATTCTTAACAAAATCCTAAGAAGAATCTGCACTGTTATTTTTCCTGACTTCGTATTTTGTCATCATTCGTTTTCACACCGACGAAAACTAGTTTCTCTGTGACATTAGTATAAATATTTTCATAGCGATTCTTCTGAGGAGCATTCGTCTTTATTACCTTGACATCATGAATTAAAAAAATATAATGATAATGGCAGTAGGGATCCACCATTTTACTACTGAACTTGTTATATATAACCCTTTATTTTTATACATTCTTTTTTTATAGATACAAATATCTAAGTAAATGGTATGTTTATAATAAACAGTATTAACATTTACCGGCCTGAATGTCAGAGAAATTGTCATAGAAAATATGCGTACTCCTACAGGAATCGAACCTGTATCCTATACGTAACTGTCATATAGCCCGACGTGCTTTTACCGATTGAGCCACCGAGAAGCGTTCGGTTAGTAAGTCGATTTTGCTGCTTTTAAATTTCTAGGACATTCAGGTCTGTAAATGTTGTTAACATTGTTTATTATAAAAAGAGCATTTACTTAAATATTGGTATCTATAAAAAAGAATGTATAAACATAAAAATGTCTTAAAGTAATTGTCAGACTTTGTCCATTTCATAATATATAACTCTAAATTTTATTCCATTCGATTCTTCCCTCGCAAATCGTCCGGGGAACTTTTTTCCAGCTCCTTACTTTACTGTCATCTACAATCTTCAAAAAACTAAATGCAACGCCAATCGTCATTTTCTCTCTACTTGAACCTCTTCTTTATATTGTCCTTTCTCATCGGTAGCGTTTCTAAGTTTCCTTCACTCAAGTAGATTTATCCCTTTGCTTAGAGTGGAATGATTTGTAAAAAAAAATAAGTGCACAAAACTAATTAAGAAAGAGAAGGGGACAGATGAAGAATGCGCTAAACTATATAACTGCCTTCCATTTTCATTGTAATTGTCCTGATGAGCTTTCCTCTTTGGTAGCTCGAGTTCCTAATTTCAAAATTTGTAGTATTGTCAGCTATGTCTTATCACTTTACTGTTGAAATATATGAATTTAACCGTAAATTCTAATCTAATAGTTACTTCTTTTGCACGTCTTGATTTTGGAATTCTGTAACGGATTCTTGATTTCTGTTTCCTACTGTATGCAGATTAGTGGCAAGTAGCAATGTATATTGCCCTCTTTAGATTTGGATGGGAGTCAGTCAAGATGAAGGAAATCTCTGAATTGCATACTGAAGAGATATCATCTTGAAATTATTAATCGATTTCGCAAAAATCCAGGTCAATTTACACATAATGAATTCATCGAGAACCTTTCAGTATCTGTCTATATTTCTGAGATGAGGTATTATGTACACTATTTACATTATTCCGCAAGGACACGTGGCACAGCGGATAAAGGCGTTGGTTAGATCCAGTGACAGGACACAAAGATTGTGAGTTCAATACCTGGTTAAGGCGGTGGAGAATATTGAGAGGGGAATTAACAAGAGCTAACTGACATAGATTAGAGATGTCACGTGGAACTAGAATAGTCTACCCCAGTGAGCGAAATAAAGGGTTCAGTTCGGCATTCCAACCACCTGAAAAAGGCCGGAGTGTACAACAGCCGAAACGTTGAAATAAATATGGCGACAAAGATGAGGACAACAGTCCTAATAATGTATATAGTGTTGGGAACTATGTTTACCTACACGCTGAAAGGTCATGACAAAATAATTTTTTAAAACTGATTTCAGAAAATATATGTTTCTTTGGAAAGTTCACAATATGGATGAAATTATTATAAGCATTAAATTATTGACAATAAAGAAATAATATATTTTAAGAGATGTCTCTAAAATCATACGTAATAGAGGAATACTTTTTTTTTGCAGTCTCAAACAGTATCAGTAGATAAGTTATAATTCTCTCCTGCAAATGCAACAGGATGCTATTTCAAGTTTTCTCAAATAACGGAGCAATATACAAAAATGCATTCTATTAAAGATACTAACTCATGGGATATTCGTAATAATAGTTCAATTCCTCATTGTTCATATATATATATATATATATATATATATATATATATATATATATATATATATATATATATATATATATATATTACGAAATGGACAAAGAACGTTAAACATAAAAAAAAATTAAAAAAATGTCTTTAATAAATAAAACATATATATATACATCCGTATATATATATATATATATATATATGTGTGTATGTGTGTGTGTGTGCACTAGTTTAATAGCTGCACTTCATTTAAGCTAGCTCCTGTTGAGAGCACAACAAAGACATTTCATGCGTTGATTAAATACTAAATTTTATTAAACTATATTTTTATTTAACAATATTTTTCAAACATTATTTACAAAATTGAGAACAGTTAAAAAACGGTTGCTGAATACATTAGTTTTATAATATCCAGAAAGTCTTACACAGATGTCCTCAAGGATAAATGGCACAGTGTATAAAGGCGTTAGTTACATCCAATGAGAGGACCCAAATAGTGTGAATTCAATACCCAGTTAAGGCAGTGGAGAACTTGGAGAGGAGAATTAACAGGAGATAACTGACATCCATTAAACATGGCACATGGAACTACAAAAGTCTACCCCAGTGAGCGAAATAAAGGGTTCAGTTCGAAGAAGGCCGGGGCGTACAACGGCTGAAACGTAGTAATAAATATGGCGATAAAGATGAGGTGAATAGTCCGAATAATGTAAATAGTGTACATAATTCCTCATCTCAGAAATATTGACAGATAATGAAGGACCGAAACGTTGTAATAAATAATGCAACAAAGATGAGGACAATAGCCGAATAATGTAAATAGTGTTCATAATACCTCATCTCAGAAATATAGACAGATTTTTCAAACAGTTAGCAGTTTTCATCAAAATGATATAATTCGTCGATTTGGAATTTATTGCAAAGCTGTATGATAAATAACATTTTTGGTTTTCTCATTCATAGTCACTACAAATAGTTTGTTTCCATTTCCAGCCGTCGGACAACCAACATAAATCTTGCCATGAGTAAAGCAGTGTCCAATCAGATAATGTCCAGTTACTTTCAATGATTGTCTTTGCGACTTATTGACTGAAATTGTCTGGCTCACTCTCACTGGAAAAAGAAGTCTTTTTTTTAACTCAAATGGATGATCAGGAGGAATTAAGTTGATCATGGAATTAAAACTCTTTCCCCCATTCCTGAACTACTAAGGATCTCTGCTTCCAAGCGCCGAGGAAGCATCTTCTTGAAAATTACAAAACTTTGAAGGATTCAAAGTTCTCAATAGAGTAACTGACACATTTTCTGTTAGTTCCTGCTTGTGTGATGACATTCCAGGATAATTTAATTAGTTCAGGATTTCTATTGTTTAATTCACTGTCTGCCCTTGTTCCACCACAGTGTCAATGGAAAAGTATTTCATGCTTTCCTTTCAAATTTCTTGGTGAAGTTTCCAATTGATGTTGTACACAGTTTGATATTGGGAGCTTATATGGCGATCTCACACAGACAATTTGAATGTATGGTATTTACTGTTTGGATAAACATTGTTAATCAAGTCATGGATACCTGAGTATGAAACTCTACAACGATTTGAGAAAGAAATATCTTCATTTTGATCAATTTTGATGGTTCCATTGCCAAGCAGCAATTTCCAAGCAGCAATCTTTTTGCTTCAAGTTCACCTGTGATTCTAACTGTCGTGTTTTTTTTCAGGACGCGTCTTGAATATGGCTCCAGATATAAGAATTTTTCAGAGAGTTGTGTCCATTTAATTTTTGCATTTGTCATATAGATGATAGATAAAGTTGAGATAACTGAACAGTAGTCATGTCACTTTATTTGAAAAATTATGGCACGCACACAGACATTTTCACATTTATTATATAAGATTGATAAAGAAGGTGAGATATTTGAATGTTAGAGAGTCGCCTCCCTTTAATTAAAAAAGTTTGACACACACAGGCAGTATCACATTTATTATAGAAAAAAATTAATGAAGAATGTGATATAATTGATAGTTAATGAGATGTGTCCATTTAACTGAAAAAATTTAAGAAACGCAGACATTTTCGCATTTATTATAAAAAAAGATAGATAAAAAGAGATAATTGCAAGTCAGAGTTTTGTCCCTTTAATTGAAGAATATGAGAATAAAAAACATTTTCGCATTTATTATATAAGAAGATAGATAACGAAGTTGACATAATTGAAAGTTTAATTTTTCTGACATGATTACCCTTTGTGTACAAAGAAATCTCTGTTTCGCAATTCATAAATGCTTCTAGAGATTGCTGACCTGACCAAGTTTCGAGTCGCAGTGTCTAGAGTATTGGCGTCAGCGGAAGTAAACTGTAACAAATGCTAAAGTTTTATGGCAGAGCTTTTCTCTCTCAGTAGTGACTTTTAAACACCAGTGTTTGATATATGCAGAGGCTTGAGGGACAATGTCACACAAACGTAATCGGTCTGCAACACAGAACTCTAACTCCTTTAATCTGATCTTGAAACAGTTCAGATACGACTTAACTGGCTCTTTGTAACGATTCATATCAGCTCTCCGCACACCAAATTCGAGGTTGATCCATCCGGTTGACAAGGCCAGATTAACGTAAATGTTACTTGCATAGTATCTGTTCTCAAATGATTATCTATGCTGAAGTATATTATAAGCTAACATTTTTTCTCGTACTGCTTCCGGCTTCTTGTTTTTCATTCACTTGTGATTTTCAAAAATTTTAATGTAGTGCCAATTATTATCTTCTGTCTTCTTAATTCCTGTACTTTTATTTTTATTTCCTTAATAAAAATTTGTTTATTTCACAGTCTGTAACCGTTTGAGTTTTAGTGGGTTTATTACCATGCTTGGGTAAAATGTCTAATATATATATATATATAGCGCTGCGCAAAAGTAATTGAACCACTAAGAAAAATTTAAAACAATTTGTTCCACTTTTCAAAACAATCAACAAATCTTAATGTATGTATATATTCATTCAGGGTAACCTTTACTAAACGAGTCAAAAACACTTTCAAACTTTTTTTATCAAGCTAGAATAAGTATATTAATTAAAAATAAAAAAATAAATGTGAAAACGAAAGTAAACTCTTACAGTCACTTGTATAATTGTCAGGGTAAATATATTTCGTTTGCATGGTTACCCGTGCATATAATTTTTGTGTACGCGTAAATTCAAATTGTCCGGTGTTATTTTTTGGTGAAACGTTTATACTGCATTTAACCAGTATACATAATTGTGCATACAATAGGGTGAAATTATAGACTAAATTTTAAAATATATATACCAAGATCAAAAGAAATCTCAGAAGCTTTAATAAATCGTAAAATTGAAGCCTATAATGATGGAGATGGTTAAAAAGTTATGAAGTCGATTTGGAGTCAACTTCCCCACCGTCTAACAAATATTTATAAATGTAAGGCTTTTGGCAAGAAGAGGCCATCCGAGAAATCTAACTGCAAGAGCAAGTATGCATCTAGGTCGGCAAGTCCAAGCGCATCGAGCTGTAACTTCTGCAATTCTCCAAGTCTCCTTCGTCAATATCTGAATCAATGTCCATATGTCGACAGTGTAACGACATGTGATCGATGCCAGTCTCATGGCAGAATACCTAAAACAATACCTATTTTTGACGAAAAAGCATAATATCCAGCTATACCAAAATTCATATTTGTAAGCTAGAAACGTTCTGGCAAAAGGTATTATGGTCGGACGAGACCAAACTAAAGCATTCTGGGAGGAAATATAGGCTGCATGTCTAGCAAGCGCTTAATACGGCTTTTGAAGAGAAGACTTTCATACCAACTGTTAAACATGGCGGTAGCAGCATTATAATTTGGGGATAATTTTCTGTAGCTGGAAGTGACAAAATAGTAGTCATTGACAGCACAACGGACATTGCAAGATATCAAGCAGTTGTGAAGGAAAGTTTCTAGCCCTTGGTTTTCAATTTGACTTTAAGTTGGGCTGGATTATCCAACAGGACAATGTCAAATAAATCCACAAAAGAATGGATTAGAAAAAAAGACATTTCAAGTCTAGGAAGCCCCGAGCTAAACCAAAATGAAAACATTTGATTCAAGATAAAGAAGGCAGAACATGTATGAAAATCAGGTAATATCGAGCAATTGTGGTAGTTTTGTCAAGAAGAATGGTCAAAGATTGACGCTCACTATTATCAGAAACTTCTTCAAAATTATATAAAAAGACTGGCCAATGTCGTGAGCTCAAAATGAGGAATCAACAAATAATAAATGTATGAGTTCACTTCCTTTGCACATTTATTTTTTAGCTTTTAATTAATATTATATATATTTTTAATGCCAAGTTTTCCACCGCCTTAACCAGGTATTGAACTCACACATTTTGTGTCCTGTCACTGGATCTAACCACCTCCTTTATCCACTGTGCCATGTGTCCTTGAGAACTTCGAGAGGGGAATTAACAGGAGATAACTGATAACTGACACCCATTAGACATGGTACGTGGAACTAGAACTAGAACTGTCTACCCCAGTGAGCGAAATAAATGGTTATGTTCGACATTCCAACCACCTGAAGAAGACCGGGGCGTACAACGGCCGAAACGTTGTAATAAATATGGCGACAAAGATGAAGGCAAATGTCCGAATGTATATAGTGCACGTAATACCTAATCTCAGAAATATAGACACATTTTTAATTTATTTTATTTCCAACTAATGACTAAATATACTTTTCACCTGAAGAAGACCGGAGCGTACAACGACCGAAACGTTGCAATAAATATGGCGACAAAGATGAGGACAATAGTCCGAATAATGTAAATAGGGTACATTATACCTAATCTCAGAAATATAGACAGATACTAATTTTCCCAAATGAGATATTCCGTTGATTTGTTCTGATGAAACTCCATTCAATCATACAAAGCACTTTTTGAATATACATCACTCCTAATTTAATTCTTTATTCCGCAGTCTCCATTCAATAACAGACAAGTTTAGAAGTTATATCACGTTGACAAATAGGTTCTCGCACGATCATTGAAGTTACGCAGCTTCGAGATTGGCCACTACCTAGAAGAGTGGCCTCTACTGTACGCTTGAATGTGTAAGTGGTATAATGGATAACGGCTTAGAATTGGAAATCTGAGAGCCGCGTTCCAATTCCCCTCGGGTTTGTTATATTTATCTACGCACGAATAACATGGAAAACAAGAATTCACCTCTTCTCCCCTAGCTATTGGTTAATTAATATGACTTTTATCAGTAAATAATAATTTTTATTTTTACAATCAAAAATTATTTTCTGAATTTAAATAACCTTCAAACGTCTTATAAGTCCTAAAACACAAGCTCATCAATCAATCAACAACTCATGTTTCGCTAATATGATTGATCTATCGATGCGAGACACATCAGAACATGAACTCCGACGTGAGGGCTTTAACGTTTTTCGTTTATCAAGGACATTTTTTTAAAAACGTTTCAACTAATGTTCTACTTTAATAAAAACATTTTTCTCTGCACATCATAACTTTATTATTAGACTCGTAAAAGAATAATTCAGGGAAGCCTTTCTTTTCACATAAATATATTGTAAATAACCAGATTTTTGTCTCAATTTCACACTGCATAAATGTCCGTTTTATGTGCCTAGTGAAAAAAAAATATTTTTTATTTTTTCTATATACGAAAATCAACATAGCGTGCCATCAAAGGGAACGTGTCTAACATACGATATGACTTTATTTCCAGTGGAATATATTCTGCGTCAGCGACGAAAAAGTTAACTGGTAAGACAGTTGTTTTCCTACGACAATGTAATATTTGAGAAATTGGCACAATGACCTACATATCAGGTAGTATGTTTAAAATAAACTCGTTAACTGAGATGCCGACCTAGTGACCAGCTGACACAGCGACATATTTGAATTTATTTACATAATGTTATAATAAAAATACTTGAATCAATCTTTTGTTGAATTAAAAAGAAAAAAAAAACTTATTGCTCTTATACTTTAAATTTTTGCAAAGCTATTAAAATGATTGAAACACATATGAAACCACATCTCGAAAAATGATAAGTATGAAATAGATTGCTTTGTTCCGGAAATATTTTAAGTTTTGTTATTTTCTTTAATCTCCGTTTGTGATGCTTCAGTCAGTAATCCTAACAGCTAATCCGATTAAAGCGATGCTGTTGTTATTAAAATGGAAAGCGGAATTGTATGTGAAAGTGACGTATTTAAAGCTGATCTGCCAGAAAGACGAGACACGAAGAAAAAGAAAATACAGAAGAGTTTAATTCTAGTAGAAAAAATAAGTAGTGAATAATTATGGAGAAAATGATACGAAAACTTAATTAAATAGGAAATGAAATTAAAATATGTAAAATTACGTAATTGAAATTCATACATAAAATAAACATGCACAGCAAATTGCCAAAGCAGAAGTTCATATATACGTTAATACAAACATAATACCCGCATATATACATTAATATTAGGTTGGTGCAAAAATAATGACATAATAATGTCGTTTTTTGAAGTATTTTTTAACATCAAAAAACGACATTATTACATCATTATTATTATCAAACACACACACACACACACACACACACACACACATATATATATATATATATATATATATATATATATATATATATATATATATATATATATATATATAATTAGACATAAAGAGCCAGATAAACCTACCAAGGTTTCACCTACGCGGATCGTCTGGGAATACTGACTGGTTTCGATCTTTTGATCTCATCAGTATTCCCTGACGATCCGCGTAGGTGAAACCTTGGTAGGTTTATCTGGCTCTTTATGTCTAATTATGCCTGCTCTACTTAGAGTATTGAGCACTTTACTTAGTTATTTATCTTACTCGTATCGGTTTTTTTTCCTTTGGACTCTGAACTTGGATGCTCGACGAGTGTCTTCGGCTGAGGTACATGTTCTCTGTTCTTTCTTTTATTGTACCTTTTTTTTTTCCTTGGGTATTGATTTGTTTCTTTACACATCAAGGCACCCAAGGTTTTCCGGACGAGTATTTCTTATATTTATAAAATTTTTACGATATATATATATATATATATATATATATATATATATATATATATATATATATATATATATATATATATATATATATATATATATATCTGGATGTAATGAGAACGAAACTAGTATAAATCTTTATGGTCATAACATTAATTCAGAAAAGAGGGCTCAATAACAAGAGTAAAGCAATAATTATTTATTATGACTTTTATATACGGACAAATATGTGTGTGTGTGATTGTATTAATGTATATGCTTTGTTTGTTATCGTTGATTTTTTTTTGTGCATATGTAAAAATTATATATGTATTAAACATATTTTACTGTTATACGTTACGTATATATACACACCAACATTTAAGTATATGCTCTGTTAATAATAAAAGGTATTAACAACATTTACCGGCCTGAACGTCCGTGAAATTTCATAGAAAATTTGCGTCCTCAGACTGGAATCGAATATGAACCGTTATATATCCTGACGTGCTATACCAATTTAGCTACGAAGGAGTGTCTGGTTAGCAATGTCGATTTTACTGCTTTTAAACTAAACACTTCCCATGATTTTCCTTCGAAAAACCATATCGTGCGAAGCGTATTTTTACGTAAATAACATCAAAAACTAAGAAATGAACAAAGTCCGAAAACGATTTTAATACATTTTATTATTATACGCTATTTATATATACCCAAATATTTAAGTCATTGCTCTGCTTATAATAAACCGTATTAAAAACATAATCATAAACCAGCCTGAGCGTCCGAGAAATTTCATAGAAAATATGCGTCCGCCGCATTTATTAAGATAAATTTATTATTGTTTTTTATGAATATAGATTTTACTTAAATATTTATGTATATATAAATAATGTATAACAATAAAATATCTGTCTATATTTCTGATATGAGGTTTTATGAACAAAATTTACATTATTCGGACTATTATCTTCATCTTTGTCGCCATATTTATTACAATGTTTCGGCCGTTGTACGCTCCGGCCTTCTTCAGTTGGTTGGAATATCGAACTGAACCCTTTATTTCGCTCACTGGGGTACATTTCTAATTCTAATTACTAATAGACTATATTTCTTTTAAAATAAATAAATGTATTAAAATTACATTATTATTTAAAAATTATTATTAAAATGTCAGTTATACATATTTATCTTTCAGTTTTCAGTTTTTAAACATTATTTAAGGAAATTTTTTAGGTATTTCATTTCTTTGATTAAGAATTTTTTTATTTTTTATAGACCTAGTAATGTTTAATTTCTCATGTATGCACAAAAGACATGGTTCATATAAATATAGATATTCTATCTGTTTTTTTTTTATTAATTTCCATTTCACAGTAGGAGTTTTATTAGTTTCTTTTATGTGCCAGAAATATTTAGATAGGGACATCTGATTTCGGAATTTATTTATTTTAAAAGAACTTTGATGTTGTATAAAACGTTTTTTGAGTTCATGTCTTGTGCATCCAAAGTAGATTTTTAAAGAATAAATTAACCCAAGCAAATAATTAACAAATTAACAAACCACTCCCGTTAGAACAGACGAAATAGAAGAAATAAAAAAAAATAGTACAAGCGAAAATAATAAACCCAAAGGAATAAAGTAAACAATGAAAAAACAATCAATAACCGTTAGAATAAACTACAACAATCAATCCGAAAATTGAACGAGAAAATAGCTATAACTGCTATAAAACGATAAAAAATCGAAAACCAAATAGACTAAATAAAAAGATACAAAATAAAAAAATAAGCATATAAATAAAAAAAATAGTAAAACTTAATCCAAATAAAGAAATAAAAAACAAATCGACCCTCTAAAATAACGGTTATAAAAATAAACATAAATAAGCAAAAACAAGTAAAAAAATAATCAATCCAAATAAAAAAAAAAATAAATTAAATAATAAACAAAGTAAAAACTGTCCCCTGCCAAAATAGCAGAATAGACTATGGCAATCAATCCAAAAATTGGACAAGTAAATAGGTTTATATTCCCAGACTAAGACAAACTATTAAATAAGCGACCTAAACAAATAGTCCCAATTTCTTTTGATACGATAATAAAACATCGAAAACAGTAAAGAATCCAACTATCGCGGTCTGAGGATTGCAATTGAATGTTTGAGTCTTTGGGATTTACCAATTACGGTGGATTCCTTGTTATATGCAGACCATGAGCAACTGATTTACTGTTACTCGTTTGGACTTGTCACGTTAAGTTCCCATAATTTACTTTTTACGTTCCTTTTTTTCTGCCTTTTGCCAAATGTTTTGAATTTTTTCATTTTTCATTCTCTACTTTTTTTATCTTAATTTAATTTTATTTTTATCCCATTATTTTTTATTTTTTCCTTTATTATTACTTTTATCTATAGATATTTCTTTTCCGTTTTTTAATTTATCTGCATCGACCCCTCAAGACTTGTTTTTTCATCTTTGTTTATTTACTCTACGTTTTCCTTTATGTTCTCTGTTTCTTCATTTCTTCGTTGTAAAAATCACTTAAGTCTTCTGTATTTTTATTTGTTAAACATTCTGTGTATTTATTTTTTGTCTAGACTGACCATTTTTTTTTTAATTTTAGTTTCGTATTTTCGTTCATCGGCTGATTCTTTAACGGCAGCCATTTTCAATTTTGTCTATTTTATACGTATTGTTGGTTTCGTATTTCTCTTTGTAGTTTGTCCTTTTATATTTTTGTATTAATTTAAAAAAAAATGAAAGGTTTATTGTTGTTTTAACGAGTTTTTTTCTTGTTTGTCTTGTTTTGTGTACTTTTTTTCGGGTCTTTTCTTGTATAACCGTTGATTTTGTTTAAATTCAGTTTGAACTGTTTAATTGTTATCTGTGTTAGTTGTGTATATAATGTCATTTTATTTTATTTTTCTAACGTTTTCCTTGTTTTGTGGCCACTTGGTAACGTTTCTCCATGTCAGATAACTTTGATTTAATTTTATTTGTCTCAAAATTTTACTGATTTTTTGTTCTGTTAAAAAAACAAAAAACAAAAAAAAAAAACACATTCTTTTTTGTTAAAATGGTTCAAAAAATCTTTTCGGGGCTATGAAAAAAAAAGAAATACCCACCCGATAAGCAACATGAAAATATGCAGGAGGAAGACTTGAAGAAATCGATGGACAACGAAAGGAACCAATTTCCGGAATTTGTTTGCGAGCATGTTAACTTCAGCGAAAGTATCGTAGCTGGAAAGTGTCAGAATCCTGAAAAA
Source organism: Acanthosepion lycidas (assembly GCA_963932145.1). Classification (NCBI taxonomy): domain Eukaryota; kingdom Metazoa; phylum Mollusca; class Cephalopoda; order Sepiida; family Sepiidae; genus Acanthosepion; species Acanthosepion lycidas. Next base: position 106,660,001 of record OZ010586.1, read on the forward strand.
TAGCCAAAAATAGTCAAAATGTACCTAATCAGACAACAGCAGCAAATGATGACGACAAAAGTAAAGACAAAAGTGTAGCGGTCGGAGAGTCACCCTCCTGCTGCACTTCCCCTCCTAAGTGTACAATCAGCATTACGGAGTTCCTCGAGAAAGTCAAAAGTTATGGAAGTCTGGTCACAGCAGATTTGCATTTTGGTCAGTTCCGAGGAACTAAAGACAGTTGAGAAAAGAAATTGTGTCAGTCTTGTGAACAAGCATTCGCGCAAAATTTGTCGCTCCATTAGAGACACCGTAATTAAATCTCTAATCTCCCTGGGGAGCAAACCTCAGAGGGTAATCAAAGGAAAGACATATTTAATGAGGGATGTACTGATAGCCAGGCCTGCCAACTGTGACGCTGCATCCAGTCGTGATCGTATAACAAAAACATTATTCTTCGTACGGAATATGAAGGCAGGCGGAGGAACATATATCGTCAGTGAGCACCTGGCTGCATATCTATGCCAATTTCACCAGATACTCAGTGCTTCTTGTGACGATCTGACCGAGGGATGGAGTTTTAAAATAATGATAGATCGGAAGGCTTTAATCTTCATCCACAACTGTCTGAATGTAGCGGGTCAGAAAATGCCAATTATTTTCACCAGGCGTAGACCAACTTGCTGAAAGTGTGGCCACACTGGTCACTTGTCATCTTCCTGCACAGAGAAGAAGACCTCTGAGATTCTGGCGCCTGTCGACCTAAATCCCCACTGCGAACGGTTCTGTTACATTTGTCTCGCCTGTAATGGGAACGCGAGCGATCGGGACTGGGGTGGTTAAACCCCCGGTTGCGTCTGTCTGTCAGCCGCCATTCCCTGGAAAGCCTTTGTCTGCCGCTAGTTTGTTTGCAGAAAAAGAAGAGGGAGAATGACAGGACCTTGGCAGGGTCAAAGGTAGCTCCGGGCAGCGGGACCTCCTACAACTGAAGTCCCCACGGCTAAAGACACACACAGCCCCACTTCCTCTACCAGATCTAACGGCAAATCTCCGACCACATACACTGAAAAACTGCACCAGAAGCGCCTGAAATACGAGCCCTCCTTCGAAAATAAGGAAGCACTAAATAAGCTAAAAGAGTCCCTAATGAAAAAAGGATTCAACCAGCAATAAATTTTAGACCATTTTGATCAGCTCTAACTTCACCATCCACAAAACAGCTCCATATGGCTCTACTCCATTGTCCTGAAAACTATAACCCTGATCCCTTCCAAAGTGACTCCCCTGAAGAAAAAAATTTTCCTAATCCAACTTAAAAAAACACTCTGCCCATAATTCCCAATCCATCCACTGTTAAAACCGCCAGCAATTGACCTCAATAATAGAAACTCTTCCGCAGACTCAGCAGAGCCTATGAAAAAAAAATAACTGATGCAAAATTTTCTCTTAAATAAGGGGGAAGATATCTGTCGGGTAGTTAAACATCAACTAGACAAAGCTTTTTCACAATCCTGGAAAAAAAGGACCTTAGAATACTCTTCAATATGAAAAAAATAAAAGATTTGGACATGGAAAATCCAAAACATTTAGGTTAGTTTAGGTTTTCGACATTTGCTCTTCTTTTTCTCTCTTTAGTTTAACTTAGCTAGATGGTATTTGCTCATTGATCCCTTTTATTTTTGCCTCTAATTTCTTTCTCGTTAGGTGGTCAGTGACATCAGCTGTTGGCTGCGGGACGCCATTTATTTCGGGATTGTTTTTTTGGAATTGTTGTGTCTAAATGAGTGCATGTTTTGAGAGTGATTAGATGATTGTATGTTTTATATTATTGAAGCCATGCTTTAATTTCGCCCAGTTAATTGATGTTTCTGACACATTTAGAGAGTGTGGGGTTTTATTACTAACATTATTTTGTTTAGTTTCTTTAACATTTTTTGTACATCTTTATAAATAAACATTTGGATTAAATTTTTAAATTTGTTGTTTTATACCCCTTCTCCCACAGACAATTATTTCTAAGTACCGGAGTCTATTTAGGACATCCATAGAGACAATGTGATATTATGGTGATTGTAATAAGAAAGGTAAGTATGAAAGCACTGTTTTGGTGTAAGGAATATTGTTGTCTCTTTTGGGTCAGCGTTTGTGGCTAATTGGTTTAATCTTAAGACTGATGAAGACCGTCCCTTTTTTCCATAACCATTTTTGGGTCTTGTGCCAAATTTTTTTTTTTTTTTTACAAATAAATATCGGCCTGACGATTGTTTCTAGCATGAAACAGCTTGTCGCCACTGGTGTTGACCTCAATGTTCACACACACACACACACACACACATATATATATATATATATTAATTAATATTAATTTTCGTAATGATTTTCAGATGTATAACAATTTATATATTATATGCTCATATGGATATGCAGTGCCTAGCGGTACGGAAGGGTCACTAGTAGAGTTCATGTTTTACAGTATATATATATATATATATATATATATATATATATATATATATATATATATATATATATATACCGAGACGCATAGTTTTCTGGGGATCCCATGACACATAATGATATTAGATTCTGTCTCACTGGAGTATATGCTGACAGATTTTTGCCGTTTTTATCGGTTTCCCCTATATGAGACAAAAAAGTCACTAATACACAAGAGGTTCTTGGTGTGGAAGAATTAGGAACAGAAACATTAATAATGAGCGGGAAGACAATATAGTTATCAGGATGAAACTAGATAGCGATTAAAATTTAAATTTTGACATATTAAAATTAGCTGGAAAACATAGAGCCGGAAGGATTTTCCACAAGTGATAATGAGTGGAATAAAAATGTCTCCATAGAAGTTTCAGCTACATCTAGCCAGTTCAACAATAAATTGATAAGATCTCGACGCCAAACTAGTACTGCGCTTAAATTCAAAAAGTCTAGGTATCATTGCACCCGAAAAATTATAATGAAATATTTATAGAAAAGTAACCGGATGTGGGAATGTGACTGAATCCGAGCTGTCACATCAGGAAATATAATATTGATTATTCTTCTTTGAATTTTTTTCAAGGAACACGAGATTACCTGACCATATTTTTTTTAAGCGTTTCACCCCAAGCAAGGCCGGAAGCCACTAGGACACAAGGGGTTACAGAAGATTTGGAGCAAGATCAGATAGGAGTGATAGAGGAAAAGATGAGGAGAAGGATAAGGGATAGATCAAGGCAACTGGAGATGTCGATTGACATTACATTTGAAGATTATAGCTCCCAGGGAAACTGGAATAGGGGAGTCCCACAGGCGAGAGGTGCGGGATATGAAGCTATTGGAGTAGAAGAGACGCCTATATTTAATAGTTTCAACAGTGAAATGGTGTGAGCGGGATGACATGAAGTTTGGGAACCAGCAAAAGCAGCTCATCGGAGCACTTACCATGAAAGTATTTGCAAAAAAGACAGACAGAGGCGACGGGGCGTCTGGGGACAGAGCGTCTGTAGACAAGATACCAGATCAGGGTCAATTATATACACCCTTTTTCAAATTATTTGAAACAAAACGAATAATTCCTTTATTATTTACTCTTTCTTCGTATTGTGCCAATGAAACATGACCTAGTGCACATATTAGTGCTTCATATGTCCATTTCACGAAGTCGTTCCTTGGAGATTGACCACAGATTCTCGATTGCATTTAAAGGAGGAGAGTTTACAGGCCAGTCAATATAATGCAGCTCCTCGGAGCAATTGCCATGAAAGTATTTGTAAAAAAGACAGAGGCGACGGCGCGTCTGTGAGAGAGTGACTATAGACGAGATGCCAGAACAGGGCCAATTATATTGCATATCCACCTCTGGAGCCTATCAAGAACCCCGAGGCAAACAAAAGGGGCTCCAGATCATATATGGCAGCAATACTCCATGCAAGGGCGAATTGTTGATTTGTAGATCTGGCGGATCGATTCCGGGGAGAAATTTTTCCTGGCGCTGCACGTGGCAGTAATATTCTAAGCACAGTCGAATAATTGAATTAGTTTTTCGTTTCAGCTTTTCTGGTTTAACCACTTGAGCAATTTCTGGTTTTGATTATTTGAAATAGAATTTTAGGTTTCTTTCGTTATTTTGTTTTCTACTTTCCTATTTGATTGCGCAGTCCTAACTTATTTTTTGTACTTTTTATTAGTGTTTTTGGAACTTACTTCTATATAAATGATGTAATGATACAATAAGAAAGATTCAGAAGTGGCAATAATTTGGGCTTGACAGAGTCAAAATGTAATATTATACAAATCTATAGATAATATAGTTTAGTAAATAGCAACCAATACTCCGTTGATAGAATTTGTATTTAAGCATCGGCAAATCCAGACAGCAATTCTGAGAAATTTCACCTTAGAAATCTTCAAAAATAAAAATAAAAAAAACACATTATAAGCTAACCAATTCAAAGAGAAGCAGGTGTAATCTCATTCTGTATTAAGCTACATCTTTAGCTAGTTACAAAAATATAAGATTCCATTTAATTATAGCATCATGGAGTAGTATTGTGTCATTCGCAAAGAATAATTCAAAATCTTTTCCCTCACTGTGAAAATAAGATAAACTGCCTCCGGCGGCAAAGCCTCTGATCGGGAAACTGGAGATTATTAGAATCTTGGAACCGCCACTTAATTGATGTTTTTCCAAGTTCCACCCTGAACCATGGTGGTTTCACCTTTTAGGGTAGGGAAATAGGCAAATAGAGAACACCCACAAAAAGAAAAAAAAAAAAACACAAAAAAATGCAAGTATAAAAAAAATAAAAAGTATAAAAAATATTGTAAAATATTTTTTTTATGAAAATATAAAAATATTTTAAAAATAAAGATACCATTAATAAGTTTTATATAAAATAATTAACAACAATATATATTTATATCAAAGTGACCAACAATACATTTAATCTGTAGTTGAAGGCTTACAGTTGCGTTCGAAATATTTAGATTTTAGTATTAAATAACATATTGACATTGATATGCCGCGAAACAAGTAAATCCAATAGTGTGAAAATAATCCGTAGAATTTGAAAAAAAAAAGTAAATATATTCGGTAAACATAAGTGATTACGTATTGGGATGGCCAAAGATGCGTCACAAGAGCTAGGCAGAGTACCAAGCGACAAAAAATTCGTTAAAAGCAAAGAAAAGAGTATTTAACTTTTGCGTGATATCTGTTCGCCTGTATGATAGCGAATGCAGGACAATCTACTCAAAAGTGAATAAGAGACTTGAGGCAAGAGAAATGTGGTTCTACAGAAGGATGCTGAAGATATTATGGAGTGAACAAGAGAACACTGATAGGGCTTTAAATAAAATGGAAACAAAAATGAACCATATTTAACATCAGGATAAAACCGTTGACATCTCTGGCGCACGCATTGAGAGAAAGGGGCCTGGAAAAATTGATACACACAGGACAGATAAGGGAAAGATGTACAAAGGAAAGTAACGCGTGACATACTTGATGGGATTGAGTAAATGGATTGTAGAACAGGGGTTGGTAAATAATAAAAAGACAAAATTTATTAAGAGCTACAAGGGACAAGAAGATGTGGACGGCCATGACCGTCTACGTTCTGGAGGAAAACGGCACATAAAAGAAGGAGAACTGTGATAAAATTTAAGCAGCCATTTTAAATGTTAACGGATATACAGAAAGAAACTAATCATTGAAATTCGGTTTATGATTGAATGACATGCAGTGAAAAATCAGGAATAGAATATTTTGGTCGAAGTATATCGGTCAGGGAAAAACATAGAAGATATAATTTAAGGTATCTCTTAGTAAAAAAAATGCTAATGCAAAAATTATGTAAGCATATCAGAAGTTGGAAAAGTGAGTCTGGCCATAGCAGAGAGAATAGTCTCGTTCTGAATAGGAAGAAACGTAGAAAGTAAAATTAACGTTTCCTATTTTTTTTTTATACGCATGTTATATTTACGAATCTTTTTCTTTTAATGTTTTTGATATTTGTAAAAGATATAAATAGTTTCTAGTATAAAAATTCTAATTCGATGCCCAATATTCTGTGTTTAATCTCAGGGGAAAGAGATTTTTAGGTCCTTATACGTGCCTTTGAAATGAAAGCAGAACATTCATTTTTTCAACTATTGATTTTTTTAAATAGCTTTATATGGATTTTCATTATGCATTAAGATTTTCTACTGTACTGTCTTATTTTGTATAAAATACAAATGAAATCTGGATTACAGGTAGGATGCCGGTAGCAATTTTACAACTTCTAAAATGTGCATTTCATTTTTAACTTAACGGTCTGTTAGTAAATTTATTATAATTTTAATAAATATGGAACAAAGTACTCCTGCCACAGATAAAATCTGTTTGAACAATGTATCTATGATGCATGGTCATCAGTAAAAGTATGAACTCGAAAAGCATTTTGCAGGTCGGAATCACTAGAATCAAGCAAACTCGGAAGTTTAAATATCTGGGAAGCGTTATAACAGAGGATGGTAAATCTATACTGAGATCCGTAGACATATTGGGATGGCCAAGGATGCATTTCAAAATCTGGGGAGAGTATAGTGAGACAGGATGATTTCTTTGCTAACGAAGGAAAGAGAAAGGAATACTGAGCTGTTACGTGATATCTGTCCTTCTTTACGGCAGCTGATTTTGGACGATTTCCTCAAAGATAAAGAAGAGACTTGAGGTGACAGAGATTTAGTTCTACAGAAGGATGATAAGGATATCATGGACTAAGCGTGTGAACAACGATGAGGTCTTAGAGAGTATGCAAACAAAAAGGAGTCACATACTTTACATCTGGAAGAGGCAGCTGAAGTTCCTGGGACACATAATGAGAAAAGAGGACCTGGAGATTCTGATACACACAAGCCGAATAGAGGGAAGGAGAAACAAGGGAAAACAACTCATGACATAACTTGTGGCTTTAATCTAGTAGATGACAGAATGTGGTCTCTCAGAGGAAGCAGAGGGAAGGAACTTGTTGAGAGCTGCAAGGGATAGAGTGAAGTGGAGAGCCATAATCGCCTACGTCCTGAAAGGACACGGCACACAGAAAGGAAGATCTATAAACAAGAAATATATATATATATATTTTTTTTTGCTATCCTCTGCTAGCCGCAATGATGGGGAAAGCATTAATCACACGATCGCCGGTGAGACGCGATGCAAGAGCCACTCCCTTTCGCGGGGCTCGTTCGTTAATCGAACCGCAATCTATCTAACCCTCCGAAGATCAATCAGACGAGTGCCAATAACCCAAGACGTCTGGAAGAGAAGCATATTTAACTATTTTTTTTTATCCCCGCGTCCCGTGCGACAGACCCTGGCTCAACCACGGACCTGATCAAATTACCGGTCAGTATTGTATGGCACAGGTCGCATCCCACACCAGCGACTTCCACATTTTAAGTTTGTTTTAACAATTATATGCATTAATGAAAGTTCCCTGTAGCAGATTTTCAATTAATGTGATTTTAGTTTAGAGCAGTAGGAATTGTTCATTCTTCTGAACGTTTTTACACTATTGCTCGGTCAAAAACACACAATAACGTCTCAAAGTAGAGAGTTAATGTTTGATAAGATACCGAAAACATTAATAGTCGTAACGCACAAAAAGAAACCATTATGAGATAGAAATATCTAATACTGAAACAGTGTCCTTGAATAGTGTGATTATTACTCGAACAGGGATCTTCCTAACAGAACTATCCATATTCAATTTTATTGTCATCAGATTTAAAATAAAACATAGAATTCGACATACGTGGTGTACGCATTCTTCTATTCAATTAAATAAAAAAGTTAACCAAGAATCGTGCCGCCAATACCGTTAGAATAAGGGAAATTTGAACTTCAGACAAAGGAGAAAGACCTTGATGAAATGTCGGAAGGCAAAATATAAATGATTTATAAAAGGAAAAAATAAACAAAATGCAAATTTGAAATAAACCTCTGTAAATAGCAAATAAAAGAGAAAAAAAAAAGATAATAAACATAGTGGAAATGTATATGCAGTTAACAGATAAAATGGGTCGAGTATTTGAATTGCGTAATTAGGTAGATGTATGGTGATTAAAGCTGTATAAGACAATGATGTAAAGTTTTTTTTGTTTCTTTTTTTCCAGATTTATTCAGTCTCTACAGTCTATCCTAAGGGAACTGGAGATCCTACCAGCGTTTATCATCGGTGGGCGTAATCCTAACAATATCGAACAAAGTAATACTGCCAAAGAGGAAAAAAATGTTTTATAAATAATATGCCTTAATGAAAGTTGTATTATTTCCGCCTGTAGCAGATTGTGAATTCATTTGATTTTTTTCCCTTTGCAGCAGTAAGAATTATTTCCTGATTTGAAGTTTTTTACAGTATTATTCAATTATAAGAGGGTCCAAGAACAACACAAATTAGAGGGTTAATGAATGAGGTTAGAAACGCCAAGAAGACACCTAATGAATGGGGTTAGAATTGAAATAATTCATACCCAGATGACATCTACATAAATTGCGAGTCAAAGTAGTAAGTAAATGGAAGCGAGAATAAGGACTCGCAATCACCTGTAAGAAAACAGAATTATGGTTATCAGGAATAGAAAAAAACTAAGATGCGAACAAGGAAATTCAGATATCAACATTATTTGGAGATATCAGCATCAAACAAGTACAAAAGTATATGTCTATATTTCTGAAATGAGGCATTATATACACTATTTACATTATTCGGACTATTCTCCTCATCTTTGTCGCCATATTTATTACGTTTCGGCCTTTCAGTATCTGTCTGTATTTCTGAGATGAGGCATTATGTACACTAGTTACATTATTCTGACTATTCTCCTCATCTTTGTCGCCATATTTATTACAACGTTTCAGCCCTTCAGTATCTGTCTATATTTCTGAGATGAGGTATTATGTACACTATTTACATTATTCGGACTATTCTCAACTTTTTGCCATATCTATCACAACGTTTCGACCTTTCAGTATCTGTTCATATTTCTGAGATGAGGCATTATGTAAACTATTTATATTATTCTGACTATTCTCCTCATCTTTGGCGCCATATTTATTACAATGTTTCGACCTTTGTGTGCACCAGCCTTCTTCAGATGGTTGGAATGTCGTTCTGAACCCTTTATTTCGCTCATTGGGGTAGACTCTTCTAGTTCCACTGGCTATGTTTGTCCTCAAGGACACATGGCACAGTGGATAAATGCGTTGTTTAGATACAGTGACAGGACCCAAAGTGTGCGAGTTCAATACCTGGTTAGGGAGGTGGAGAACGTTGTGAGGGGAATTAACAGGAGATAACTGCTAGCTGATATCACTGAAGCATGGCGCGTGGAACTAGAACGGTCTACCACAGTGAACGAAATAAAAAGTGCAATAGATAAAGGTACAGTGGATAAAGGCGTTAGTTATATCCACTGATGAAGGCCGGAGGGTACAACGGTCGAAACGTTGTAATAAATATGGCGTCAAAGATGAGCACAATAGACCGAATAATGTAAATAATGTACAGAAGTTTAAATATTTGGAAAGTTTTTAACAAAGGAGGGAAAATGTGGCATCGAAATTTGAATGGATTCGCAAATAACTTATTCGAAAGTTAAGCAAAGTACTTAGGATGAGAGAAAAATCGCTAGAAACAAAGAAAAGTGTACGAAATTTATTTGATGTCAATGCTCTTCTATAGCAGTGAATGCAGAGCAGTCGCCTCACTGATGAAGAGAAAACTGGAGACAACTGAAATGTGGTTCTGCAGAAGTACTGTGAGAATTCCATGGACGGAACGAAAGAAGCAATGATCAGCTCTTCAAGACAATGGTCTCAAAAATAACAGTTTTAATCAGAATCTAAAAGAGATAGCTGAAATTCATTAGCACATAATGAGGAAGATGGACTTTGAAAATATAAACCTCACGGGAGAAGATTGAAAAGGGAAAAGAGTAGGTAACGACATTATCTGTCTATATTATCTGAGATGTATACTATTTACATTATTCTGACTATTGTCCTCATATTTGTCGCTAGATTTATTCCAACGTTTCGGCCGTTGTACGCCCCGATCATCTTCAGGTGGTTGGAATTTCGAACCCTTTATTTCGCTCACTGGGATAGACTGTTCTGGTTGCTCAAGGACACATGGTACAGTGGATAAAGACGTTGGTTATATCCACTGATGAAGGCCGGAGCACACAACGGCCGAAACGTTGTAATAAATATGGTGACAAAGATGAGGACAATAGTCAGAATAATGTAAATAGGTAATGACATGTTTGTGTGAATGGGTGTGAGTTCGGCTGGCGGGAGGCTAAGTAAAAAAAAAAATGCTTCCTTCTAAGAACCACACAAAATAGAAAATTGTATATAACCATGATCAGACACGCCCTGAAGGGCCTTGGCACTTTGACTAAGATGAATGGAATAGCTGGCTGCCAAGAATAGGCAGGAATATTCTATTGGCCAGCATGAGAGCCAACAGCTTACTGACACGAATGTTAACTAGCATGCTAGCATGCAAAAAAATGATAGCTGCATTCGTCACAAGGGGGAAAAATTTAAATCTGGATGGCACTTTAATCCAATTGGCTCATTTGCTTGCTTAAACTCAACGTTGATTCTGATTCCGCAGAATTGGGTTCGGTGTGAAAAAGTATTTGTTGTTAACATTCTGTTTTCATTTGGTTTTTCCAGTTACGAGTCCTTTATTAAAGCTGATCGTTTTGTGTTCATTTTGTTTAGTTCTTTTTTCGTAACAGATTTAATATTTAGTATAGAGCTTAGAAAAAAAATCGCAGTGTGAGATAGGCAAGAAGTAAGACATTTAGCAACATCAGCACGTCATAGGACACTCCTTTAAAGGCAAGGAGGGGCAAAAATATTTTAAGTCAAGTGATAGCTATTCCTGTATGAGTCGTACGATTTTTGAATCAAACACGGGCAACGCCGGTCCATGCTGCTAGTCGAGTATAAAAATGTTGCAAAAGGATTTTCAAGCAACATTAAAAACACATAAGAAAATATTGGAAAAGTTATATTTTAATTAAATGATAATTGAGTTGACTGGACTTAATTAAAGGTATGCGCTCATAAAAGAGAAACAATAATGAACACCAAATAGCCTCATTAGATCGAGAATTCATATAGATGTATTGATCGCATTAAACCCGTTCAGAAATATCTAAACTGACAGCCGTAAAATGTAAGTCATAGCGAAGAACTATGCAAAATAATGAAAACATCACTTGAAGGCTTGAAACAAAAGCATCAACCAAAATCGATAGCACATTTAACTTGAAGAGTAAACAATAACGTAAGATGTTTTGGTCCACACTATTTCAAAAAGAAGCTTAGGAATGAAACCAGAATCAATAATGGAAAAAAGCGTTAAGAACTACGCACTTTCAGAAATTTATTGTTTCAAAAAAAATGGAATTTCTTCAAGAGAAATATTTTATCAATTACAACGGACAATGACACTTGCTGTCAATAAATGCCGAAATATTCCTTATAATGAAATGATTAATATTACCATTAAATTAAATGATTAATATTATCATTGAAATGTCCAAATGCGCATAAAAACATCAATCTAAATGGCGGTAAGGTCTCATCATTGTACATTTAAAATCGTTAGATGTAACCGTAAGTTCTATGCTAACAGTTTATTTACTCTTTATTACGCATGTGAAACTCTCTTCCGGCTTCTTGCTCACCAGTCAAATGAAATATCACCCGTTAAAATTTGCCTTCATAATTCCAGTTCTTTGATTGTTCTCCCATTTTAATAATGTTTTCTTTTTCTTATATTCTTTCACGCTCTGTAACGCCTTGTGTCTGAGTGGCTTTCTTGCCTTACTTGATGTAAAATGATAAAAAAGAAAAAAATTGCAATCGATATATTCTGTTTATTTGGTCCTATTCTTTTATTGTTCTCTCTCCTTACATTAATAGTGCTCTTATTCTCTCACACGCTGTAACCAATTGCGTCTTATTGGCTTTATTGCCTTACTTGAGGTGAAATAATAAAAAAAAAATCTCTAGAAAATGAAAATTGAATAAAGGAATTGCATTTTTACGAGGAGAAATATCAGAATTGGTTGTGCTTAGATGGTGTGAAAATATCAGAAGAACGTCCAGGAAAGTAAGCAAAAAAAAACATATACTAAAAAGGATCTATAAATATATAAAATCTCTTAAAGAAACGCTAGATCAGAAAATACAGATAAAATCTCAAAGAATTGGAAGAAATGGAAGAAGAAAAAAATTCCAAGGAAAATGAAATATTTTAAACACATAAAAATAATTCTAGAAAGAATAAGACAAAAAAAAAATCAGCAACCTAAAGAACTGTCGGCTGTTTGTGAACTGAATAGTTTTTATAAACACAAACTCTGGTGATGAAAAGATTTACAATAAATTAACTCAGAAAATAGACGAAAAGAACAAAGAGTTGCAAAGACAACCCTGGCAAGATATTAATATTTACGAAATGAAAGATGTTATGTAAAAAAATCAGGTAAATTGAAATCCCAGAGGATTGATAAGATACACTGTTTTTTTTTTCCTTTATACTTTTCCATGCCCACATAATAGTTTAGTGAGTGTGTTAAATGAAACAATAATCTCACTTGAGAAAATATATTATAAAGAAGTAACATAACTCCTGTCGACAATAGAATATACAACTAACACTGATGTATCATTATCGTTGTACGGACCAATAAGTAAACGTAAAGATTTCTCATTCGTATAATTATTGTTTATTCCGCTTCAGACATCATCAGTTATTACCGGTATGTCGATGTGTGTTGTCTTTTTATTTATCTCCAAATACTTTAGAAGGCATGATCAACAATCTAAACAAGTCCAGAACAACCGAACCCTCGATCATGACGACTTGTGACTTCGTGGCCGAGCAGTTAGAACGTTTGCTGTCTGACCAGGGTTCAAATCGCACCATAGTTGATTTGTTACCTTTGGAAAGTGCTTGAAAACCATGCAAATCATCAGTGAGCATCCAATAGCGAGAAAAGAACTCGGACCGTTGCGATATGTCGCAAGCGTCATACAAATTGGACAAACCTGTCTCGCTGAGGTAACAAACCAGACTCTGTATAGCGCTAGACTCGGATGAGTCACACGACGGAATTGGCGAAGAGCTGGGGTTATATCAAGTCCGGTGTGTTACCTCTCTGTCCAGTGGGTTTAACACTTGCATCATATCGTAACGGTCCGTGTTCGATTCTCGGTAGTGGATCGGACTGCTGATAAGACCCAAAAATAGGACTGGATACGTCTAGACTCGACGAATTAATTATGATTACTCAAATTCTTATATATATATATATATATATATATATATATATATATATATATATATATATATATATATATATATATATATATATATATATATATATATATATATATATAACGGACTGATGTATATTCATTTAATAATCCAACATATTTTATTACTTAAACCTTATCATTAATGGATACACATATTTGAGTAGACGCACGATTATTTATTAAATATATTTATTTATTTATTTTCATATAGCAACTTGAATGATCGAAAAAATCTCTTTAAAAAATATGCGTTCTCCAGGAGGATTTGATTCTACGCATCCCCCAAGAGGAACATTCAGTCTAGTAGACGAAATAAGTAAATATAGTGTTTAGTAAATAAACAGAGCGTCTACTCAAATATGGTTATCCACTAAAAATAACATTTAAGTAATAAAACCGATTGGATCCATAAATGAAATGAAATTACTTTTGTTAAGTTGGGATACGAAACTGAGCAGATGCTTATGTTTCGAGAAACTGAGAAAGATTTGTATTTATAAGACACTATTTAATACGTTGCGTCGACGCATTTCGTGGCTGAGATGGTTAAAGCACGTTGGATCTAACAACAGCTCCAACTTACAAGGGGGACGCAGGTTCGATCCTTGCTAGGGGGCCTGTGTTTTTCTTTAAAAATATTCCTGGAACATTCAGGCCGGGAAATATAAATACATATACTAATTATAAAGAGACGGAGCGTCTACTCAAACAAGGGTAAAAATAACGTGCAAATTATATTTTTATTTATTTCTATATAAATTTGATCTTCACAAAATTAAATACAATATCTTTCATTGTCTTCTTTATCACTTTATGTAATAGTCTTTTATTTAGTTCTTACTCCTTTATGTTTCCCATTTTCATATACTTTCACCCTCAGTAGCCTTAGTTTCTTAGTGGCTTTGTCTCCTTACATGAAGTGAAATGATTAAAAAAATGGTTATGAAAACAAAATAGGAAAGAATATAATAAAGGATCTCTTTTACATGGGCGAGCATAAATTATACGATAAGTATGATAGCGAAAATTTTTAATGACGATATACAGATACAGTTTCTATTGGATGAGCGTAAAACTACCACAGTGAAAGGAGTCAGTCGGTCGACAACTGAGTCTACCGATTTGGATAAAGGAACTTTGAAAGAGAGATGTAACAAGAACAATACAAGTATCAATTAATGTTAATATGAAGGGATATTTTCATATAAAGCGTTTACCGTAATTCCCCATGTATAATAAGCAATTTTTAAAACAATAAGCAAAATTAGAGGTGTGCATTATGCACAGTTACAAAAAAATCTTCAACAAATTTCAGTTTCATAGGTTGATTTCAGTTGCGAAATGCCTACTCACCACAAACATACGACAATTTGACATTAGCATTCGACGATTGCGACCGCATAAGGATGTCAGATACAATCATATGTAGCTAACAATACGTAGAAAATGTAAAATAAGAATTATTAAAAAATAAATTGAAATAATATTATTCTATGTATAAAGCATTATTTTCATAAGAGTAGGATACACTGGCCGTAATAAAATTGGAAGGGCAAAATTTATAGGGTTTGATTACCAAACAAAAGGTGCGTATATCCGTGAGTGGAAACATTTTTCACGCTTTCAGCACAATTGTAGGGGTGCGTATTAAGGATGATTGTGCATTATAGCTGGAGAATTGCGGTATTTTAGTATAGTGCACACAGTATTTAAAACGGAATTTGATTTAAAAATTAATTCCTGTCAATACAGCGCCAATATGGCGATAGGGGAATTAATAGAATTTGAATTGAGATAAGACTAGCACCAACTGGGGTATGATAGTATCTTAAAATTGAATGTTAAAATTATGTTGAAAATATGAAGATATGAAAAATCTTAACTCACTTAGCAATGAAAGTAAAAAAAGTTCGTAAAAGAAAAATTGAGTATAAACAAACGAATGTTATATATATATATATATATATATATATATATATATATATATATATATATATAGGGTGTCCATAAAGTTCGTGTGCACTTTTAAAAATTATAACTTTATTTGCATTTGCGATAGCAATAATTTGTAAAATGGATTCGAAAGAAGTAAATCTATATTTTTTAAGGTTTTATTTAAATTTTATTTAAGTTTCCACATGTTCTCCATCATTAGTAATACAAAGGGTAATACGATTTTGCAGTTCACGGAAAACATTTGCCAACTGATTTACAGTAACGTCTGAAATCGCTTTAGTTATTTTAGCTATAATTAAAACTAGGTACATTAAACTTTATATTTTTACACATTATTTCTATCGCAAATAGAAATAAAGTTATAAATTTCTTAAAGTACACACGACTTAATCGACACCCTATATATATATATATATATATATATAGTTTGTAAAGATGTAAAAAAATAAGCGAAAATAAAGAAACACAGTTATAATGAACTTAAAGAATACTGAAGATGGAAACATCTGCTCAAGGTTAAACCTCTTCGAAGTAAAAAATATTGATGGAGACAAAAATCACAAACACCAGTGTCTTTTGAGATAGCGTTTCAAAGGAGAAATGGAAGGATTTATACAAACCCGATCACATTAAATCTTATTCGCCGGTAATTACCAAAACATTTTTAGAGAAATGTTATGATCTAAAAATGACGTGTTTCTGACCAACACTTGGAAACAAATGTAAATAAAAGATATTATTTTTTTTTATTTTTCTTCACTCTATAAAATAGCCAAGACCTACTCTCGAGATACTGAATTAGTACTTCATATGTCATTTCTAGGAAGTGGTTCATTGCATATTGACCATAGATTCTCGATTGAATTTAGAATTTAAATCAGGTGAGTTTCCGGGCCAGTCTATAGTACTTTGATTTGTTGATTTTAAGGCTAGCCTTCGTGTTTATGTAGCTTTACAATTTTTTTTGGAGAAACAATATTTTTTGGAGAAACGCCTATCGCAGACAGTGGCCGTCGGACAAATAATCGTCAATAGAGACAATAGTGTCTGGGCGTGTTAAAAAATTAATGCAATCACGGATGACGCAATACATTTCAAGGCCAAACAAATTTCATCATACACCCCGAAATTAGATTCATATTGCTGCACACCACTACAAATGAACCACTCTGAGGAAAAATAGAAATCGATTACACCCTGTCATTCCAGTGGGTCTAAAGCTGACCGTATTTTGAAAGAAAGGAAACTAAAATGGTTGTTTCAATTAATTTGAACAAGGGTGTAGCTGTTTCAATAGGACTGATTTTCGAAGAAAAGATTTAGCTTCAGACAACATCCTTGAGAAAACATCTTACAATATATATTTAGTGAAATTTCGTTCCCCATAATTTTAGAAAAAAGGATGACAGATATCTTAAGTTTGTAAAATTTGCAAATAACATTTTGCTCCCTCTGTACATTAATTTATTCTTCTTCTGGTGTAAGAATATACATGAATTAATGGATCTTTAACCAGAGGTTGACTTTCGTTCAAATTAATACATACGTTATGTTTAGTGGATGCACGTAACACAATCCGCTTGACGGAAAGAAGCCGTTTAAAAACAGATGACCACAGAAACCGGCGTATAACCTAAAGAGTAACAATAAAGAATGTAGGTCTATGAAAAAAAAAGGCATTTTATTTACGTTTCGGACACGATAAAGTAGCAAATATTGTACTTTGAATGTTAGTAATGATAACTTAGTATTCCTTTGCCGTGAGATAACTTCGTGCTTGATTCCGTCTAAAAGCCTGCCAGGTTATACAGTGCTTTCTGTTTCATAACAAATGGCGCAAGTGGGAGTTTTGCCGATAAGAAGTTTCTTTATTAAAGAATATCCAGAAATTTAGCACAGTACACAAAAATGTACCATTTTAAAACGATAAACGTCTACTTAAACCTGCCTATCCACAAATGATAACCTATAATAAGAAATATTAGGTTGGTGCAAAAATAATGACGCAATAATGTCGTTTTTTGACGTATTTTTTAACGTCAAAAATCATTACGAGAGATGAGTTTACACAGATAATCATTTGAAATATTTTTTAAATAGGCTTCCCTTTCTGGCTTTTAGTTACAAGCTTACATTTAAGACAGTATTATCGAATGCCACGATACAACCTGATTTTTAACATATGTAAATAGTATTGTTTTTCTTACCATATATATATATATATATATATATTTATCAATATACATGAGAACATTTGGACGATTTCTATTTGTTTCACTGATGAATCTTCATCAGCAAAAAATAATAATTTCTCGAGAATAATATAAATTAAATTTCTCCTATTTGTGTTATTTTAGCTTTCCTCTTTTGGAATTTTTAGTATCCGGTCCATTTCAAAATAACTTTATCAACATGCTGAAAAATCCCTCTACATAGATGAAACCTTACTAATATAACAGCACAAAACTAAACTGGATCATCTCTTCAAATGAACACAACTGAGCCTAAAAATAACTTCACATAATAAAAATAACAATTAACACCATACGTTTTTTATAGTAATTATATTCGTACTCTTATCCTAATCTTTATTGTTATCACAATGTTTCGGTCGTTCTGCCCTTCGGCCTTCATCAGGTGTATACTGATCTGGCTAACCTGCAGGTATTTTTTTTAAAACTGAAACCTTTATTTTATCTACGACTGTTCTCTTTCCACTGTCCTCGTCTACTTCTTATTTTTATTTCCTGCTCAGTTCTTGCTAGCGGTTTATACTGAGTTCAAGTACACATTGCACGGACCAGAGATGGAACTCGAAATTACTATGTCACCAAATTCACAAATCAACGATGTAATTCAATAGCCTAATGAAATAATTCTGGACATTTATTGCTTTGCCTAATGTCTGCGGATTTCTAAACCGTTCCGATTGTAATATTTCTGTTCAAATGTTTCCCTATGAATATTTAAAAGAATTATTTTGTGAACTATATTTAATCATTTTAGTACATTAATCTCTTTTGCGTATTAAGATATAATGTGAATAAAAAAAGAATAATTATGAAAACCACTTTATAAATATGATAAGAGAAGGATCATTAAAATAGCACGCATCGTTTATTAATGACCTCACTGCCGAAGGAGACAAGCAGCAGGTTTTTCAAATTTGACAAAAGAAGTTAAGATTTCTTTCGCTGCTTTTTTATTTATATATTTAATCTTAGTCGAAATTTTTATTTAATTTTTTAAAGATCATTTTCCATCAGATATTTCCATGGAAATGCATCGCAAAAAAAAAACTTGGCTGCATTTATCAAAATAAAACACATCACATATTGCAACCACAATTCATACAAATTGCAAATACATCACTTCACATTATATTGGAACCACATTTTGCACAAATTCTAATTTTCCATCAGTTTTTTAAATTATTAATGATTACCTATAAATCTGTTTCTGTTCTTTCTATGATTGAAAATGGATATGTTTTACCCAATCAAGTACATTCTCATTTTTATGAAGTCATTAATTTTTGCATCATCCTTCTACGGTTGATGCAAATTTACGCAGTTGTTACACGGATGATCATTTATAAATAACTGTGAGAAATATTTCATTGATGGAAACTTTTTCTGTCAGTGTCTCTCTAGTACAATTCCATTTTACGTATATGACTATTAGATTTATGCGTATTAGTGTAGTGATAATATCTGATATATAAGATTACTATTTTATACGTAAAATAATTGTACTACTATAGAATGCCTTCTACCACGGTATCAAACATTATAGCATGCGGACTATCTCATTTACTTCTATAGTAATCGCACTACCGCGCTATCTAACACTATCAGACTGTTCTCTCGTAAAAATGTGACTACTATTTCCTCGGTCAAGATGACACGTCTACAAAAATCTTTCAGCAACATTTTAATCTGAAGGATGTTATCCAGCTGATGTCAACGTTTTCAAACATAAGGAGGATTCTGATGTGGGAGCTTCATTTCCTTTCTTTTATGCGGAGAGGACACAGGAGGTGTGAGGTGTGGTGATGGTTCAATCCATCGTGCTTGACCGCAGGTAGGCTGCACGAGAGATGAGGTGAGGTCATGGCATAATTCATAGCACGCATACTATAATATAAGGTTGGTGCAAAAATAATGTCGTTTTCTCACACAGTAACATATGTGAGAAAACGACTATTTTTGCACCAACCTAATATTAAATGAGGTAGACTGCATAATATATAAGCACCAAAATAATTTATGAGGCATTTATATCTGTTAGCCAGTTGTCCATTGAGTATATATCTAACATTCATTTGCTTGTATGCATTGGTGCATCGAGCGACATCATTAGGATCAAAATTATATACTTGCTCGTTTGAAGCAATCTTCTAGATCAACTTTCGTTGGTTATATATCTCTAACAAGTAAACTACAGAAATAATGATAATGTTTATTGCTTTGTGACTTGCTATAAAACCTTTCCTTATTTACAAAGAGAAAAAAAACTTTCTTGAATGAAATTCGCTACAAAATCTAATTTAGGGAGCTTCGAGTTGTCACCAGAAATTTAAGTTTTTTAATATTTTTTCACTTAAATCTAATTTAATATTCTTCTCTCTGAAATCTTTATTCGTAAAACCAATTACATTAATGGTAAATTTTAATATTTACCGTAAACTGTCTTCCTATTTCCAACAGGTAAACATTGATTCTGAATTTTTACTTGACCTCTTATAATGAAATGTTTAATTACACTGCAAAGGAAAAAGATGAAACTTTAGATAAAGCAGTATGAATTAACAGACAATGCGTAATATTACTTGATTTAAAGAAATAATTTAGGTCGATTTTCCTAGTCTTTCTTTTTACAAATGGTGCAAAAACCCTCATGAAAGTTCTTTTTAATAAAGTTTCGTCAGGTCTCATTTTTGACAAACATTTCTTCAGAAAAATGTCTTTGTTTATTCTGATTTTATATTGGGAAACCTAACTTAAAAAAGCATTTTTATCACATAATATATTTTCTATGATATGGTTTACCATAACAATAACTATATTGATGATAAATTTCAATTTTTATAATTTCTGTTATGTTTTACCAAGTGTATTTTTTAGAACGTGTGTTAAATAATATGTTTGTACTATTAAAAAGCAAATATAATATTATTGTACTACAACGTTTTTTGAAAAAAGTTTGACTTTTAACTTTGCTCGCAAAATTTCAGAATTTGAAATATTTTTAAATGGCTTCCATTTCTGGCTCTTAGTTACAGGCTTACATTTAAGACAGTATTATCGAATGCCACGATACAACCTGATTTTTAACATATGTAAATAGTATTGTTTTTCTTACCATCCGTAAACAAAAATCTTCAAATCATACAAATGCGTATAAAAACTTATTTTCTGTACATGAACTAAAGAAAATATGTCAGTAATTAAAAAGGAAACTTAATGTTATTTAATGTCAATAGTATTTTTTCTTTTTAAATCAGTGCCTAAATTTTCTTTAAGGACGAATAAATATATAGTTTGCGTATTTTAAATTCTTTTTCTCTGTTTTTAGATAGAGTTATATCGAGATGTTTGTGATTTTAGGAAATATGGAGAGACTGATGAGAAAAAAGAATCTTCACTCTTATTGGTCCTGACCTGGCATTTCAGCTTCAGTCATTTCCGCATCTCCCGTATTTAGACGACCTCCCCAAGAGGCAGAATGTGGCACAAGACCGATTTTTATGCGGAACGATCCGAGGTTAGGGGCTCGGACTAAAATTCCTCGTAGACCCTGCATGCACGGAATCGGGTTTGTCTACCGCCCCAGACGAGACTGCTATTTTGGCATAGCCTCGTCAGGGTTCTTCTCTGCCCGAAAACAAAGAGTTCGACCTTTTGGTGATGTTCAAGCCTAAGCTGGAAAGCACGTCCATCGCTTTAATGTAGCTTTCCTGTGATTTGTTTTACGAATACTTTCATGATAAACGTAATTAAATGTGGCATTCGTATAATTATGTTTTTTTTTTAAACTCTGGATTTCCTCAGTTTAATGTTGATGAGTGGTATGTATTTGTGGATATGTATGCATTTGTGGCCTTCCTGAAAGGGTGTAAATGACTATTGTCTCTTGGGTGGGTATTTATATATTTGCCTTTCATTTAGTTACTTCCCATGCATGCACATCCCTGGTACCCACATGCCGAAGCAGTCACTGATATAGGACGAAACCCGGAT
This sequence comes from Acanthosepion lycidas, assembly GCA_963932145.1. NCBI lineage: Eukaryota > Metazoa > Mollusca > Cephalopoda > Sepiida > Sepiidae > Acanthosepion > Acanthosepion lycidas. The sequence continues at coordinate 106,681,562 of OZ010586.1, forward strand.
ATACACACACGTTTAGCATGACTTTCCCCAGGTTAAACTACCCCTAGCTTTTTTGATGGTCTGATGGGACATTCAGGGAAAATGGATTTTTTGGCAACAGGTGATGTGATCACAGTATATACTACATATATACCTTCAGGAAAAACAAAAAACTTATTTTCGATAAGAGCCTAAAAATTTCTTAAAATCAAATAAATAAATTTAGATGTTTTTAATATTTTAACACGCGTAAAGTAGTTAAGTCAAAATAAGTATTGTTTAAATTATTTGGAATAAAAAAAACACTCTAAACTTCCAGATATATTTTTCCTTTATTCGTTGTCAAATCATCGAAGTTTTTCCTTTCCTACAAAAAGAAATCGATTGACATTGAGATTTGTCTATTTTGTTTATATTTTCTTGCAGCAACTTGTCCATTATATATACTAAATAACAAAGCCAAGTGATCGCAGTAGAACACTAAAAGTTAAAAAGTACTCTAGCAAAATTTTTTCGGGGAGACTGTACATCGATTTAAGCACGTTGAAAATAATCATAGTTTCCTCAAAATTTTGACAGCAGGGCTCAAGCTTCGAAACGGAATAACATTTGAATCTAATATGTTCTTTATCTTGTGGGTGATGAATATTTTTGCTTAATGGCTATCGTCAACGCACCGTTGAAACATCTGTGTTCTTTGACAGAATTAATAGATGAATAGGGGGACATTGAAAATGGATGATATGCACTTGAAGAACGCATAAAACTTGGCCCACGGCAGACATTCAAGCTTTGATATGTTTTATTTGATAATTGGATTTTCCGAGAAAAATCACTGGTGACTAAAGTGTTCATCCATTCTGCTGAGGTTCGAGTATTTTTTTCTCTCTATTTTTCGATAGAGTGATATCGGTAAGTTTATTATTTTAGAAAATATGTTTAGACCGGTAAGAAAATGTGGATCAGCTTACTTGGGTTTCTTGTCAAATACTTAATATAAAAAATAAATCTAGGCAGCTTTTTGTAAGTATTCTATAAGTGACATTTAATTTTGAAGCATCGCTATTTAATTGCATTAAAGAATATATTTTTTAAAAGAAAAGCTGCTATTAATCCATGCTATGAATATTGCAGACGCATACGGTTTGCTACTCCGGCTATATATATATATATATATATATATATATATATATATATTTAAGCATTTCACCTCAAGCAAGGCGTGAAGCCACTAGGACGCAAGGGGTTACAGAAAATTTAGTGCAAGATCAGATAGGAGTGATAGAAGAAAGGATGAGGGTAGTGGATAGATCAAGGCAACTGGAGATGTCGACTGACATTACACTTGAATAGCTGGAGATTATAGCTCACAGGGAAACAGGAAAAGGGAAGAGAGTTCCACAGGCGAGAGGTGCGAGACATGAAGCTATTAGAGTAGAAGAGACGGATACATTTAGGAGTTTCGACAGTGAAGGGGTGAGAGCGAGATGCCAGCCACGTAAGGCGCTGGAACTCATGACGTCTGGGAACCAGCGAATGCAGCTCCTCGGAGCAATTTCCATGAAAGTATTTGTAAAACAGACAGAGGAAGGCGACGGCACGTCTGTGAGAAAGTGACTGTAGACGAGACACCAGGGCAGGGCCAACTACATTGCATATCCGCGTCTGGAGCCTATCAAGAACCCCGAGGCAAACAGAAGGGGCACCAGACCATATATGGCAGCAATACTCCATGCAAGGGCGAATTGTTGATTTGTAGATCTGGAGTATCGACTCCGGGGAGAAAAACTTCCTGGCGCGGCTCAGGGAGCCAACTTTCCTTGCAGTGGACGAGGCAATTGATTCAATGTATTTATTCCATCTCAGGTCAGCAGTCAACGTGAGACCGAGAAGCCGCAGAGAGTTGCTCTCGAGAAGTTGAGCGTCAGACATTCTAATAGAGGGAAGGGAAGGATCTCTGTGGTGATTAATAGAGAGCAGTTTTGTCTTGGAAGCGTTGAAGTTGACCAGCCAATTCATGCCCCAGTTCACAATCGATTGGAGGTCCTTTTCGAGACGCACGGACAGGCGAGTTTTGTCAGCGAGACTAGATTTGTTTTTGAGGCAGGAATAAATTGTGGTGTCATCCGCGTAGATGCCAACTTGGAATATTATTGCGTCAGGAATGTCATTTATGTAGATAAGGAATAGAGTAGGGCCTAGGATGGAGCCTTGAGGAACACTTGCGTTCATGGGGTAGAAACTGGAGGAAAATCCGTTGAGAACGACCTTCAATTTTCGGTTTGACAGGAATGATCGTATTAGGTTATATAATCGACCCGTAATGCCATAACCCTGGAGCTTGTGAAGAAGGCCGGCATGCCAAACCCTATCAAATGCTTTGGAGATGTCTAGTGCCACGGCTCAGGCTTCCCCGTTATTTTGAAGAGATCGGTAGACTGTTTCAGTGATGGCCGTAAGCACATCGGCTGTAGATCGGGCAAAGCGGAAACCATATTGCTTGTCTGAGAGCAGATTATGGGATGTGAGTTAGTTAACCACCCCGGTATTGATTAAGGCTTCGAAGACTTTGCCGAAGAGGGGAATGAGACTGATAGGACGATAGTTGGAAGGGTCAGAGTGGTCGACGGAGTTCTTGAAGACAGGAACGATCGGAGAGGACTTCCAGCAGTCAGGAAAACAAGATTCCTTGAGGCAGTAATTGTATAGTTTAGAAAGGGCGGGCGCCAGTTCAGGCGCGCATTTCTTCAAGACAATGGCTGGTATCCTGTCTCCACCACTAGCCTTGTTGGGGTCTAAATTGGAGATAACGCCCAGTACAAAAGATGGGGTTATATTTAACCCATTCAATATGGCCTCAGTTCTAAGAGGGAAGTCGGGTATGGGTACACCGGAATAGTCGAGCGTCAAGTTGAATGAAAATTCCCGAGCAAAGCATTCAGCCTTGTCGGTAGAGGAGGTCAGGACTTCGAACTGGTTGAATAAAGGAGGTATAGAGGGTTTGCAATTGTTCAATACGCTCTTGCAGAGACGCCAATAATCCTTGGAGCCAAATTTTCGAGATGCAATACGTTCCTTCATCCGAGCCGCAAATAGTGACTTAGCATCGTTGAGGACACGCTTACATTCGTTACGGGCGGAGGCAAAGAGACGTCTGTTGCAGTCATACATGTCGCTACGGAATAGGTGGAAGTAGTGGTTCCTATGGGCGATGGCGGCTGAGCAAGCAGCCGAGAACCAGGGGGAGGAGCGCGACTTGACCCTATATTTCCTTGAGGGGATGAACGCGTCGATTCCAGTTTTAACCAAGAACGAGACTTCAGAAGCACATTCTTGGACGGGGAGCTTAAAGACTCCATCCCAGGGGACATCGCGGAGGAAATCACGGGACGCGTCCCAGTCAGCTCGTTGATAGTAGAACGAAGTTCTAGTAGTAGGAGGTTCTTTATAGGGGGTGGAGTTGAAGGAGATGTTAACTGATACTACTGCATGATCAGAGTTACGAAGAGGGCAGAGTTGTGAGACGCTGCAAGATTCAGGGATGGAGGTAAAGCACAGGTCGAGAAGAGAGGCTTTACCTTCCCGGTTGAAGGCAAAACGAGTGGGGAAGTTAACTATCTGTGTGAGGGAATGGGAGATTGAAAAATCGAGCGTTTGAATGCCTGCGTGGTCAGTAGTAGCATTCTTAAGCTACAAGGTGTGATGGGCGTTAAAGTCACCAAACACAAAAATGTGAGCAAACGGGTGGAGGGAGAGAGCCTTGTCTATGCTGTCAGAAATGCTATCGAGTATCTCACAGTCTTGAGAGGGTGGAGAGCGGTAAAGGAAGAAGAGATACCTTACCGCATTGAGGAGAGAGAGTCGGAGACACATGTATGACTGGTCTGGCGATTCGAGAGAGGACTCTCTGGCCAGAGGGAGATGTTCCTTGACGTAGACACCAAGACCGTGCATGTGGGTTAGTCTTTTCTGAGGAGAGGAAGATAGCCGGGGATCGAGAGATCAGAAGAGGGGATAGACGAGACAAGGTTTGTCCTACAGAAAGCCAGTATAGCCGGGCCGTTTGCAGTGAGGAAAGATTCCAGACTGCAGACGTTTGTCCTAATGCCCCGGATGTTGGAGAACGAAATGTTGAGGGGTTTAGGTGGTTTTTGAGAGGCTGGTTTTGGGTTAATCTTTCGGTTTTTGTAACTCATGTTGAATTTTGTTTGTAAGATGAGAAGGCCCGAAGTAAAAGAAACAGACAGTTTCGACCGTGACACGGGCAGAGGGGAGTTGGCAAAATCTGCATCATTATGTGGCCTCAGGGCTGCCCACCTGAGGTAACTGCAGCGACACCTTTCCATGCGCGACATGGCACTACAAACACCCCGGTATTATACAACTGTTGATCAGAGCGGCTGCTCAACACGCTACGCAAGAGTTAGGGCTCCTAACTACCAGTCAGAAACAGCAAGCAGAGAACTGTCAACCGTGGACCCTCGGAATGAAGAGGTGATGCCACAGACTGCACACATCACGGGAGAAACAGAGCTGCACTAATACAGAGGCTGGAGAGAGAAAGAGTACTCCTTCCTAGACAAGAAACAAGGTGTAAGCCTCTACTCATGTCCAATAGAAGGGGGAGGAGTGTTGACCGGGCGGTAGAAGAGACTACCTACTCCTATTACAGATAACACAAAAAAGAACGACACAAACAGAGGGAAGGATTGGGTGGAGAGATAACAGGTAAGGAGACCTGGATCACACTTGACTATACCCTATCACATTAAGTTTTATCTTAGTATAAGTCCCATTGTCTATTCTAAAAAGAAATTGAAAATAAGGTTACCCGGATTATTATCGCATCTAGCCAAAGACATTTAATTTTCCATTTTTCCTGTTTTTTTTTTTCTTTCGAACCGGGATTTCTTACTAAACTATAAAATAAGGGAGAATCATTGGGACAAAATGTCTTTGAGTGGGAGGAGAGAAAAAACAGATAAATTTAAAAACCAACAAAAAAAACAACAAAAAAAAAAAACAAAGAAATACGTAAATGGGTTTCTGCTAGAGCGAAACTATACTCACACGGGCCAGCAAGTGGTTGTCTGTTTTCTTTCTCATGATGGTAGCTGAATGTACGGCTTACCTTATGTCCAAGCGTCGACCTGGTGGCGGGGGGGAATCAACGGCCAATCCTCCGCCCTCACCAAGTACTGGGCTTGGGAGATATGCTTTCAATAAGATTTAGAACAGGAGAAAGAAGCGGCTAGAACAATTCCAAATATATCAAGCAAAAAGATACTGTCACAACCTCATTAGAATTCTGACGAGACACTTTCGCATCTAGCCAAAGACATTTAATTTTCCATTTTTCCTGTTCTTTTTTTTTTTCTTTCGAACCGGGATTTCTTATTAAACTATCAAATAAGGGAGAATCTTTGGGACAAAATGTCTTTGAGTGGGAGGAGAGAAAAAATAGATAAATTTAAAAAACAAGAAAAAAAAAAGCAAAGAAAAACGTAAATGGGTTTCTGCTAGAGCGAAACTATACTCACACGGGCCAGCAAGTGGTTGTCTGTTTTCTTCCTCATAATGGTAACTGAGATTCTTCCTAAAATCCAAAGAAAATTCAGTGGTATTGATCTCTCGGCTTCAGTCCCATTCCCGCCACCAAAATGCAGCTTCCCCGTGCCTTTTCTATATATAATTTTATGGTAATTGTTCAAATAACCTCTACGTTTTTGTACCTAGATAGTACGACTTTAAGTGCAGTACTGGATTGGCTGTTAGGTCTCATCATTTTACAGTTAAAATGTCTTGATGTACTATAAATTATGTGCTAAAATTTCTTCTATCGCACTTCACGCTTGTAGAAATCTCATCCGGTTTCTTGCATATAAATGGAATGTCGGTCGTTATCTTCTGTCTTTTAGATCATTTATTGTTCTCCGCCCTCAATAGTTTATTTTTAACATATTATCAAACACTCAATAACCACAGGCATCTTAGAGACTTTATTTGCTTGGGGTGAATGACTAAAAAAAATAGTGAAAACGAAAACTTCTCATCGAGAATTTATTATATTAATAACATCCAGGTCATGCGTATTTTTAAGACTGAACATTATTTTAAATAAAAAAACAATGGAAATTATATTAAAATGTCATGAAATCTGACAGTATAGCCAGTTCCTGCTTAACTTATCTTTACATCTCTGACAATTAAATGGACATGTACTCACCGCCTTCATAAGTCTCTAAAAGCCCCTCACATAATATACATTTGCTCATCACCACTTATAGCTTCACACGCTTTGCTTGGGAAGAACCCAAATTGAAGAGGGTGTTTTACCATACGGACACCAATTTAAGGAACCTAATCTGATATAAAAAATGTTTAAACTATGATAGTGATGAAATTACTATTATTTTGTACACGACACACACCGACACACACACACACACACACACACACACACGCACACACACACACGCACACACACACACATATATATATATGAGCTCTCTGAGCATAGTTTCATTAGGTCTCATTTAAATAGACATGGAGACCTACCAAACTCTATCCGTAACATACTCGTTGATAATACAAATATAAAAGCATCATTGACATGTACAAAAAGGCTAAAAATAATAGAAGCTGCATGAATAAAAATGAAAACGCCAACACTCAATAATATCAAGTATGAACACGGCCACAATATGCTGACCGTGTTTGAAATATAATAAAAAGATTATAGCTAGATATGTACATGAAACAAAAAATAACCTTTATGTAGGAAACACACAAATCATATAACATGTTGTTAGATTTCCACTCCGCAACAATTTTCTTAGGAAATCCCATATTCACGTGGGAAAAATTTATGGATCCATAAATATCTGCTCCTGTTTAATGTCTCTGCTGCCATTGCCTGCCAATCAACGGGTCATGACCCATTTATGGAAAATAATTTTTTAATTTTTGCTTCTTAGCTTAATTTAAATTTAACGTAGGTGATATTTGATTGCTTGATCAGAATGAATCTCACAAACCTTATAACCCTCATTTTTTTAAATTTTTTTCGTAAAAAGAGTTTGGATTTTTCTTCGAAATGTAAATAAATCTTTATCTAACCATTAATTTACAATTGCCTTATGAGATGCATTGACACACATCGAAGCACGACTGCAAATGTGTAGTGATTTTGATGTACTCGGTTTAACATTCTAAGATAAATAATATTGCTCTACTTTGTATTGATCCGTCTTTTAAATTAAATGTTACAATCGTTGGAATTTTACCCTATTCGTTCCCATCTTACTAGGACATATATATATATATATATATATATATATATATATATATATATATATATATATATATATATATATATATAATATTATTCATGGAAATTTTATTTATTATTCCAATAGATTTTATCACTTAGACATTATTTCTAGTGGATACCCATGCTTGAGTAGATGTTCGATTCATCTATTAATCTGCTTATTTAATTATTTTTGTCTTCCGACCTGAATATTTGAGAAATTATATTAAGTAAAATTATATGGAAAGGGAGACACTCGCCGATCGAGCAAAACAGTTCGTTGACCAAATTGATTTAATCACGTCGGATCAAACAACGGTTTCTCCTGCAAAGGGGGATGCTGGCTGGAATGCTGCCATTTTGAAGACTTATAAACCTCAGTAATTATTTTTTTGTACCAGAGCTAATATTATATTTTTTGTAATCAGTAACATGACAACAGACCCCACAAAATGGGATAGAAGGGTATAAGATGAAAAAAACATTCTGAAAACAGATTCAAACGGCCAAACATATTGGAAGGGATTATCCGAAATGTTACAAATGATTTGTGGTTCATATAACAAGAGGATAAACTTCAGATGCGGTGCAACACTACGCAGACATCAGTTCCGAGTAAGTCGACCCATAAACGAGAACATGATTAAAGAATGTGTGTACGAAATCCCGTACAGAAAATGTAAAGGAGAATAGGCCACCATTTAAGATGAACGAAAATAAATAAATGTGTTGTTTAAAATTTAAAAGTCCATGCTCAAATATGCATAGCAAAAATAAAAATCGTCTAATGTGCGATTATATATATATATATATATATATATATATATATATATATATATATATATATATATAGATAGATAGATAGATAGATAGATAGATAGATAAAAAAAGAAAGAACAGTAAATTTAAAAATAAGTTACTCCAAAATTGGCTTGAAGATGAAATGGAACTAATGTCTTTAATTTAATTACAAAATTAAATTCTAAGCTTTTAGCTTCCATTTTTGAAACATGGTTAGAATTGTGTAGCGTAAAAACATATTTAAAATCAGTTAATATATATGTGTGTGTGCGTGTGTGTGTGTGTGTGCGAAAAGTGTGTGTATATAAATATAAATAAAGAAATATATATATATAATTATTTATATATTATATGCGCGGTACTTATTAGAAAGCGCTCAATATCAGAGATAGAGCTAACATATTTGTTTGGATTGAGTTTGTGACCCTGGGCCTCACGCTTTTGAGATCGTCAGACAAACTGATTAATTTTTTAAAATTTTGGGTTTATTGCGTGTATTGGTGTTATTATGGAAGTGGGGGGGAACGTCTTCGTGATGTCATCTACCGTCTCGCCCAGCATATTAAATATTAAATATCACCATATAAAATAACCAATAAGGAATACAAACTGAAATTTCTACCTGTTACCTATACACAGTCATCAAAAACAAACAAAAAACAGTTTTAAATATAACAAATAAACCCCCTTTTTTTCAAAAATTTAAAAATAAATATAAATAATAATAATTTGTACCTATCATAATTTTACACAAAACCCACCACACTTATATACATAAATGCGAGGAAATATTATTCAGTGGAAAAATAGAAAAATGACATGTATACATTCACGAGACATTCACGAGAAATTTTCGCTACACTTCCAATGTTTGAATTTCAACATACAAATGCGTATGTATAGACACAACACCACCAGTATAGATACATATGTCATATACAAAACTGCCCACATATGTTTATATATGTATGAGTCTCGACGGACGACCAAGTGTGTATGTGTTTCTGCGTACTTCATTGGGCGTATGAACATACATCGATGTTTGCGTTAGCACGATAACATCACGAAGACGTTCCCCCCGACTTCCATAATAGCACCAATACACGCAATCTACATAAACCCAAAATTTTAAAAAAATTAATCAGTTTGTCTGACGATCGCAAAAGCGTGAAACCCTGTGTCACAAACTCACATCAATCCAACTATATATATATATATATATATATATATATATATATATATATATATATATATATATGTGTGTGTGTGTGTGTGTGCGTTTGTGTATGTGTGCGTTTGTGTATGTGTGTGTAAATTTCCAAAGAAGTAATTTATTAATTCGACATAAGACATTAAGATTGTTCGGCGCCGCTCTTCTTGCCCGGGTCTGTTTAAAGCACCATCGGATCTAGCAACGGTCACTCCTGCAAACGTGGATCCTGTATTACATCCTGACGGAAGGCGCATGTGTGTGTGTGTATGTGCGTGTGTACAAACATATATATTTATACACACACACACACACACACACACACATATATATATATATATATATTGTATGGATATTATTATTATTATAAATAAATAAAATAAAATATAAAATTCTACTACTACTACTACTACTACTAATAATAATAATAATGAAACTTATCAAGAAAATACAATAAAACAATAACTTAAAAACGTTGTATGCGTTTTTTTACAGATACAATTATTAAGAAAATGACTGTTTTTTATTAAACATACTTAATTAGATTTATCGACCTGAATGTTCATCAAAATTGATCTACGAAATTTCTAGAGATTTCAGTCGTTATAAGCTCTGGTCTTCTTCAGGTGATTGGAATTGCGAACTGACACCTTTATTTTGCCTACTTAAAGAGTTGAGGTAACTGAGATATCCAGAAGAGGCATGTCATCTGGAACTAGAACAATCTAAACTCGTGTGCGAGATAAACTGGTGTGTTCGAATTTCCAGTCACCTGAACAATGACGGAGTGTACAACGACCGAAACGTCGTGAATCTGGGATGAAATTTGTTTTTTCGTTGTAATGTTATTACAGCTATTGCGAGGTTTATGATTCCTTGAGAACATCTCACAGATTGGAATGGCGTTTTATTAAGTTGTCAATTTCTAGATGGGACAATAACTGATGTAAGAAATCGATTTCAGTCAAATTTAGGGTGGAGATTGCAATTTGGTTCGATATCTAGGAATTACTTCTGGTAATCTGTCAATATTTAACAGCCCCCACCTCACGAAGAATGTATGTGGCACAAGAACGAATTTACCGTGCGTTCTTCGAAGCCCGTAGGCTCGCCCAAAAGTATTCTTGTAGAGACGCATAAACGTGTCCAAGCCTTTCTTCCTCCTCGGACGAAACTTTGCCTTTTGGCAAAGCCTCGTCCGGGTTCCTCTCTGCTCAAAGCAGAGATTTCGACAGTAACGGACAGGCTATAGCATTGTTAATATTTAACATCCCTGCCCCGCACGAGGGATGTATGTGGCACAAGCCCGAGTTTACCTTGGGTTCTCCGAGCCTGTAATCTCGGCCAGAAATATTCCCGTAGAACCCGCATAAACGTGTCTGGGCCTATCTACCACCCCGAACGAAACTGCCCTTCGGCAAAGCCTCGTCTGTGTTTCTCGAGAGAGTTGAAAAGTCTATATCACTTCTGGTAATCTGTTAGTTTATAATTGGATAGATTTATATATTTATAATTGTTGTTGGGCAGTACAGTATTTCTTTGGTATAAGTTGCAAAGCTTTATTGTAATTATATGTCTGTGTCTAAGTTCATCATCAGTAATACCACTGTTTTTATGGTATTGTGCTTCATTATATTCCAATTCAGTCAAAGTGGTTTAAAACATTGCCTCATGTTCTTGGATGTCATTATTTAAATATTGAATATCATTTTTTTTTTATATTTGTGGTAAAACAAGCTTTTTCCTGAATGTTGTATTGTTAATTTTCTTGTTTGTTGCCGTGTCATGTAATTTAAAAATTGCTTATTTGGAGAGCAATCCTTCTTTTAGACAACCTTCGATGAAAACGACAGACTGAGAGCAGTAGTTGTTTTTTTATATATAATTTCTCATGTGTTTGTAGATATTTTTTTTCTTTTCAGGTCATAAATTATATAAAGATTGTCGGAATGTTTTCCTAGCGATTTCCGGCATACTTTTAGCCATTATCAAAGGGGAATTGTATTTTATTTTTAACTTAATATATGTGTCGTTTTATGTATGTATCTAGAGTTATAGGAATATCTTTTTCTCCAAACACGGTCACCAAATTGTCGCCGCATTCATATATATATATATATATATATATATATATATATATATATATATAATTAACGTGTATGTTAACTTAGTCGCAGAATTCACGTGAAATAATGTTTTTGATTCTTGATTTGCATATGCGAGTCATCAGAATGAATTGCTGGTTAATTCTAATCTATGCAAAATTATTCAGCTTTAGTAAAAGTCGATTAAAGGACTTCAAATGATCACATTTTGAATAAATGCTATAGCTTCAACCGGCTTGTCAGTCCTCTCATGCAGTTGTTATTGCACAGCATGCCTCTTCCGTTAAATCTCAGAATTAATCTCTGCGAGTCTGTAACAGATGTGGAAAAATCTCTCAAATATATTTTTTTTCTATTCTGTGATATGATCATGAATATGTCCACAAGTAGTAACTGATTATTTATTAAATCGATTCATTTAAAATTTAAATTCCTGTTAATTGAATCAACCAATATTGCCACATACACTTCACTTAATCGAGTGATTTAAATTATATTTAAAGCATATAAATCAATGCCATATTAAGTTCTTGTTGCAGCCCACTCCACAGGTAGACTGCATTTAGTATTTTCTTTTTTTTTCCTTTGATCTTGTGCCTAAATAAACAAGGCGTGATAAATGAACCTATTGATTCCTGTACTTCAACGTTTAGAAAACCTGTTATGCAGACTAACTGGCATTGCTCGTACGTTTGCTTTTAATAGATACTGATCGTAGACAATTTTAATAAATTGCATATTTATATATTATATGTGAATGAACTATTACAGTATTTCAGGTAAGTTGTATTTCTATGCTTTGTTCGATATGTGTTTTCTTTAAATTCCATGTCACATAAGAACGTAGGTAATGATCGTTTTTCTCAAATAAATTTTCTTTATTACCTTTGAATTTCTCTGATTTCTTGTGAATGGTTTTCGTTCTTCTTTATCCATAGTTGTTTCCCTATTCGTAGACCAGCTGGCACACGAGGTTATAGGGCCTAATCTACACTGATATTCACCTAGTAGCGTGGCCGAATTGTAAGATCGTTCGGTTTCCGACTAGGATACCCGAACATATTTTTTTTGAAGAAACGTACAGATAGTGAATTAACCAGCATTAAGACTGGCTAAAAACAACAAAAAACCTGTATAATAATTTAGATCGTGAATTTTTCACAAATACAGAGAAAGCTATGTTGAGAATTGGGAGTATTTGGCATATGTTGCCAAAAGATAAGTAAAGATATTTAGTAATGATCAATTTAGTATATTAAAGAACGGAGTATATTTTTAATTATATTTCAGGAAATTATTTCTTACATTTTGCAGATTAACATTGATTTAATATATATGAACTTAAACTAAAAAAAAAAAACAACAAAACTTTTGTTAGCATTTTCGAAGTTGGCAGATTGCAAGCAAAAAAATACTAGTCACAAATGTCAAAAGTTTTCGATAATTTGTAATTGAATTATGCTGAATTGCGTATTTCTCAAAATTCACAAGCTGTAGGGAATTCTTTGAAAAAAAATACAATTTATAATATTTATTTCCACAAATCGCAATGGTTTTCCGAGCTGAAAAAAAACAGAAGAAGCATTAATCCAACCTCTAAGTTGAAATGATGATCATTCTTCATGTTGTGATCTCATGATCCAGAAGTCCTCTCTAATGTTCTCTCATTTTTAAACTTATTCAGCGTTCTCTTGATTGTTGAATGAATTTGAAGAACCATTACTGAAGTCCTGAATGATATCTTTCCTCTCACCATTGCTCAAATGGGAAGACAGTGGGTCTGGCACAAAATGATTTTAAACTGTTCGATATCTTCCTGAATAACTCAAAGGAGTTTTCAATGTTTCATACGACAAATAGTCTCAGGATAGCTCAATGTCTTATCTGAAAACCTGGAAGAAAGAAACCCAATTAATTTCGTGGTTTTCTAGATATTAAATATTTCGTGATATGAACAATTATGCAGTTACACCCGCTATATACTCCTTATGCAAATTAAATGAAAGATCAGCTTTAGTTACTTTCTTTCACCATGCAGTCAGTTTTTGACCAATTGAAATGGTGTAAATCGATTTCTATTTTTTTCTTCAGATTTGGACATTGGTGTGCAGTAATATGAATCTATTTACGGGGTGCATGATGTAATTTGTTTGGCCTTGAAAAATATCGTGTCCTCCGTGATTGCATCAGATATTTATCACGCCCAGATACCAAAGTATCGACTGTCGATCAGTTGTACTGCGGCAATTGACTGCGATGGACCTCACTTCATGGAGGCATACGAAAATTGAAACACTGCCCGAACAGACTGGGAGGCATTTCCAGATAGCAAATCAAAGTACTATCGACTGGCACTGAATCTCTGCTAATTTATATCCAATCGAGAATCTGTGGTCAATCTGCAAAGAACGACTTCGTGGAATGGACATACGAAGTACTGATATGTGCACTGGTTCTTGTTTATTTGTGAAAATACGAAAAAATGTATATAATAACGCTATTATTCGTTTTGTTTCAATTAATTTATACATGAGTATATATATATATATATATATATATATATATATATATATACGCACATATATATATATATATATATATATATATATATATATATACATACAGCTATGTAAAATGTTTTATTGTAATTTAATACAAATATGTAGTAATATTTATAATAAAATCATTTATATAAAACATATTTTATAACAATATTTTGCTAACAATAAAAACATTGTACATCGCTACACAGCGATATGAAATATTTTATTGTAACTTATAATAAAAATATTAGAATAATAATTTGCTCTACTTTTTATTGAGTGCTTTTTTACAAAGCAGATGCTCAGAACTGTGGCTTCTTACTTAAATTCATCTGTTCTTTCTCTTATTCAATATATATATATATATATATATATATATATATATATATATATATATATATATATATATATATATATATACTAGTTACATATATATATATATATATATATATATATATATATATATATATATATATTTATATATACTAGTTACATTATTAGGACTATTGTCATTATCTTTTTTGAGATATTTTTCACAACGTTTCGGCCGTTGTACGCTCCGGCCTTCTTCACATTTTTTAATCTTATCTAAGCTTTCGACTTATATAAGTCGTTATCAAAGATGAAATTACATTACAATATATTAAGCAATACACGGACAGAACAGTGATGATAATATGTTTCTATTTACACGGAGGATTTCCAAGCAACGACAAACTCGTGCATAAAAAGACGCTGGAAACAAATATCGCAACGCAGCTCATGACGGCCAGGCATGTTGTTTTAAATGCATAAAAATGAAAATATGTGTCATCATTGTGATTTTCTTTATTCGTTTAATGATAATATGATTAAGCTTATCAGACGTTATGAAAAGAATTTACATAAAATAGACAACACTTGTCTCTATTATTTAATGAAACATGCATATATATATATATATATATATATATATATATATATATATATATATATATATAACATTCATTATTCCTTAATCTTTTCTTTACTTTGATAATGCTTTCTCTTTTACGATGCTTCGTTCTTTTTGGTTCTTTCTGTCCGACTATCATTCCTTGCGTCTTTCTTTCAAGCTCTATTCTCATCTTTCCTTCTCCCCTATTTGTTTCATCGTTACTTGTCTTTATCTTTTTTAATTCTATCTTTGTTTCCGTTTACTGTTTCTCTCACCTCCTTGTTATCACATTCAATGCCTTTTATGTTTGTATGTATTATCAAAATTGTTTTTTTTTAAACTTCTATGGCTATTTCGTCAATTGAAAGACATTATTTTCTTTGTTTTCTCCGTCATCATTTATACCTTTCCTCAAACTTATATGGCGTATTTAACAAAAAAAAGAAAACATTTCACCAATATTCTTTTTGAGTTTTAGCTGTTTTCTCTTTCCATGATTTAATAGCAGACAAGCTCTCAGAACAGACAGCAATAAGAAAGACGAATTACACTCTCCCCTTTATTGTTACTGCATTCACCAGCAACTCGTTTCGCAGTTACCCCTTAATTAAGCAGCATATTGTCAAAATCTTTTGACCTGTCTGTAATTTTTCAAACCCGCAACTCAAGCCACTAGTAATTAAAGTATATAAGTTCGTTGTGGCGTTAGCAGGAGTCGTGTCGGTGGTGTTTAGAATTTCACAAGCCATGACGCAAGACGAAAGAATCGCTTTTATGTTCAGAAAACTTGCACATTTGCAATAAACGATTAATTACGGTAATGTTAGATATTACCTTAGTGTACATCACCTAGGCAGTAAACATGTTATGCGAAAGGTATGCAGGAAGACATTGAGAGGCTGGATATTTGAATTTATGCAATACTCTGTCTTTAGAAATATTGCTTGAAACTTGTATTGAAAAAGAAAATAATACATACAAAAAGAATAGATATGTATATGCTGTCACAGAAAACAGACACTGATTTCATGTAATCACCACAGATAGATTTTTCTGTCTGGCATAAGGCTGGTTGAATGTGAACTCCAGAAGAGCATCACTTCATGTCTTCACTTTTTCCACTGACATCAATTAGAGCAACTAAATCAAGTCAATTGCTACGTTAGATGCATGTAAGGTTCACTCTGTCGTGCGTCCTGGGCATGGTGATAAACTACATCCGTGTCAATAAACTACGTCCAACAGTAAGGCATCTGATCAGGAAGTTTTGAGGAGCGTGGAACCACCTCTTACTTGCTGGTTTTCCCAAGTCGACATTGACCCTGGTTGGTAGCACCTGTTAGGGCTCTAACTATGGTTAAATAGTTAACCCCCAGACTGGGGTTAAAACACTAGGTAAGTGTAAAAATAGTTTTTAATACCAGAAAGACTTTGTAAATAAAAATTATTATCAGCAATACATTTAAAACAAAAGATATTGCCAGCTATACATTTTTGAAGAAAAAAATATTACCAGAAATAAAAAAATTGTCAGCATTAAATAACCCATTAAGGTTGATATGCCGTAAAACCAACCCAAACCAACCCAAACCACTCTGTTGTGTCAATATGTATTTCTCCTCAGAATCAATCTTGCACATTTGTAAATCATCCATTTGACCGTGTTTTGAATACCGTTGCCATATCTATTCTCATGCTCCTGCTTTATATTTCGAGATTCTTGACAAAATCTAGAGAAGGGCCTGTAATATGACCGCTCCTGACCAGGCATCTCGGCACCAGTCATTTTCACACCGACCTGACATGGCTTCCCTGTGGTTCACAAAAAGTTTTATGATGAGCTTTTTTTTTCTCCTGGTGCAGAGACTACAATAATTTAAATGTGCTACTACATTAACATCTAGGCCTCACCGTTTTACTATTGTACTCGCTAGATGCAACCTTCATTTCTACTCTAACCTTTTTCTCGTACTTAGCATTTGTGAACTCCCTCCCGTTTCATTGCTTCGCCGATAATGAGAATCTACAAAAATTTAGATGCAACGTCAATTGCCATCTTCTGTCTTCTTGAATCCTGTTAATCTTTTTTTTCTTTCCTCAATCCTCCCCATACTCAAAATTCTCTATCATTTTCACTCACTGTAGCCGTCTGTGTACTAGTTGCACTGTCGCATTGGTTAGGTTGAAAACATTAAAAATCTAGGAAGCAAATGTATTTCCACCTACATTAAAACCTGGAAAAAAACATTTAGCATTTAAAAGGAGATTAAAGAATAGGAAATCGAAAACTGAAACAATAAGGAAGGTTGAAAAGAAAGAAACAACATCACTGAATGCTGTCAAACCGCAGATATTTTATATGCGTTTTACTCCTACTATCTGGGAGCATAACGAAGGCTACGTTGTCAACACTTTCGCGAGGTTTACCACTCCCCTGGATACCGACCCAGATACTTCTACACGGTAGCTTCTGTGTTAAATGGAGGTTTTCTCATGAAAGGATTAATCCGCCATTTATATATATATATATATATATATATATATATATATATATATATATATATATATATATATATATATATATATATATATATATTTTCATCTAAACAAATTGTCTACAAATATACTGTCATGTAGACAAACTCTTTCCCTGTTTCACAGCTCCTCGGTGTGGCTAGATAACTGATTGCCTCAAGCCAGGATCGAAACCCGACTGATTTGTTTTCTGTCGTAGATTTTACCTCTAAGCCATTAGCGCATGCTAGGCGAATTTATATTTATTTTTAGACAAACACGCCACTGGCCGGAGAACTCGATTCGTCTTAACGAAGCGTCTTGCATCAGCAGCAGTAATAGTCACAGTTTACAAATTCACTTTTCTCCCCGAAGAGCTCAACCGCAATAATTTTTAAAGGATCATGTATATATATATATATATATATATATATATATATATATATATATATATTGTCATCGACAGACTGTTTCGCTGTTTAACAGCTCATCAGTGGGGCTAGACATCCTATTGTCTATATGTTGACACATAATATCTAGCCACCCTTCCCACTAGAAACGCCTAGTGGCTAAAACATTTTAGCTGGAGACAATACGACTGGTTGTACTGATTATTTATTACTACTTGCACTTATCGAATGACTTAAATTCCTACACAGTTACATAGGTATATACATACATACATACATACATACATACATACATACATAGAACGGTTGGCAGTTCTAAAGCAGCAGAAAACTATAACGAAGAATTAGCGCTGATAAAATGTCGTTTCTGAGTAGAAGTCTAAAGGCACATCATCCGACAAAATAAATACAATTTTGAAATGAATGTAAACTCAATTTCTAATCAATCATAAGATTTCCTGCTTGTGTTGATAGCTTAAAATTAGCCTGTGTTCTATCTTGCTTGCATACAAAACGAGTTCTATTTTTTCTGTTTTCTTTGTTTTTCGACTTCCAGTTGTCAGTAAAGTACCGTTGCTGTACGTACATGCGACGGCTTGAGGATAGTTCCTCAAAAACCACAGACTAACATTTAGAGTTGGTTAATATACATTTATTTATGTTCTGTGTAGTCCCGTTCTAAAATTTGAAATAATTTGATCATGACAAAAATATTCTAAAATAAAATTTAAATTAATTAAATAGAAAGAAATACACCCTGCAGCGATGATTTTGGACAACGTCCTTCTGTAGATCTTTTGATTCGCCAACGCGTATAGAGGCAACAATTTCCGTCATTGGCATGTCAAGTAATATGATTTACATAAGAGTCAGTGGGAACATATAAAAATGATATTTCACTTGCTCAAGTATTCAAAGTAAGAGTCAGTTCCCAGACACCGAGTCAAAGAATGAGCAATTTTTGAGCAATAGTTATATAACGTACATTGTGGATCCTTTTGCATATACGGGATAGTGATTTCAGTATTTTGCATCAATGTGTTTATTATCTTCTTTTATGTGCCGTGTCCCTTCAGGACTTAGGCGATCATGTCCCTGAACATTCTCCTGTCACTTGGAGCTCTTAATATATTTTGCTTTTTCTTATCTTTTCCGAACCCTTTTCTGCCATACATTTGCTAAACCCCAATAAATATGTCACGCGTTGCTTTCCCATATCTGCCGTGTCTATTCAGGACGTAGGCGATCATGGCCCTGAACATCCTCCTGTCACTTGTAGCTCTTAATATATATTGTTTTTTCTTATGTCTCCCAAACCCTGTTCTGTCATCCACTTGCTCAAGTCCATTTAGTATGTCAGGTGTTGTTTTTCCCTGTTCCACTTTCCCTCTATCCGTTCTGTGAGTATGAAATTTTTCAAGCTCAACTTTGTCATTAAATGACTCAGAAATTTTAACTGCCGCTTCCTGATGTTAAGAATAAGTTTCCTCTTCGTTTCCATTCTCTCCAAAACCTCGTCATTACTCACATGTTCGGTCCATGATATCCTCAGCATCTTTCTGTAGAACCACATTTCTGTTGCTTCAAGTCTCTATCTCATCTTCGAGGAGATTGTCCAGCATTCACTGCCATACTGGAGGACATATAATATATCGCGTAAATATTCAGTACTCCTTTCTCTTAATACTCTGCTTAGCTCTTGGAATGTGTCTTTGGCCATCCCAATAGAACCAAAATTAATTCTTGTAATATATTTCGACGTGTTACACGAGTATAAGCAGAGCTGACAAATTTTTCTTTGTATATGTTTTTGGGAATTGACTGCTAAGAGTCAACATCTTAATATATTTCAGTATCTACGATGTTTTACTATGTTAAAATATTTTTTAATTAGTTATCGACTTTTTGAAAATATAACACATAAACGAAGCATTTAATTTTTTATTGCCTCGATTGACGTTTGGTTTGGTTTGGTTTATTTTGTTTAAGGGCATATCAGCCTCAATGGGTTATTTAATGCTGACAACATTTTTAGGATAGATTCGTATGAATAGAAGATGTATTCTTTGGTTTAGATTGGTTTGGCTTATTTTGATTTACGGCATATCAACCTCAATGGGTTATTTAATGCCGACAACATTTTTTATTGCTGGTAATATTTTGTTTTGTCAAAAATCTGTATTTGTTAATATTATTCCATCAAAATTGTATTACTGATACTAATTTTATTTAAAAAAATATTGCTGGTAATAGTTAACTATTTGCCCATAGCTGGGACCCTAACATGTGCTACCACGCCGGGTCTGGGTGGACCTGGGAACACCAGCAATTAAGAGGTGCTTCCACGCTCCTTAACACTTTCTGATCGGAGGCCTTGCTGTTGGACGTAGTTTCACGTCTTACCCAGGACGCGGATGTAGTTTAAGTTCTTACTCAGGACAATCAGTTGGCGTTTGAAGTCACTGTTCGTAATTGAACTTTTAACAGAGTTAATGTGTTTTGTTATATTTCACTCAATATGACTTTTTTCTGTGTCTTAAAAAATAGATAACCGCTTGAAAATATTTAATGGTCACCTAATTCAATAGATATCAAAGCGAAAAGAAAATCGTCATTTTTGACGGTATACATGCCAAAATCCATCTAACACGGATATCGCCATCCTTCTTCTGTCGTTCCGGTGACAAGTAAGATTTTACGAGATGGAAGTTTCTTTTTCTAGAGTGATTGCCAAATAAAGTTAATATCTTACTATTTAATTCATAGATGGAGGGAAAAGAACTGTATTTGTATCCTTCCCAAATCTGTGAAAGTAAACGCATCGTATTCTGCTTAAATCTTAAGTAGGTACGCAATTTCCACTTCACGCTAGCTTTGGTTATTGTTTATTGTATTTTAAAAGTTATCAAAATCACTTGAATTATTTCTATGCCGACAAGATTTCTAGAACAGATTCATATGAATTGACTGTGTATTCTTTGTAAGAAATTAGTTTATAGATCAGGTTTCATTGGCGTATTTTGGCAGAGAAGTTTTTTGCTGAGATTCAAATGCACTGCAAGTAATTTGTTTGTTTTTATGTTTTTTTTTTCAAATATCTAGCCGAGTTCGAATTCCAGTCGAATTAATTACATTGACTTATGTGCCAATAACCTTGGGAAAGGTATGGATCCTCTTTTTCTCCTACTAGCTATGGGTAAATAGCAGGGTGGACCGGGTTATATAGCCTTGGATGGCATCTGGTCTACCGCAGAAAGAAATGGTAACCTATTCCTGGAAAATTAAACCTCGTCAGTCATGGTTCCAAAGATTCACGATCGCTATAAGCGTGTATCAAGCATTGCATATAACTGAACTGAAAACTCGTAATATTTTTTTCTTTTTTCAAAAATGTAATGCTAGTATTTTTTCTTTTTCGAAAAATGTATTGTTAGTGTTTTTACTACAAAAAATTATCTGTTTTTTTTTTTACTTTCCTTCCCGATCAACACTCCTCAAAACATTGCGGTCAGGGACCTTGCTGCTGGTTGTAGTTTATCGTTATACACAGGATAACTACACTAGACAGAAATCTCAAGTACATGTATCGGATTAAAATTGCTTGGAAAACATTAGTTGTTGAGATGTATCCTATAACTTCCGACGTAAGTATCACGGGATACGTAGTTAAAAGAACAAAGCCAAGCGGAGACTTGCCGACAAAACAAGGAGAGATGATTTGATTAGCTTACGAATTCGCCTGCAGGAGGAATTGCGTGAAAAAAAATATACTTCAGTCATTGACATTCGTGTTTGAAGATCACATGTTTTGCGCGTTGAAAAATAAAGTCAAGCTGGGAAGATTTAGAAATGATTTTAATGAAATCATCACAATTATGTTTTTGACCCAATGGGCGAGTTTTATTCTTCGTTTAGTTTTTTTTTTTTTAATTTTCAGCTGACTTTTCGTCACTTTGGTTGCCGTGAAAACACGACTTGTGACGATCAACATAGCAGAATGTAACACGGAATCTTCGCGTTGATTTATGCATAATTTGATGCAAACAGCTAAACAAAATTAAATCACGCAAACAGCGGGTGAAAATCCAGTTAACGGATTATTTAAACTACTGGAATTTGGAACAAGATATTAATTTCTTGTTAATTCTGTCACTGAAAAAGGATACAGCAAATGTACGACAAACAATACTATATAATTTTGGATATTGTCAGTTAGGTTTTTCTGTTTATTCAACAAAATTCTTCTTCTACATGCCGGGTCCTTTCAGGACCTGGATAATCATGGTTCTCCACAATTTTTCGTCCTTTTTTCTATCTCTCCTAATCCCTGTTCTACAAGATAGATTATTCGCTATTTTTCTCCGTCCCTTTTGCCTTCAACATGTTCTGCAAGTGTTCAAATTTTCAAGCTATCTTTCCTCTTTATGTACACTAGAAATTATAATTTTCTCTTTCTGATGTAAAATATAAGTGACCTTTTTATTTTTATATAAAGCCTACTAGTAGCACTAGCAATAATACTTACAGTAGTAGTACTTGTTGCCGTATTGTAAATGGTTTGGCATTTTTTTTGTTTTTTACAATGAGGTTCACCCTATAAAATGCCTAGGAGCCACTCGAGGTAGAGGGTTGTATTAGGACCAGTTTTTAAGGATAGGGGTGAAAGATAATAGTAAACCTTAGACTTGAACAGATTAAAATTGTTGTGATCAGAGAAACATTCTCTTGGAAATCGGTTCCACAAAGCAGTAGTTCACGGAAAGAAGCAGTTCCAGTGGATTTAATTCTCATCTAGGGAATATGGAGTAAATGTTTGTTTGCTAGAATGTAAGTGGCATCAAGCGTCCGAGATAGGAAGGTTAGGACTGGCAGAATGAAGAAATGTAGATAGTTTGAGCATTTTCCATGGAATTAGCGATCGAGCAAAGAGAGGCTTGTCACATCCAGCCTTTGGGAGAGAGCTTGAAGGGCGGACAATAACTTGTCACTCACAAGGACTCAGAGACACATTTGAACTCTATCCAGAACGGAAAGTGCAAAATCTCGCCCAAACATGCCAACAGCTATCCATTCTCGAACTTATCTGTCTCTTGTAAAGAAGTCACTTACTAAAACGGCATAGAGAACCCGCCATTTTTACCGTCGTTTTTAGAGATGAATCGTATGTATGAGATCACTTGACATTGGGTGTAAGTTTAAGGTCCAATTGTATTTCAAGAGGGCATCCGTTTATCGTTAATGGCGGTATTCCGGGCCTGATTGGCGATAATGAAAAGTAATTAATTTGGTTTTCAAGGAAATGAATGTAACCAGTCAGCTTCCTCTCCACTAGTGCTAGATCAGATGATAGATCATCTGCCAATCTGTGATCATCAAGAGTGTTAGAGGTGCACCCATATTGTTGTATGATCGGCATAGATGTTTACAAATGATCCAGGTATAATCTGAGGCAAATTATTTATGTAAATCAAAAAGAGTTTTAGTCTGAGAAGTGACAATTGGGGGACGCCTGCGTTGACCGACAGGTCTCCGGAAGACTGGTCGTGAATAACTATCTTCAGGTTAGAGGGGACTTTATGTGACCCTATTTACGACGCTAGAAAGAAAAAAAGAAAGGCGAGAATTAAATTTAGATAAGAAGCCATCACGAAAAGGACACTAAGCGGTGTTATTTTTCTGACAAGGAAAAGTGGTAAGATTTTTATTTCCATTGTCGAGAAAGTAAAACACAGAATTTAATATGCTTTATGCTACGGAGCGGCGAGTAAGATATATCCAATCTGCCCATGGCAATGATAAAAAAAGATTTTTTCAAGTTGGACAAGAGACCTCCCGCAAGATTCTAAAGAGATAAAAATAAAAATTAATTAAGCACACACTGTCCGAGAAAAACAAAAATGTCCGCTGACCACCATGAAGGAAAGATTAAGCCTTTGTCTATATGCAGAATATCATTGAGAGGAGCATCTGTTTATTATCAGGGCTGGCTATGATAGCGTAACTATTTTATCGGATCAGTAATTGGCACCAAGTATGCAAATACGTCCAAATGACCACCCACTTGTTTGGCGAAGGCCCCGTGTGATAAAGTCCAAGTGAAATTTGACTAAGTTAAAGTGCAAGGGTTTGTGGTCGGGCAGAAGGAAAGAAAGAGAAAGAAAATAAAAAGCAAAACAAAAGAGAAAAAGGAAGATATTTTTTTTTCTTTGAGCAAGATTTTTTAAACCGAGTCTAGTCTGGCTGCACCCTCGCTGCTGAGCGCCCATTGGCTGAATGGTGGCATGAGCCTGTTGCGCCCCCCCCCAAGGGATAGGTGTGAGATGCCTCTGTGAGAGAGAGGGGAAACTCGTTGAGACCCTCTAAGGGCATGGTGAGATACCAATATGAGAACAAAAGAAGGTGGGAAGACGAAAGACTTCCAAAAATGGAAAATAATAAAATTTTCCTGACCGAAAACAAAGAAGTGGATTGTGGGTTTAGAATTATCAAAGAACCTCAAACCCCGACAAGCCCACCTCGGTTTTGGTCGGCGTTCGTATAAGCAGAGTCGCAGCGAGTTAAGGACCAGTTCGAGTTCAAATTCGAGTTCAAGTTCGCAGTTGGAGTTGCACCCGCCCCGCAGAAACCTGGCTGAAAGATTCCACGCAAATCACGACTCAATTTCTAACCAAGAACAATTTATTTTTGAAGAACGACTTAGACTCACACCAACAAAACAAGTTTTACGAATATCACCTGAAGATACACCAAGAATCAGTTTCAGATGTTAAGACTCGCCTAACAAACACAAAGTGTCACAAATCCATATAGCGGGTTGGGAAGAAGACGCAGTCCTGTATTCAGCAACCAGATATAAAATATTATTATCCTTTTTTTTAATACATTTGAACTTTTCGAGTTATTATTTTATTTTACATATACTTGTGCGGTGTTACACTTGATCGAACTCGGCTTCCATTACGGCCCGGCGACTGATTGATTTCGTCTGCCTAGGATCAATTCACAACGTGGGTAGGTTAGACTGGAAATCAAAACAGTTAATTCGGTAACCAGACGTTGGAGGCGAGCTGGGAACGACAAGGCTGATACGGAATCTAACCAGATTCCCATCCGAATCACCAAAAGGTTAGAACGTTACATTTGGTGCCGCGACCAATACCAAGCCAGTTGGTCATCACAGGACAGGATAGCACGACGCCGCGTCTAGGCTGACGTCACATTTGGCGCAACGACACCGGGGCGGGGGACGTCACAATTGGTGCCGTGACCAGGATCAGCCGCTGCCACAGGAGTTGCAGAAAAAAAATTCGACCAGGACAAAACACGGCGTCTCAAGGACTCAAATTAAAACAGACTAGAGTGGGAACCAAAGGAGTTTGCTTGGCTATAACCATACGGTTCCAGACACTCTAGTACGACAACCCGGAACCTGAGAAAAACGAGCAGGAAGTCGTCTGTCAGGTAGGACACTTTATTTTCGGTTGATCTCCCAATTTCGATTGTTGCTGCTCAGATTATTTTTCTTTTATTGTGTTAAATATGTCTGACTACGATTCAGATAGGATAGACATAGAGGAAGAGGGGGCTGGACAGGGATTGCCGGCAGACCTAAGAAAATTATTGGGTGGACAGAGGGTCCCGGCCTTTGATGGGAGTTCAATGGATTTCAGGGACTGGCTGGCAGTCCTGGATAAGAGCCGCGTAATATATAGACTCTCAGACCAAGAGGTCATATATTTGGCGTATGATGCCACCAGAGGGAAAGCGTCTGAGTTTATAAAAGGACTCTTAGCCAGTGAACCCTACTTGACATGAGAAAGGTTGGAAGATTTATTAACTCGGGAGTTCGCTGACGAGGGGACGGAGACAGAGGCCATGAGAGCCCTCCTGAAGATGACGCAGCTGAGGGAATAAACCCCTGGAGAATTGGGGATCCGAAAGGAGAAGCTGTCGTCATTAGCTTTCCCAGAGGTAGTGAGAAATAATGCGGTCATGCAGGCCCAGTTGGCTGATCTGTATGTGGAAGCGCTCAGTGACGAGCGTGTTCGTCACGATGTGTTGAAGGAAGGACCGCTAAGGTTATCGGCAGCAGTGGAGCTAGCCAAAGAGAGCCAGAGTGTTTGGGAGAAGGTAAAAAGAGGTGGGAAGAAGCAAGAGCTAAGTCGAGAGGTCGGAAGAAAGTGGGAAGGAAGGAGACCCCCCGCGTAGAAATCGGAAGGTCAAGCTAGAGGTGGATGAGCCTGAGGTGTGGGAAGGGGATCCCACAAGAAAGGCTTGGTCAACAAGGCATGAGTTCTATAAGCTCACGCCGGGTCGATACGGTTGGTCGGCTGGACATGTGGACATGAGGACCACAGAGCAGCGGAATGTCCGACGAAGTGGAGTTTGCCCCCAGACTTTGAGCGGGATAACTGTACTAGGTGTGTGAAGAAGGGACACCTAGCCACGTGGTGCGGGTTGAGAAAAAGGTGCCCCACCGATATTGATAAAAAAGTCCGAGCCCAAGAGACAAAACCAGGGAAAAGCCAGCGGGCCACCCCAGAATTATTCGGAAGGGTGGCCCAGTTAAAAAGCAGGAGAGTAAAACGTTGGACATGTGGTCGGTAGAGCCACTTAGGTAGAGGGCAGGTCTCCCCAGGAATAAGGGAGAGGGTGGCCCAGTTGAAGAGAGGAAAACTAAAATGTTAGATATGTGGTCAGGTGGGCCACTTTGCGGTAAACTGTCCAACAAGAAGGTGCTGGTTTTGTAGGAGACCAGGGCACCTGAAGAGGAATTGTCTTCTTAGGAACAGCCGCGGGAGTGGTCCAGCCGGAACCGCCCAGGTGCAGAAAACGCAGAACTCCCCCATACGAGAAGAATGAAAAGAATTTGTTGCTGCCGGCGCCTATGTCTGGGATGCCTCAAAGGTGGGAACCCAGGAAAAGGAAAGCCCAAGTGTTCTCTTCGCTGACGCAAGAGAAGGGGCTAGCTTGTAGGGCAGAGATAGGAGGTAGGGCAATGAAAGCCCTGATAGACACAGGAGCGTCTGTTTCATTGCTGAGAGAGGAAGCATACAGACGGGTGAAACAGAAGAATGGGTTGCAGGAAACGGACTTAGAAGTCACGCAGGCAGATGGAGCACCCCTGGAGATAAGAGGGATGGAGAGGATCCCTGTGAGGAGTGGGAAATTAAAAAGCACCAAAAACTTCTACATAACCCCCATCCTGTGTACGGAAGCAATCTTGGGAGAAGATTGGCTTCAAAGCCAGAGGGCTCGGATAGAGTTCAACCCCAATATGCTGGTAGTGAATGGCGAGAGAACGCCATTGGGATACCCACCGGAAGAAGATATAACAATAGTTGTGGAGGAAGATGTAAAGCTAACCCCCAGAACGGCGGTGTCGGGAAAGGGTAGGCTAATGTCAGGGAATAAAATAGGAAAAGGAACCCTGCAATTGGTCCCTGTAGAAGGGATGGGCCTAGAAGAAAATGAGGTAACTCTGTGTGAGGCAGTAGTGGAAGCAGCTGAATTAGTGCCCATTATGATGGTGAACCAGGCCCAAAAGACGATGAAGGTTAAGAGAGGGGAAGAGATAGGAAAAGCATTACCCCTACGAACTATGAATCGGGTGAGATTCGTGGAGAAACAGGGAAAACTCATAGAAAAACCAGAAGGAATAGTAGATGAAGATATATTGGCACCTGATCAATTTAGGGTCAGAGTGGGAAGTCTGCTGAGAGATAATCGACATGTGGTGGCCCAATCAGACAAGGAATTGGGCCAGACCCACACAGTAAAAATGAAAATCGACACCGCCGATCACCCCCACACCCTGTGAAATTGAAGCCCTACCAAACACCTATTCATAAGAGACCCCTTGTAGAAGAGGCAGTAGAAGAGATGTTGGAAGCTGGGATGATCGAAAAATCGATCTCCCCTTGGAACTTTCCAATCGTGATAGTAGGTAAGAAAGATGGCGGGCACCGTTTTTGTGTAGATTTTAGGAAACTGAATTCTATATCGAAGCCGTTGGCGGTGCTATTACCACTAATCGATGACATATTGGCATTATTAGGGAAAGCGAAGTACTTCTCTACATTGGACTTGAGGTCCGGGTATTGGCAGGTAGCCCTTGATGAGGCTGACAAGGAAAAGGCTGCATTTGCGTGTAACTTGGGACTATTTCAGTTCAGGGTGATGCCATTCAGTTTAGCCAATGCCCCGGGAATCTTCCAACAGCTGATGTCAATAAAATTAGGAGGATGCGAGAGCTTTGCCATGGCATATTTAGATGATATTTTGATATTTTCAGAAACAGTAGAACAACATTTTTTCCATCTAAAACAAGTGTTGGGTAGACTAAGAAAGCACGGCTTAAAATTGAAATTGTCGAAGTGTCAGTTTCTGAAGGAGGAGACTAGATATTTGGGCTGTGTTATTAGGTTGGTACAAAAATAATGTCGTTTTCTCACATAGTAACATATGTGATAAAACGACATTATTTTTGCATCGACCTAATATAAACGGAGACGGTATTAAACCCGACATGGATAAGGTGAAAATCATAAGGGAAATGCCAGAACCTAAAAAAGTGAGACAAGTAAGAGGCTTTATAGTAGCTATAGGGTACTGCCGACGATTCGTCCCGGCATTCTCGAGAATTGCCATACCCTTAGTAGCCCTGACGAAGAAATACGCTAGGTTCAAGTGGACTGAAGACTGTCGTCGGGCATTTGATACCTTAAAAGAACAATTGACAGCCGTCCGACTGCTGACGTACCCAGACCTCAGCAAGCCCATGGTACTATACACTGATGCCAGTGAGCAGTGTGTAGGAGCAGTTCTTACCCAGCTGTGTCCCGATAAAGAAGGACCAGTGCCAGGCATACCAGAGGATGTACCGATATACTTTCGCTCTCATAAGCTCTCAGAGATACAACAAAGAAAGTAATAGAAAGAGAAGCATATGCTATTATGTATGCTCTCCAAAAACTGGACTACTACTTGAATGGTGCGGTCTTTACTATAAAAACAGACCACAAGCCTCTGCAGTACCTATTGCAGGCAGAATGGACAAATAATAAGAAGGTTCAACAGTGGGCGCTAAAGTTAAGTGGCTACCACTGTAAGATAGAGTATTTGCCAGGGAAGGAAAACACGTGTGCACATTTACTCTTAAGAATACCGAAACAATGGGAAGAAAGATCCGTAAAAGTAGCGCAAGGAGTAGATGATAAGGCCTATAGAATCGGAGTAATTAACTCTAATAAGCTAAAAGATCGCCCTATGTTAGAATCGGACGAGGAAGGGGACGCACAGATAACAACCGATCCCTACTGGACAGAAGGAATTGAGAAGGAGCAGGCAGACAGTGAAATAGCTGCCCTTAGAGAAAAGGTGGAGGCAGGAGAGACCACCAAGTATGCAGTAATAGAGGAAAGGCTGTATTATTTCTCAGTTAGGGATGAAGAAGTCAAGCCCAAATTGTATGTGCCCAAAAGTTTAAGACCAGAGATATTGGAACAGTGCCACGAGAGGTTGGGTCACATGGGAATTGATAGAACATATGACCTAATAGGGAGAAAGTACTATTGGCCCAAACTGTACGGAGAGGTCACTAACTATGTTCGGAGCTGTGTAGTGTGCCAGTTGCAGAGCAGAAGGCAGGAAATGGCACCATTGGAGGAGATGGACGTGCCGAACTTCCCCTTCGAGAAAGTGAGTATGGATGTATCAGGACCATATGGGGAAACTGCACAAGGAAACAACTATATAGTGAGTTTTGTCGATTGGCTAACAAATTGGCCTGAGGCATATGCAGTACCAGACAAGAAGGCGAAAACTGTAGCCGATTTGATAATAAGTGAAATCTTCCCTACGTATTGCGCCCCTGTGCAACTTGTCACTGATAATGGCACAAAGAATATAACCAACATAATGGGAGGTTTGAATACAGAGCACGTAAAAACATCTGCATATCACCCCCAAGGAAACGCTAAAGGGGAAATGTTTCATAGAACCTTGGGAGATGTGCTGGCCAAGCTGGCCAGAGAGAATACAGGAAATTGGGATTTGTAATTGACGCAGGCTGTGGCGGCCGTGAGATTTACGATAACCGAAACCTCCAGATT
This sequence comes from Acanthosepion lycidas, assembly GCA_963932145.1. Classification (NCBI taxonomy): domain Eukaryota; kingdom Metazoa; phylum Mollusca; class Cephalopoda; order Sepiida; family Sepiidae; genus Acanthosepion; species Acanthosepion lycidas. The sequence continues at coordinate 106,711,465 of OZ010586.1, forward strand.
TTCTCCTTACTTTATGTTGTTTGGCAGAGACGTGGTCCTGCCTGTGGTTAACCTGTTGAAGCCCCGAAGAAAGTATATGGGAGAAGATCATCATCAGTTGTTGCTGGAACAGCAACATAAAATATTTGTACAGGCCAGATGAAGAATAAAGAGGGCACAGAATAGGAGAAATGAGAGAGTCAATGATGAAAGAAAGGTAGTAGAATTCAAGGTTGGAGATATCATCAGTTCCCAGCTAGGCATTTATGCAGATGAATCTACCATTTACACTTGTTCCAGTAGAAAACCCATTAGAGCTAAACAGTAAACTTGGCACCTACTCCAGAAAAGGACATTTAAGCAGTGATTAACTGGGGCAAGAAATGCATAGTGAATATTAACACTTCCAAAACAAAACTGCTTTGATTTAACCACCATAGAGAACCTATTCAGTCTCCCATCAGCATGGTTCACTCCTGGAGTATAAACACTCTATATATTGTCATTTCTTTCACTTTCACACCAAGTAATCCCCTGCGTATTAGTACCATTTCGGCCTTGCCGCGGATGATGAGTTTAAAAAATAAAGAAGTTGTGGTGACATTTAACTATTTTAACAGTAAAAGGGTGAGACCTAGAATGTAAATCTAGTAGCATGCTTAAATTCATTTAGTCGGAGCACCAGGGAAAGGACTTTGTCAGATTAGTTGCCATGAATATATTTGTAAAAAATTCAGAGGGAAGCCTTATGACGTTTGTGAGAAAGTGAATGAAGTCGAGATTCCAAGTTAGGCACGATTAAATTGCAAATTTTTCTTCGGATTTTGTCAAAAACCACGTGGTTAATATCAGGGGCACAAGACCAGATATGGTAACAGTATCCAATGCATGGGGTCACATGCTTCTCCAGATTTCTTAAAACAAAGAACTTCCAACAATCTGGAAAGCTAGAAAGCAGGAAAAAGCGAGGTGATAGTTGTAGAGTTTGGAGAGCCTCGTTCGGGTTCCTCCCCGACCGAAGGCAGAGAGTTCAGCCGGTCGTCCGACTTCAGACTGAACTCAGACCGACCCACTGAGCGACGGTATTTAGTCACCGCCCCACGTGGGCACCATGTGGCACAAGGTCGGTTTAACGTGGGATTTCCGAACCCGTAGGCTCGGCCAAAAATATGCCCTTCGAACCCGTATAAACGGGTTCAGGGTAGGTTTACCTCCCTGAAAGAGACTCCGCCTCTCGGCCCAGCTTCTCTCGGGTTCCTCTCCGCCCGAAGGCAGAGCCCAACCGGTCAGCCGGTCGTCCGACCTCAGACCGAACCAAGAGCGACCCACTGAGCGACCGACTTGTTACACTTACTACTACTTATTATAGGTGGGAGAGTCTATTAAGTATAGAATAGGTGTGTTCCACTATAACAAAATGTGTGTGTGTGTGTGTCTATGAACGAGGTGTAACAAAAAAATGCGTTGTCCAAATCTTTTAAAAGCTGGAATATTCCGAGTTTTTTTTATAAAACTATTGAACTCTACTTTCAGAAATAAGAATGTATAATTACACTCAAACATAACAGAAGAATCGCAATGAAATCGATCATAAACGAAAATGCCATATTCTTCATTAATTAATCATAGTTAAAGATAGGAAGCTAAGGAAGGAATAAAATAAATTACACACACACACAAAGATATATATATATATATATATATATATATATATATATATATATATGGAAAATAATCCTGGAATTATATATATATACATACATACATACATACATACATACATATATATATATATATATATATATATATATATATATATATATATATATTATTCCAGGATTATTTCCCAAATTATTCAAGATGATTCTCGTCCACTGTCTAACCTTCTAACTTTCTGTCGTGTAGTAACAAGATGATTCACACGTTTCCTGTAGGATTTCCTTTTCAAGAATTTTTTTCACCGCTCTTTGGATTGTCATAAGTGAAAGCTACAAGCTTAACGTCTCATGGATTTAGCTGGATCTTTTCTAATTAATCTCTTAACTATAAGTTGAGATGATTATACCTCATCCTGTTTTAACCACTTGGTCTAGTTTTCTTCTCTACTGTTCCCTCTTTTTCAAATTTATTCACTGTTTTCTTGATGGTTCTTGAATGTACTTTGAAGATGGAAACGAGAATATGAATGTAGGTATCATTACTGAAGACCTGAATGAATTTTTTTCTCTCAATATTCCTAAGTTGGAAAGACAGTGAATCTGATTCCAAACAATTTTATCCTGTTCTCTTTCTATCTAAATATCTCAAAAGGTTTTTCAGTGATTCTTACGACAAATCGTATCAAGATGACTAAACGCCTTATCTGAAAACATGGGAAAAAGAAACTTAGCTAGTTTCCTGTTTTTTTAGATATTAAAGATGTTGTGGGATGGGTAAATAGCAAGACAGACTGGGTTCTGTATTCTTGAATGGCAACTGGTCCACCGCAGAAAGAAACAGAAAGCTACTGATGGAAAATCTGCCTCTTCAGCCATGTATCGAAAGCTAAATGATCGCCTAAACGTGTATCAGCATGGCACATAACTGAATGACTGGGATGGGCAATTACTCTGTAAAAAGCTTTGGACAATTTTGCTATTACACTCGCTAAATATATATATATATATATATATATATATATATATATATATATATATATATATATATATATATATATATATATATGCATGTGTCAAATCACATCAACTTAAACATCACTTATGTCCGATGGAGTTCTCACACGGAAAAAAATTTCGACCTTCACATAGATTTTCCTAGGATATACATTTATAATAGATATAGAGAGAAATAAAATGAGTAAGCTATTGAAGGGCATGATTTTGCGAGATTTGTAAGTGTGTGTGTGTGTGTGTGTGTGTGTGTTTATACACCTACATGTTTGTGTTTGGACTAAAACTTACCTCTTTGTTATCTCTCATTCTTCTTGTATTTCGCCATCGTTTTCGATCTGTTTTTTTCTTTTTCACTCTAGAAACTTGCTGACAGCCATAGCACTTAAAATGTGCACATTTTTCGATATATTTTTTAGCGTGTTTGTCTCTCGCCCTTAGCTCCTCGAAGCACCTTTTCTTCTTTTTTTAAGCGGCTTACTTGAACGTAAAGAAAAGTAAACAGTCGTGTTAGGGAATAGTTTCCTTTGTGCTGCAAGCATAAACATATATTTATTTTAAACCCTTTGGGACCACAAATTCAGTAATTGGAGAAGATTCTAATAAAAATAAATCCTTCTCTTCCCAACTCAATCTGAAGACGATTAAATGCAGAAAACTGAAACATTATTTTATCCCAGTAAAGATTACGTGAAGCTTCCATTTTGAATAAACAAGTGAAATCTGCTAAGATGGGAATGTTAATATTAGCCGTTTCCTGATAAGGAAACATTCGGAATTCATTGACCGATCAACTAGTGTTACTTTCTGTTGAAAAGTATTGTTTTTCTGAAAACAATATCTCTGGAAAATACGTTTCTCAAGTCCACTAACTCTTATTGATCTTTCAAGTACTAATGGATGATTCTTTCCTAATATATTTTTTGAAGTAATGTAGTAAGACAATATCTTACCTTATGTTTTTTATGTAGTGCAATTTAAAAAAAATACGAAGAATTATAGTCCTCTTTAACATCTACAAGCTGAATTCGCTCGAAGATATTTTTAAACATTAAACTGAGAAAATGGTTCTATACCGCTGGGAGTTTAGATAATTTTGAAAGAATTTGGCGCCATGCATGACAACGATACGAACATATCGATCTGACAAGGGAGTTAAGTAAATGACTCGAGTTTTGTGTTAATTCTATTAGTGTATTTTTTTATCAATTTGCGGTGTTAGGCAAAAGGACTCCTAGCCAGGTATATTCTATGTTCAATTTCTTAATCTCCTTTTTACACTATTTACATTGTTTGGGTTGCTATCTTCATCGTTATTGTCATATTCAAGACGTTTCACATTCTTCAGGTGACATACGTTGGAATTTTGAACAGAATTCGTATTTCGTCTGAGGGAACACATGGCCGAATGAATAGAAGCGCTGGTTGAAGTATTCCAGTTACATGACGCAAAGAATTATGAGTTCAATATTTGGACACAGCAGAGATAAAAAAAAAATGTGGAGTTTAGTTACTAAAGGGAAATAACTGAATCTGAAATATCCAGAATATAGATGGCACGTAGAACTAGAACAATCTAGCTCAGTGGAAGGGTTCTGTTCAAAATTCAAACGAATATCACCTGAAGAAGGCCAGAGTGTACAACGAACGAAACGTCGTGAATATAACAATAAAGATGAGGATTACAGTTCGAACAGTGTAAATAGTGTAAACAGTCGTCAAAGCCTTGTGAGTTCAGAAGAAAATGTTCGGATGCCGTCGATGCTTGTGTTAGCACGAAGACACAAGTCTTAAGGAACGAAGACCTGAGCGTACAGGGTTTGTTTAACAAGAGATTCCACAAGACTATGCGCCCTTTAGTACATGACTCGTGTTCTGCGGTGTTGGACAAAAGTACTCCGAGTATAGGCTATTGTATTATCAATTTCCTAATCTCTTTTTTTATACTATTTACATTGTTCGGACTATTGTTTATATCTTTATTGTCATATTCACGACGTTTCGGCTGTTGTACGCTCTGGTCTTCTTCAGATGATATACGTGGGAATTTCGAACCAATCCCTTTATTTCGAACACTTGGGTAGATTGTTCTATTTTCACGTGCCATGCCTCTTCCATATATTTCAGTTATTCCTTTTTTAGTAAGTCAGCGCGCCAATATTTCGTTCACGTCTCCCCAAGGACACATGGCTCGGTGGATAAAAAAGTTGGTTGAAGCATTCTAGTGACTCGACTCAAAGATTTGTGCGTTCAATACATAGCAGACGGGAATAAAAAAAAAACTTCCAGAGTTGAGTTAGTAAAAAGGAAATAACTTAAACTGAGATATCCAAAAACGACATAGAACTCAACATAGATAAATCCAAAATAATGGTGAATATCACACGCAAAACTATTACTAGTGTCACTCTGGACCGCGAACCAATTGAAGAATTTCAAAAGAAAACTTGTGGATGCTTCCCGGACCAATTCAGTATTAAACTCCCCAAGTCCAGCACCTATATGCCTATCTATCAACATCATCCTGATAATCTTCACTTCCTTTGACCTTCAATAACCCTCTAATTTACGAGGCTCTTGATTTATATATAGTAAAATATGTTCGCTGTTTCGGTCTAACCAATTTTTCCTATATATAGCACATACTATATATATATATATATATATATATATATATATATATAGAGAGAGAGAGAGGGAGAGAGAGAGAGAGTGAGAGCATATAAGAAGGAAAGAGATGAAGGAAAATTTGATACTCATAAGACATACTGAAGGCAGGGTTAGCTTTAGGGTTAAATATTTTCAGTCGGATTCCAAAAACAGAGTTTGGTTTAGTTTCGTTTAGTTTGGTTTGTTTTGGTTTGATTTGTTTTACGCTATGTCAACCTCAATGAGCTATTTAATGCCGACATGATTTTTATTGCTGCTAATACAATTTTCCTTCAAAAATGTATTGCAGGTAATATTTAAAAAAATGTATTGGTAATATTTTTTTCTTTAAAAATTAATTGCCTGTAATATTTTTTACAAAGATGTATTGCTGGTATAAAACCTATTTTTACACTTTCATAGTCTTTTAACACCAGCTTGGGGTTACCTATTTTCCCATAGCTGAGACCATAAGAAGTGCTAACACTCCGGCTCAGGGTGGACTTGGGAACACCAGCAATCATGAGGTAGTTCTACGGTTCTCAGAACCTCATGATCAGAGGCCTTGTGGTTCATGTAGTGTATAATCTTACCCAGGGCGGACATAAGGAAGAAAGAGACGTTGAACAATTTGAAACTCCCAAGATGTACTTAATGCAAGTGAGGCAGAAGGAATCGAAAATCCTGCTTAACGAAATTATGGAAATAGATAGCAGATTAGAGAGTGTGGTAAAAGAGCAGAGATGACTTAGAATTTTCAAAGAATAAGATGTTGTGGAGAACCATGATCAACCCCGCCCTGCATGGATATGGTACATGAAAGACAAAGTAGTGTATACATTAATTCTTTAAAGGACATGTTATTTCAGAAAAAAAAAGATAATCCTGGCATTCCACGGATTTCTTTGTTATCCAACAGTTACAAAGAATTCGTGAAATATATGTTCTTTGTTCTGTATCCACCACGGTTTTGAACATTTGAATAGAGGGCATACCTTTCCATAGACTGCCTAGTGTTAAAAGAGAGCCAAGCTTGAATTGTTATTTAACCGACCGCTGGGTGTAGAAGTCAACGAATTATGTTTTCCTATAAGTATTACTGAATGCTATAAACTGAAAAGTAACATGATGTAATCTCACTGATATTACTTTCCACGTCGTTAGCCGCCATGATTCTTGCATATATTGGCTATTAATTGAAGTTGAATTTTATAGAATGGCAATTCATCTGCAGGGAACCTTGTAATTATTGCCATTATATGGGATAATTTAATGCTGTAAATATTACAGCGTATAGAATGGCAAATCTAACAAAGTATAACGAAAAGCCATAAAATATTAGTATATATTTTATCAGTAAATAAAAACTCCGAAATCCGAAGATTTGTTCAGGAAATATTTATTCCCATGTAAATGTTTAAATGCTGAAAATGTAAGCAGATAAAAACTAGGACAATAAAAGCAATTACGTTTGATAAACGGTATATGTAATGTCCGGAGGTCACTTCAGAGTTTAGTCTGTATAAATATTGAAAACCTGTGAAATGTTTCATCGCAATAAATAAGCAATAAAAGTGTGACGTATTTAGTTAATTTATAGCAGACAAATATACATAATGTTGCGCACATATATATGACTATATTTATTAGAAAAAAGAACATTGTAGCAGATATTAACTAGTTAAAATCTTTTATATAAATCTAGTTGGTTTGTAGGACAATATTGAAATTGACTGAAGGCAAACGAATCCAAAAATGCAAGGTAATATTCATTTAAGGCGATGTCATCTGAAAAATCTGGCTCGTCGTTCGAGTGAAAGACAATTTGTTTTAGTTTCTCTTTAGACTTGCATTAGATTGCTGCTGTAGATGTGTTAAGACATAATTGCCTTTTGCATTTAGAAAATATTTCGCTTGTTTAATTGAAATAAGTATGTCTTAATTGTTTTATTTTGTTCTGACATGTTTTTTTTAATTTTATTTTGTGATTAAAAAAAGTTTTTTGCGCAGAATTCACTAAAAATATATAGACTTGGTTTTCCTGATAATTGCATATTAATTAAATTGTTACTTAAAGTTAATATTCTTCCCTATGATTTTTTTTATTCCTAAAAGCAAATACATATATATCAAATTATTTTTGTGTGAATTGTATTCCTTTTTCTAACAAAAAAAAACAAATTATATTGATTTTTACCACAATTCTTATACCGAAATATAAAATTTTAATTTCTGTTTTTAGGTTGCAAAATATATTTAAAGATGCTATTATTTGTTACATAAAGTTAATTGTTTTTTTCATTATGATGTTGTTATTTTAATAGGTATATTGATGATAAAATCTAATTTTTATGAGTACTTTTTTGTTTTCTTTCTAAAAGATTTAAAAAAAAAACATATGTTGAATTTTAATTGAATTTACTATTAATAATATAACATAGGAGAAAACGTGATATTTTACACTACAAGATTAAATAAAAATCATTTATTAAGAACGTTTTATGTAAAAATATAATTAAATTCAATAAATTTAATTCAATATTTTTAGTAATTTTAAACGACATGCAAAAAACATTAACCATGGCCCTGCTGCTAAACCACGCATTTTAAATATTTTATCACTGTACTTCATAATGTAGCGACCAGCATGAGATTGCTGGAAAATGAGCATAGCTTGAAAAGTAACGACCTTAAAGTTGACGAAAATATTTGTATTGTCTAAACGTTTAGATTATTACAAAGAGGAAAAATTAAAGTATTTTTGAGTATAGTTTTACATTTTTTATTCATTCGGAGCATGTCCAAAATTTTCGAGAAAAATCGATTTTTTTAGTCAGGGAAATTGACACAAAATAGGTTGTCAGATTTTTTTTTTAATTTTGTAAATAAAGATGATTTTTTCCCGTTTAGAATTCTGTCAAAAATCAATTATACTGCTTTTTTAATTCATTTAAGAAAATTAGAAATGATAAATTGTATTTAATATATTTTAAATCAAACATTACTTATTCTGCGCCGAAAAAAATATAGTTTAAAATAAGGGAAAGCATGTCTTAACAGCGGTGATGATTGACAAGTGATAAGTAATGATTTCATCACGTATTGACAGCTTACGTGAGGAAAAGGTATCGTACGGAAGGACAGAAATGACATAATTTAGCTTTAAGTGAACAAACTTATTTATTTTGTTATATTAAAGGAAAAGATTCAGCGCTCTATTTTCTTTGTTTTGTTTTTTAGTATTTAGCTTTCGACCTTTACGTTTACGATGCTTTATGAAAAAATACAATACTATTAAAAATAATTAGAAAAAGACTTTTGAGAGTGAGATAAAATTTCATAAGAATTAATAACCTAATTAATTAAGAACATTTCTTATGAAATTTTGTCATAAGTTTATATAAAAAATTTTTAATTTTATGTTCATTTATTACATTTTACGGAGAACAACCTTTATATGCAAACGCAAACCACGTGAAGATTTATTGCATTCATGCTGCTTCGGGTCTTCCGTACATTTGAATTACAGCCGTTTTATGGACACGAAAAACATGTTCTATTAGATTTTCATCTAATCTAGGTGTGCTGATTGTTATAAGCTTTACAATTCATAATCTGTAACGATAGATCTTATTATAACACCATCGAGTAATCTGTACACCATTTTCCTTACTTTTAGAATATTTATCAACTTTAATGCAAAAATAATAAAGTAATTTAAGAAATAACAAATAATTGTTGTAAAAATTTATTTTCCATCGAAAGTTTTTTACTTTCAGACAATATTATCCATATTCATAAAAAAACTAAAAGCAACTAAAAGGTTTTGAAATTTAATAATATTCTTGTTTTACTAAGTTTTGTATGTTAAAATTCAGAGCTGATTTTAATGTAGAGGCGGTCCACCTTAAAAAAAATGTTTACTTTTCTTAAAGACCTGTGCTTTTAAATACTATAATTACTAAATTGTATCCTTTTGAATTTCTAGAGTTTTCATAAAATTAGTTAGAAGGGGGTAATAAATATGAAAGAAATTACCATAACTTGAAAAAAATAAACATATTTATCATAATTTCAATTATGTGTGAATAGTTTCTGAAAGTTTCATTAACATCCGACAATTATTTTAATTTTTGCAAGATTTTCAAAACCAATGTTTGATATTAAAAAGAAATGCACTATAATTTGTTATGATATTTTCTAGGACTTCCGCTAATGAAGAGAAACGAAGTCTTTTACTCAAAAGTTAGAATGTTCTAAAAAGGAGAGAACATTTTGTTTTAAATAATTAAAAATTAATTTTGTCTTTCCTTTTAACAGTAACATAAAAATTCTGACAATAAAATTGTTTTCGTCAAGTTTAAGGACGTTTTTATCATGCTAAGTTCATTTTTTTTTGCGATCTCATTGAAGTGGCTACATAAAATGTATATTTAATCCAAAATACGTCAGTATAACACTAGATATTTTATTTCTAAACCAGGAAATAAAAAAATACTATCATATTTATGTTGTTTCATGTTATAATTTTGGGCCTGTATTCATGCTTCCTATATGGTTTTGTTGCAGTAATACTGTTTTTACGTGGATAATTAATTCAAAGATTAAAATCCATATAACATTTCGTAAACCCATGTTAATTGGATGGACATTGATGGATCTGAATCTCCACCAAATTATATATTAATTTTAATAAGACCCTAGTAAAGATAAATATATCAAGATTAAGAAGAATAACTTTTCGAGACAAAAGAATTATGTGTTTAATCTTCACCTTTCCTTTGTATTTCTGCGACGTCGATCTACCACAAACCGTAACTTAGAATCTTCGGTTCCAGTGAAACGAAGAGATTTGAAAGATGGGGGAGTTCTGGTCGAAATATGCGCGATGAGACGGCCTTAAATAAATACCGACATTGAAAAAGGAGAAGGGTGATTAAATCGGAAGTTAAGACTTCCAAACAAACAAAAGAACAAAAAAAAAAACAATAAAAAAACAAACTACTAATTGATTATCGATACTGATTTATTCAAAATGACCGGTTCCATGAAAGCCTAAAATTGACTGATAACATTTCGCTAATTCTAATTCTAATAGGATGCAGATATAAATTCACATGATATGCGAATTTTAATAGGGTGGAAAATATTGATAACGGATTCCAAGTTGATCGTATTTTTTTTAAATTTAATATATTTTACATTTAAATTTAAATGTCATTGAGACATTTATATTTTGAAGAAATGTTTGGGTTACTCTCCAAGTAGTCGTAATGGTAAAAATATGTAAAACTGATAATTTAAATTTTTGTCGCTTTATGATCTTAAGTTTGAACAAAATTTTCAGTTGATATTGTCGTTTTAATGATACATATTTTTATCGATGAAAAAAAAAACGCTTTTCAGAATATGAAATGATTTTCAATGATTTTAATTAAAACTATATTTTTTAGGTGAGTGATTAACGTAGTATTTTATTATGTAACAAAATAATGCTAAAAAATCAAAAATATTAATGAAAATATTTTAAAAAGGCAAAATATTTAACACTTATTGATTATTTTCTGTTTTTTTTTCATTTCATTCTCTTTATTCTTTTACTCTGTAATTTTCTTTAACGCCATTTTTTTCTATTGTTTTCTTTCTCCTTCTCATCATTTCTTCCTCTATTTCTGTCTTCCATTCTTTCATTCTCCGTGTTTTTCTCTTTCATTTGTTCCTTCTTTATTATCTTTTTTTCTATCGCTTTCATTCTCTCTCCAATTATTTTTATTATTTACTTCATATTTTCACACTATTTCTCGCACACATTTATTCTCTTTTATCGTTTTTCTCTTTATTCTTTATCATTTTCGATCTTTTTTTTTTCCTTCTTATTGTCTCTTTTATCATTTCCCGTTTATTTTAATTTTTATTTATTTCTCTAAATGCATTTGTTTCTAATATTAGACAATAATTAAATTATAAACCAGAAGAAAAAACATGGCTGCGTGATGTTGCTAATATATTAATGGTTGGTAGAACTTTTATTCTTGATCACGTTTTCGAACAGATTTTGCCAGTGTCAAAATCAGTGACATTTAAGTGAAAGGATTAAATTTTTACTCTTTGTTCTGTTTTTGTTTCATTTCATTATTTAATTTAATGCCTGAAAGAAATTTGAGAACCGACAAAGCAACGTAAGTTTTATTTATATTTTTAAAAGTACAAATGCATTATAACGAAAATTTACTTAAATATTTCCGTAATTTTTAAATATTTTTGAACATCCGTCAAATGGTATAAATTCTTATTAATTCTTTTCCCAGCTTTTTAACATAATTGCTCAAATCGATAATATTCAGAGACTGAAGATATATGCAATTTTCTCGTTTACCACGTGACTATTAGAGATATATATTTAACATCTTCATAATAATTATAGCCAAAGTCTATGTTTTATTTATTTTTTTCAAAACTCAATGCAGAAAACGTTAAACTTTCTATAAAAACATTCCACAAAACTGTAAATTACATCCGATGCGCCAGGAGTGTGTGCAGGTGATGAATTAAAATATGTTCAATGTTCGTATGTGCGTGCCTCTGTGTGTGTGTGTGCGCGCGCGCGCGCGCAGGCGCTTGTGTGTATATGTGTGTATCTGTGTGTCTGTGTGTGTGACATAGCGTCTTCCTTTAGGGAAGAGACCAAGGCTCTTCACTGACTACATTGTTGTGGTTCTGAGAAAAACAGAAGAAAATGAGGAATAGTTCAAACCTATCACTTAATATTTATAATGTTGTATGTCACGTAATAGGCTCGAAACACATAGATTTTGGGCGGAATTGTATTTTCGTTCATGTTAGAAGCTAGGCCGGTACAATTCGAACGTAGTTGAAAACATGATATTAGCATTAATTGACCAATCAAGAGTCAGAAAAATATCAAGACTCTGTGATCAACTTTTCTTTACAGATTTTGTCGCTCGCAATGCAGTTACATAGGAAATGTATTGGAATATTTTTTAACCAATGGGATTAATTAAATCACAAATAAACTATTATGGAATTGAAGTAGGACACGAAATAGGATAGTTTTAAATATTATATTATTTGTATCTTAATTAGAGTGATGTGAATTTATCATTCTTTAAATTATATACCTGTACACTAATCTCCTTATCTTTGTTACTATTATCCCAACAGAAAGATAAATTAAATAAGGACTTCGACAACAGAGACAGTAGTCTACAATAGATGGGTCCATGAATGCAGGCAAGCGTGCAGGAACATTCGTCACATCAACAGGTTGATTACATTTAAGTGTTCGCGTTGTACGTCATGAGACAATCCCCTAATGTTATAAATCGTGGCCGCCTGATGTTGCTAATATATTAATGGTTGGTAGAATGCATGGCCGGGCGGTGCCTATTTGGCGAATAATAACTGCACAGCACTCGTTACTCTATTGCTATTTCCTTGGAAATTGTTGATACGAACCACATTCCTTAGTTTCACCTAAAATCCACGTGTAAGTCTAGTTATTTCATGTACCTTATAGAAAACCGGCACATTCCATTCGTATTTGATTGTTGAGATGCTGTAAGTTCGACTCGACCGGCTTATTGTCATGAACCGCTGCTTTCTGGAACAGATTACCGAGAGTATATATCAACGATTGCCACAATCTTAACCTGTTCAAGTCCAGATGCAACCGTTAACTTTCCTACATATCCCTATAAACAGGGCCTTTCTAACCCTCTATCTCGGTGGCTCTTGTCACTTTTACAAGGTGGAGATTCTTGTAAAGCACTAGTAAAAAATAAATGAGATATCCATAAACATTGTCAGCGATAGGATATAACTTTATATTGATTAAATGTATTATCTAATTCGAAATAGCCTAGAGATTACTTCCAGAGACAAGCATCTCCTGACAAAACCCGGATTGCACAACAGAAACGTTATGATTAAAAACAACAGCGATTAGGACAATAATATGTTTAGATTTTTAGAAATGATGCAGTAAACATATTTGTTAATTTGCAGTTGTATAATGTATGCTTTAAGATAATTAATTGTAAAAAGAGATAGGTGCATCACAGATATTTAAATTTACCGAGTCATGCAAACATGGCGTTAGAAATTTGAATCTCTTTGAATAGAAACCACAGAACAATGAAATACAAAATGAATATTCATTTCAGATTAGAACCAGAAAAATTACAGTAAATGTATCAGACAAAGCGTTCTTAGAAAAGAAATAAAATGGTAATGAAAAAGAAATATCTATTAACCAGCAAGAAACTGTGTTTGAGAATGTCAATATCGAGAGATTATATATAATATTAAAACAGTTGACTTAATGTAGTTAAAACTAACAAATTACTACCTTATCTATTATATATTAATTCTATATAATATTATAAAACCTTCTTGGATAGACATGCATCACCTGACAAAAGCAATATTGCACAACAGAAAGGTTACGGTTAAAAAAATATTATGACGATAATTATTTTTGAAATAATTCAGTAGATATTTTTTTAAATTTAATTTACAGTTATATTATTTATATTTAAAGATAATTATATGAAGAGATATGTTCAACACAGATATTAAATAGCACTTGACAGGTTTGTTCTGAAATCTATACATTCGTAAAACTATACTTTTGTATTTCCCTGAAAATATGAACATTTTTAGGTAATGAGCTTATCAATATCTTGATACCGAATCTGAAGTATATCATTTAGACTATCTCAGATGGTTTGTGCAATCGTCAGTTACAATTTCTTTAGATTATGAGACCGTCATCCCTGTAAAGACCTGTATCTTTTTTTATCGATTATTATAATTAGTTTGTGTAGAATATATATATATATATATATATATATATATATATATATATGAGCACGCGGGTCTCTGCTCCGTTAAATTAACAAATCACATAAGATAAGATAAAAACATGAAAATATAGTAATAACAAGATAATAATAACCAACATCTAAATAACAAATGAAAATGTTAACTATTAGATTGGTGCAAAAATAATGACGTAATAATGTCGTTTTTTGAGGTTAAAAAATACGTCAAAAACGACATTATTACGTCATTATTTTTGCACCAACCTAATAACAACACTATAAAAAAAAGCCAAAAAACAGCATTAGGATCAAAATTATTCCCACTCACTAAAAGCCCAAAATAATTCGAAGCCGTAACTGCGTATGAATATAATCATTAAATAATACAATAGAATACACACAATACACCACTGACCTGAATATATAAATAGTCGAGTAAAAAAACATCAACATCTCCTGATGATTGCGTTTAGCATTAAACACACTGTCGATGTTGATACCAATATCCACATTTATATTTGCATAAGAATAACTTGAAGCTATATTTCATCATTATATAAATATATATATATATATATATATATATATATATATATATATATATATATATATATATATATATTTGTGTGTGTGTGTGAGAGAGAGAGAGAGAGAGAAATGAATAAAGTTGTAGCTTGCGGATGACACACATGTCGATACCCGATCTGTATTCATTTCAGATTAGAACCCAAAAAATTACAGTAAATGTATCAGGAAAGCGTTCTTAGAAAAGAAATAAAATGGTAAGGAACAAGAAATATCTATTAACCAGCAAGAAACTGTGTTTGAGAATGTCAATATCGAGAGATTATGTATAATAATAAAACAATTATTTAAAATAGTTCAAGCTACCAAATTGCTAACTCAACTATTATATATTAATTAGACACAATATTAAAACTTTTTTAAGTCGTAAAAGCTACCAAATTAGTAACTTATCAAAAACATCATGAAGATAAACATATTAGGTAAGCGAATAAGTACATGAAAACTGAGTTAACGAAAGTAATTTTTGTGATGCATTTGATGGAGATGATGGCAGAACTTGATCTAGTATTAGGTTGGTGCAAAAATAATGACGTAATAATTTCGTTTTTTGACGTATTTTTTAACGTCAAAAAACGACATTATTACGTCATTATTTTTGCACCAACCTAATACCCATCCTACTCATCTTTCATTTTTCTCTCCTCCTACCTTTATGATCCCCTGCTTGTCATTGACAAAATATCCAAAGTTTACCCATCAGATTTTGCATTCCCCTAACCTACGACATTTTTTTTGTTATATATATATATATATATATATATATATATATATATATATATATATATATATATATATATATATATATATATATATATTTGTAACTGTCCGGAATGGTTCAATGTTCTCACAGTCCATGTCACGAGAATTATATTTTGTTTGATGAGAACAGTCGCTGGATAATCCCTGTCACTCATGTCTTCTCTTGGGCAGTTTTGTCCCCTTTACGCCATTTATTCTCAGGGGACAAATAGAGAGTAACAGGAACAGAAGGAAGCAACGCATAGAAAACTTGTTGAGCCCGAGTAAATGGATGGCGGAAAACTGCATCAAAAAGACAAATTTTATTAAGAGCTACAAGGAACAGGAATTGAGAAAAGCCATGATCGCTTACGGCTTGAATGTACAAGGTACACTAAAAGAAGAAGATGGCTGAACTAAAGTTATGCTCTTTCGTGAAATCAACTTGGATGACAAAAGAGAAGGTACGGTGTGATGGTTCGAGTACATTTTTATCCAGCGAAACAACAGATACCTTAAAATGGCATGCTTAATTAAGAACATGCAGATGTTTTTTTTATATATCTATAATCTTTGTAAATGGTACTTTTTGAACGGTTCAAATCACAACTAAGACGTTTCTTAAACTAAAGAATATATAGCGATTGTCTAAGCATAGCATAGATGTGGCACAAAGCCCAAAGGATGGTAAAAACGTGAGAATCGAAGTCACTACTCAGTCGTAATTGTTCTCGTGAGTCAAGCTTGATAATGGTGGAATTAGTCGTTCCCTTGCTAGAAACATTTAGTATTCACTAAGCGAACAGTTAATATTACCGTCGGTTGAAATCTAGAAATATTTTCCCTAAAATACTTTTTTCAGGGAATGAAACTTTTGACGTAAACTCCTATAACTAATCAGTATTAGTACTGATGGCAATTTCTTTCCAAATCTTTATTTTTAATAATGTGGAGAGTTAACAGCGTGATTCTGACATTCATTCTGCGAGTTACGCGTGCTATCCATGGTTGTTGTTCTTCTTACTGAATGTGTAAATGTGACGAGATTTTTAAAAATCATTATTGGCTCTAGAGGTTTGTTTAAGGATTTGTGGCACTAGTGTCCGAGAAAAGATATTCTTCATATTGTTATCTAGCAAGACATTCAATTGGGATGTGGATGTTTTGTTGATTTTGTTTAGCGGCATATCAGCACCTCTATGGGTTATTTAATGCCGATATCTAAATATTCTGGACGCAATTTTATGTCTCCAACTACATATTTTGTACATAATTTTACACGTTCAGGGTAAACATACGATTAGATATAGTTTTTAGATAAATTTATTGTTGGTAATTTTAATATAAAAATAATTTTTTTTTTTATACTTAGTTGCTCTGTTGATTGTCATTTGCCTGCAAAAATGTATTACATTTGGTCATTTAATATATATATATATATATATATATATATATATATATATATATATATATATATACCCCCACCACACACACACACACACACACACACACATATATATATATATATATATATATATATATATATATTGCTGTATTTTTACCATAATATATTTTTGTACTTCGTAAAACACCAAACAAAAATCAAAAGAATATTTACCCATAGTTGGGTCCCTAATATTATGGCTCCAACTAGATATTTTGTACATAATTTTATACTTTCAGCGCAAACATACGATTAGATATAATTTGTAGATAAATTCATTGCTGGTAATTTTACTTTAAAAATATATTTTTATATTTTGTTGCTTTATTGATTGTCATTTTCCTGTAAAAATCTATTACCTTTCGTCATTTAATATATATATATATATATATATATATATATATATATATATATATATATATATATATATATATATATATTCAAACACACACACACACACACAAACACAGAGGTGGTTCGACGCTCCTCAAAACCTTCAATCACTCGAGGCCTTAATGCCGGATTTAATTTATTGTCATACCCAGGAATATAGCGATGGTGAGTTATATTTAAATGTTCAACGCTCATCGTTGCGTAATTTATAGTCTCTGAAAAGATTAAACAATTTGGGATTTATTTCCTCCTAAATAAAACGCATAATTATGTCTGCATAATTCTGTCTCAGTGTTGAAAGTTATAATATATAATATATGCATTTAAAATCCCATCTATCGTTTCTTTTCCTGTACATTTCAAACGAACTCAATTCCCCCATACTCTAGAAAGAGAAGGACTGTGAAATCAGCGGAACTTAATTACACGATATTTTTCCATCTGGAAAAACACAGTTGAAGTCATTGTTCAGTAAGGCCGACAAAATACCCCTTTACCAGCAATAGAGTTTGCGACATCGTATTTTTGAGTCACCAGCTGATGACGTCCTTGGTTAAACTACGTGCCCATTGTCGGGAGATCAGTTCCTTCACCTAGACAGATGACCATTAAAATGGCTAATGAGCTTTATATTAAAATGGTGCTTTTATACAAGATTTTCCTTATCAGAGACAAATTGCCTTCATAATGGCTTCTATGAAAAAAATTCCTTCATCCTAGTTCCCGAGACAAATTGCTTTCATCACGTCTTCGGAGACAAATTGGCTTCACGAAAGCTAATGATGTCCAACACACACACACATACACACTCCCGTAAAACACAAACACACACTGTCCAGTAAAACACACACAGACATATATATATATATATATATATATATATATATATATATATATATATGTTAAAATTTCATAGTATTATGAAACGATTAAACAAGCGCTCCCCTCACCGATGTAAAAAAAATATATAACTATTTTCTCCGATCGGCTCTATTGGTTAAAGAATAAAACCTGGGCATAACTTCATGAGAGTTAGGTTACTAGGACCATATCGAAACGATTCCTAATTATACTATTACAATTACATTCAAATTAATTCGCAGAGAGTACTCCCATTTAAATTAAAGTAATAAAGTCTCTACATAGCAAATACACATATTCGGCCTGGCTATGACGCTAAACTACATCCGCGAAGGTAAGACGATAAACTACGCCCAGCAGCAGAGCCCAGATCAGCATGTTTGAGGAGCATGCAACCATCTCTTAAATTCTAGTGTTTCCATGTCCACCCTCTGTTAGGGTCCCAGCTAACCCCCAAACTATTGTAAAAATAGTTTTTATTACCAGAAATACTTTGTAATAAAAAAAAATATTACCAGCAATAATTTTTGAAAGAAAAGTTATTATCAGCAATACTTTAAAAAATACCTGCAATACAAAAAGTATTTTTAATTCATTGCAGGTATAATTTTTTGAATAACAGAATAAATAAAAAAAAATCTTAAAAAATACAAACATGTGAAGTAATATCTTCAATCGAAATACTGTTTTCCTCACCTTTTTCAGTGTTGAATATTGTCCAAATTGTTGAGTATGTTTCAGCGATACAAAATTACTAGAATGATATCTAACGGAAGATTTTGATATTAGGTCGGTGCAAAAATAATGACGTAATTTTTTTTACCTTAAAAAATACGTCAAAAAACGACATTATTACGTCATTATTTTTGCACCAACATGATACTTCCATAAACAATTTATATATATATATATATATATATATATATATATATATATATATATACAGGTACGATAAAATATCAAAATCTACAGGTTATGACATATTTATATATAAAAAAAATTCTTGCTTCTACGCTTAGATTAAATTTAACGTAGGCCACATATGAATGGTTGATCAGAATAAAGTTCAAAAACCGTATACCCCCCGTTTATTTTCCAAAAGAAAAA
The DNA here is from genome assembly GCA_963932145.1 of Acanthosepion lycidas. Lineage (NCBI taxonomy): Eukaryota > Metazoa > Mollusca > Cephalopoda > Sepiida > Sepiidae > Acanthosepion > Acanthosepion lycidas. The sequence continues at coordinate 106,730,736 of OZ010586.1, forward strand.
AGACTTTGTATTTTGCTTTTAAATCTTAATAAATCGTTCACTTGCTAGTACTTCACAATCGCCTGATGAGATGCATTTCTATGCATTGAGACACGATTGAAATTGTATAGCAATTTTTACTTGTTTTCGGTGTAATAACGTTATATATATATATATATATATATATATATATATATATATATATGTATATATATATATATATAAACAAAAACATAGTATACGAAGCTACGATTTTCCCCAAAGAAAATACTGAACATAAGAAGATCTACATAGGTATTTCTGCAGGAAGTTGGAAGCAACGATTTTACAACCATCGCCAATCATTTTATAATGAATCAAAAAAACACCAAACTGCACTTTCAAAGCACTATTGGGAGTTATTGGAAAACAAATTAACCCCACAAATAGAATGGAAAATCGTCTCAAAAGCCAAAACTCCGATTAATTTCAGAGACCGATGCAATTTGTGCATTATGGAAAAAATACTAATTATAAAACATAAGGATCCGGACATACTATTGAATAGACATAATGAGTTGATTTGTAAATGTAGGCATAAAAATCACCTCATTTTACAAAAGTATGTGTAGATATATAAATATAAAATATAAATTGTTTTAAATGAATATATGAAAATACTGACACTGTGCTCTTTGATAAATGTGTTGGAACTTAAATATATATTTTTTTTTATGTGAACTTATTTAGATATATATATATGAACATTATAGATAAGGGTAACTATGTATTTATATTGTGGACACATATGTATGGTAGTATGGATATATATGTATAAATAGATATGCACGTGTGTGAGTATAGATATACTAATATGAAGCATGTTTGAATACTGAATTTTTTTTTTTTTTTTTTTTTTTTTTAACATGTATGCTGCATGGCTGTGGATGTATATGTATAAATGTTTTTATGTTTGTTTTGTATGTATATGTATATTATATATGTATGTACGAGTATATGTGTGTGTACATGTACTTAAACATGTGTGTTTTTATGGTTTTAAACTGCTTGTAATCTATATATGTATATAGACGTAATTACCTTAGAATTTATATTTGGTAAATGTACATATGTATATGTATATGTATGTATATATATATATATATGTGTATATATGTATTCTTTTTATATTTTGTTTTGTATGTAGGGTTTTGTGCTTATATATGAATGTATATCTATTTAAGGGTGTGTATGTGTATATGAGTATGTCTCTCTCTCTCTCTATATATATATATATATATACGGATGATTAAATGGCTAGATTAATTTTTTGATATATAGATTTGTATATGGATATATGAATTGTATATGTATGTATATGTGTATATATATATGTGTGGATGTATATATGCGTGTGTGTATGTATATATGTATATATATATATATATGTATATGTGTGTGTGTGTATATATATATATGTGCGTACGTACATGAATTGATTTTAAATGAAATATTGGGTCTTTCTAATGACATTTTAATTTTAATTTCTTAATTTGTAATGTCCTTCTTTTGTAATATTCTATAGTTTAAATTTTGTTTTCTTCTGAAGGGAGTTTCATTTCTAAATTTATAATTTAAATTTAAATATACCATTCTTTGACTATTAATAATAGTAATAATATTAGCTAAATTCCTTTAAAATGAAACACTTCCGAAATCACATTGATAAAATTAAATTTTAACTGTGGAATCTATATCTATTTCAAATATTAAAATATAGATAAAGATTGCAAAATGTATATATAGTTTATGTGCGAGGTTAAATGAATTTTTGTGTAAATTATCTCAAGTGTTTCTAGGTTTTTTTTTTTTTTTTTTACTTGTTAATGATCGTATGTATATGTGTATATATATGTGTGTGTGTGTGTGTGTATATATGTATATATATATATATATATGTGTGTGTGTGTGTGTATGTATATATGTGCGTACGTGCATGAATTGATTTTAAATAAAATATTGGGTCTTTCTAATGACATTTTAATTTATTTTCTTAATTTGTAATGTCCTTCTTTTGTTATATTCTATAGTTTAAATTTTGTTTTCTTCTGAAGGGAGTTTCATTTCTAAATTGATAATTTAAATTTAAATATACCATTCTTTGACTATTAATAATAGTAATAATATTAGCTAAATTCCTTTAAAATGAAACACTTCCGAAATCACACTGATAAAATTAAATTTTAACTGTGAAATCTATATATATTTTGAAATATAGATAAAGATTGTAAAATGTATATATAGTTTATGTACGAGGATAAATGAATTTTTGTGTAAATTATCTCAAATGTTTTTTTTTTTTTTTTTGTTAATGATCGTATGTATGTAGGGATTCACATGAATACATTTGTGAGGCATATATGAATAAATTAAAATTAATATTACCCTCAAATTCTATTAAATAATGAAACCTAATATTTAATTTAGTTTACCAATGTAATAAATAAATTGCATTCATAAATTAATTTTAAATATTAAAATAGATGTTATATATATATATATATATATTTTTTTTTTTATATTGTGGAAATACAATTAGTCGGGTGAATAAACTATTAAGATTTTCAATATTTCTTTATGTCCTAGATAAATATGTTTATTACAATAATAGTTATATTTAGTCCTGAAACTATTTACTTAAAAAATTAAACATTTAAGTTAATAACAAAATTTTTTTCAGACATCGAATTTTCTATCAAACATTGTAAACTATCTTTTACATAATTTTGTTAAAACAAAATTATAACAACTCCATCTCGCTTTCTTACTCCCCCCTATCTCTCTCTTTACCGTTAGACTCACTTGTATACATTTTCTACAATTCATTTCCGTTTTATTAACCATCTAAAGAGGTCAAGTTTCTGTCACTCCTCCTACTCCAATATAAAACATACTTAAGAGAGATATAAAATTAACCCCTCCCAATACTTTATATTGTCTCTTTAACTACCACTCTCAACCCCCTCTATTAAATTACAAAAATTACACTACCCACCAATTTCAAATCCCATTTTTTTTCTCAATTCGTTGTTGGAAGATTTACCTGATGATCCTGAATCCTTAAAAAAGGATTTAGGTGAAATAAATTATCGTAATGGTACATTAAAGTGGTTTGTTTTTCATTACATATTTATATATATATATATATATATATATATATATATATATATATATATATATATATATATATATATATATATATATATATATATTGGTTTACAGATTGGTTTACTTCATTTTACGGCATATCAATCCCAATGGTTTATTTAATGCCGAAAAAATTGTTTGCTGGTAAGTTTATTTTTCAAAAATTCATTGATAGTAATAATATATATAAAAAGGTATTGCTTGTGTTAAAATCTACTTTTATGCTTTCATAGTGTTTTGACCCGAGTTTGGAAGAAGGTAGCTACATTCCCAGATTTGAGGCTCTAACAGGTTCTACCACCCCGGGTCTGAGTTGAACTGGGAACACCAGCAATTAAGAGATTGTTCCACGGTCCCCAAAACCTCCTGATCAGAGGCCTTGCTGTTGGGCGTAGTTTATCGTCTTATCCAGGACGCGGATATATATATATATATATATATATATATATATATATATATATATATATATATATATATATATATATATATATATATGAGATGAGATATATATATATATTTATATATATATATATATATATATATATATATAGATATGTGTGTGTGTGTGTACTAATCCTTTCGCCCGTGGCGTGGTGAAAATATTGCTAGTAAGCATGAGTTTATAGGGAATGAAAGTGAGAGAAAAGACCGATTATAAGGAGGATTGATGGAAAGACAAAGGATGAACAGGAATTGTGAAAATAGAAGATGGCCATTCACGTTACATTTGAATTGTTAAAGATTGTAGCTATACAAGAAGCAAATAAACGAAAGGGAGTTCCACAGGCGGGAAGTGCGAGAAAAGAAAGAGTTTGAGTTGAAGAGGCGGACGCATTTAGCAATTTTAACTGTAAACGGGTGGGAGACTTAGATGCCAATCTAATCGCACGCTTAAATTCATGAAGTCGGGACACCAGGAGAAAAACATATCAGGGCAGCTGACATGAAAATATTTGTAGAAAATACAGAGGGACGCAATGTCACGTCGGTGGAAAAGTGACTGAAGTTGAGATGCAAGGTCAGGACCGAATACACTTCGCAGCCTTCTTTTGATTTTGTCAGGAACCTCAAGATGAATAGCACCAAACTGGATATGGCTTCAGTATACAATACACGGGAGAGTAATTGATTTGTAATTGTTCAAGATGGGCTCTGACGGGATAAAAATTATGGAATGACACTGTGCCTAAACTTTCCATGCAGTAAACCCAGCGCTATATTATTACAGGCCGATTACCTGATATAATCCAATCCTTCCTATTAAATCGAGAAATGAATGTCGTTTTCAATAGACTTGATTCCAGGTCATTTCACACGAACGACCGTGGCCTTTAGGTCCTAACCTGGGACCTACGCACTTTCTGATATTAATCAATGATATTCCTGATGTCATTTGTACCATATATATATATATATATATATATATATATTTATATATATATATATATATATATATATATATATATGGTAGTACTCGCTTCGAACAACCTTGTATAGTTCGACTTTTGATAGGACAAATCGGTACCCAAGGAAATATGAGGAATAAAAAAAAGAAATAACCAAGATCATTAAACTAAGGCGAAAACAATGGTCCAGAGTTAAAGCTGAAAGTCCAAAGAAAAAAAAAACCTCCAAAACGAGTAAAAGCAACTAGTTACTACTCAATACACGAAGTAGAACAAAACCTAAGATAATCCTAAGGAACCAGGAAAACCTACCTTGGTTTAACCTAAACGGATCGTCAGGGCGTTCGATCGATCTATCTATCTATCTATCTATCTATCTATCTCTCTCTCTCTCTCTATATATATATATATATATATATATATATATATATATATATATATATATGTGTGTGTGTGTGTGTGTGTGTGTGTGTGTGTTTGTGTAAATAATACAATAATACAAATATACAATTTATCACTGAGCCGATAAAGATTATATTCAGTACCTATACTCCAGAGTTTCGGAGACGAACTTTTGCATGATATTTTCGGTTTAGTCTTCGGATTTCCTCAATACCATCCGATTTATCACATTTTCTTTATTATAGTAAATTCAAAACATAATTTAAGCGCTTTTTGTTGGTGTTAGGTATATTTTATAAACTTCTATGAATCATAACCAGTCCTATATGTACAAACCTTTTATTTTGTGACGTCACCCCGCGCCTCTCCGGCCCCGTGATATCTTGTGACGACCACTGTGACTTGGTATTGGTCGCGGCGCCAAATGTGACGTTCTAACCCTTGGCTGATTTGGATGGGAATCTGGTTAGATTCGGTATCAGCTTTGTCGTTCCCAGCTCGCCTCCAACATCTGGTTACCGAAGTAACTGCTTTGATTTCTAGTCTAACCTACCCACGTTATGATTTGATTTTAGGTAGACGAAATCAATCAATCGCCGGGCCGTAATGCAAGCCGAATTCGAGCAAAGGTGACATCGCACAAGTATATGTAAAAGAAAATAAAGTAACAACTTAAGGTTCAAATGTGTTAAAAAAAGAATAACAAATATTTTTATATCTGGTTGCTGAATACAGGACTGCGTCTTTCTTCCAAACTGCTTCTATGGATACGTGACACATTGCGTTTGTTAGGCGAGTCTTAATATCTTAAGTTGTTTTTCAATAACTGTTTTTTTTTTGGTATCTTCAGTTGATATTGGTAAAACTTGTTGTGGTGGTGTGAGTCTAAGTCGTTCGTCAAAAATAAATTGTTTTTGGTTAGAAGTCTAAGTCGGAATGCGTTGATATAATTCTGTCAGCTTCCTGCAAGTCTGGTCCGCGAGCTCACAGCTCAACTCTGCTCTGTCACTCTGTCTGCGTCTGCGTCTGCTGCGACTGCTGCGTCTGTGTCTGCCCAACTGCCCTCATACTCATTTGTCCTACAAATCACTCAAACACTATCATTCAGAAACAAAAACAAATACGAAAATCACACTAATAAATGAAAGGTTTCCCGCATCCCCCAGAAAATTGACATCTTTAGTCACCTAATGATAGAATGGTGGGGATTTAAACTAAAGAATGTAAGGAGCAGAAATAAAATAGGCCAATGAGATTACATACCCGAGCTAAGTAAACTTTGAACGAATAAACTAAAAAAAAATAAACAATCCTAAACTAAACAAATTTTGGACAGGGTTGACTATGTTCAATGTCGTTAGAACAATATCCTAATGCCTATCCGGTGTCAAAGTGCAACTCTAATTCACCTCTTCTTAATTGATTTTTTTTTCCTTTAAGAATCAGCTTAAAGTGAAGATTGGGATGGGGCTGATTCTTAAAGGAAAAAAATCAATTAAGAAGAGGTGAATTCTCTCCTCCATGGAATTTCTTTTGAAATGTCCTCCACTTCACGACTCACATAACAACGTCATCAACCACGGTACCGCATTGCTACAGACAGAAATGGTCTCGAGGGTAAAAAAAAACTTTCCTCGTGGCATGCGAAACATGATATATTCAATAATCTTTCCAAACGGGTCCATGATTCTGTAATGAAAGAAAGGTCTGACCCAGGCTCTCCACATCACAACGAACGTAGTTATGAGAATTTTCCAAGCCCGCCGAACACAACAATTTTCCGGCACAGAGGATCCTTCGAATCACCAGCCAGGTGAGTGATGTCTCATCATTATTGAGGCATTTCAACCCCGCAACCCAAGGACATATTGAGCGAGCCTTATGCATTGGAAGACTGATCTCGTCTCTCAGATAATCTTGTACGAACCTCTAAGTAATACTTTTAAATCTTTCATCTTTCTAAATTATGTTATTGTGTTTTAGCTTCATATGGTGTCACTCGACACACGTCTTAAGCGGGGTTGTGAATTGTTTTGGATTTTATCTTTTTTCAGAATTATTTGACTCAGCTGATGGGCGGCGTTGTGGTTTTTCATTTTTTTCTTGAGTGAGTTTATAGCTGGTGGATTGGGTGTCCTTACAGTTGTGCTCATTTTTTTTTTAGTTGGTGATTTTGTAGGGAGGACTCTTTGAGGGTATTTATTTTGGTTTGAATGGGAGTTAATTATATGGTCATTGGTGGGTAGTGCTATGGTCTGCTTTTTGAGTGATTTGGAAGATGGAGCCGAGGATGAAGATCCAGCTGGTCGTGTAGATATCGTTTGTTTGTTTCTGTTACACTTCAGAAGGTCTTTAAGTTTTTTTAAACTTATCAAATTTTTCGAAGGTAGACTCTTGTAGTTGTTGATCTCTGATTTTCTCCGCGTAGCCTACTCCTTTAAGGAAGGATTCCTCCAAGAACACAGACGAACTGCGACCTCGACTTTCTTCTACACCTCCGCCCACTTTTTTCCAACAAGGATATCGCGACCGAACCAGACTCCGTGTATATCGACCAGCCTGCCCATCCAATGGAAAGACCTAGAAAGAGAACCTCCCTTCCACGCGCTCGGTCGCAAGACAACAGACATCACGGTAGATCTTGGCCGCTGTTACCGTCTCGTACCCGCTGATTTCTTTGTCGACTTCGTCAATCTCAGCTCTGCTCGACAAAAGAACTGGAACGTCGTCAGCATAGACAGAGTATCCGGTTGTGGAAGTTGACCCAGGTAACGGAATACCTCGAAGGAAAGGATCCACTCTTAACTTGCGAAGTAATAACAATGCTATTACGTAAAGCAAAAACGAAAGCAGACAACCCTGACAAATGAAGCTTCGATGAGCGTAACAGGGGATGCATATATATGTCAAATGCATGTGCGACAGTACGGCTTCCGCTAGGTAAGTTGCCAGTAATAGTTGATCAAACATATAGAATTGACTGATCTCAACTGATCTACAAGGATTCTTTGTCGACTTGCTTGATAACAAGCATAACAAATGGTTATCCTAAACTGGTCTATCCTTCTCAGCACAAGTCTGCTCATTGCCTATGATATTAGAGAGGACAGCCTTCAAACGACTCGCTAAGATCTTCGCTGAAATCTCAAACTCTGTATTTAATACCGTCAAAGGTCGAAAGTTTCCTTATCCTACCACACTGTTTATGTTCTTGCGTAGTAACTTGATTGCACCCCTGGTAAAGCGTTGAAGTATAGATCCATGATAAATCCAGTTGTTCTAGCAAAGGGACAAGAACGGGGGAAGGAAGACCATCTAATCCAGGAGTTTTATCCAGGCCAACAGATTTCCGACTCTGTTATGGTACCCTAGCATCCAGCCGCTTAATCTGCCTCGTGGCTGGAAAAGTCGGATAAACAGGTGTCGAACTGAGCAGTACTAAGATGTGGCTCCCTGAACAGATCCTGAAAGTAGTCTCGAAAATCCTGACATAGTAGTCACATTCCGCTTATCCGACAGTGTGACGCACGCGATATATCTGTTAGATGCATTCCGAACTTCATCTACACGCAATTCAGCGGACATATTTGTCGCCTCAGAACACATTCTTTTTAACATAGTTCTAACTATAAGAGCTTGATAAGCCCTAGCTAAGGCTACTTTCCCATTATCATGGGATGGGATCGCTCAATCTAATATTTCCTCGAATGCCGTTTGCGCAGTTAATCTAACTGGATACTGTCGACGACTATAATCAACAGGAAACGACCTAATTTTGAATTTTAATATGTGTTTATCAACACACATATTCCCAACCACATCTGCCGTCAACTTACGCTGAAGCATTTGTAGCAGCTGCTCCTGGAAATCTCGCTCCCCAAATGCATTCACTTTCCAGTATGTAGCCATCATAATCTTCGACTTATCTAAGTTTACACAAACACTGACATGTTTATGATAGGAGCAAATTATTGAATGAAATCTTAGATACTGTAAGAGTCCTATATCGACTCTCTGAAGACGAGATAGCTAGAAAGTAGCACCATAGACGAGACATCCTTATTTTTCCAAGTTTCCCGTTTACTTACCGAAAATTTCACAAACATTTTAAATCTTCCTTGTTTCGGGTTTGTGAAAAAAAGTGTTTCTGCTTGTTCCCGGGATACGCGGCAATCCTCTTCCCCAGGTAAATATGGTGGTGTTATTTTCTTTCACCTTTTTTTTCAATAAGGCCTGGATTTCTGTATCTTTTTGTTTTTATGCCGTCAAATTGTCTGGGAGATTGAGAAGAAGTGGGTGT
>OZ010586.1:106745008-106760008 GCA_963932145.1 Acanthosepion lycidas
GCGGAAGAGGATAGCAGTTGATGCGGCGGAGGATAGCAGGTGATGCGGAAGAGGATAGCGGGTGAGGCGGAAGAGGATAGCTGATGCGGTGGAGCAGGATAGCAGGTTAGGCGGAATGACTGAAAAACAATCAACGAAATAGAAAACGTTAAACAAATTCATATGCCAAAAATAAATATTATTTCAAAATGTAAAATATTATTTTAGGTTACTTGTAATTGGATGCATGAGTCCCAGTATAAATAATTATTGACCGATTATTTCATCGTGATAATTTTGCATTATATCTAGAATTAAGAATATAGAAATTAAGTTCACATATTGGAGAAGAGTGTTATCAATGATAATGTTCTAACTTCGAATACGCGATTATCTCCTTTTAACCACCTATCACAGTGATTTGTTTTTAAATTTTTAGATGTACCTTTTATCATATAAAAGATGGTGAGGCACGAGGAATTTTGGGGAACCAGTGGTCTAGTAGAATACCCCTACGAACAGTGAAGTGTAAACTGTCAATTATATTATCCATCTAATATCCCTACATAAACAACATATTCAACACGATATCTATGATTTATAGTCTGCTCTATCCTTATGCTGTATCTACTTAAATTTCCTGTTCTCGATAAATATATACTTAATGCTGGGTATGAGAATCAAACATGAATAATTTTCTAGTTTTTATCTTAATGGTGATTATAAAAATCCATTGAACAAACTCTGTATGTTTTCACCTGTTTAAATAATTCGGTACGGTTTTAAGAAATCAATTAAACAGCTTAAGTTGACTTATTTTTTCGATTGCATTTAACTAATTTTTTTCTATTTTGTAATGTGATGCGTCAGGCAACAATGCCTATTTTTAAGAAAGATCTAAGCATCTTCTCCTGAAAATTGAAATGACAGAAGAAATTGAATTTTGAATAGTCATAAATAAATCCGGTTTATACAAATACGATCAATGAAAAAAAAAACTTTATTGACAAAAGTTTTGTTTATATGTGGTAATTTAAAAAAAAAATATGATTTAAAGCTAAATAATAAATATATTTTTTTTATTAAAATAAGCCTTTAACAATTGTTCTGCAAATTAAATTTTCGCTTATGTTGTAAAAAACATTAGTTATATATATATATATATATATATATATATATATATATATATATATATATATATATACATATATATATATATATATATACATATATATATATATATATATATATATATATGTATGTATGTATGTATGTATGTATGTATGTATGTATGTGTGTGTGTGTGTGTGCGCGCGTGCGTGTGTATGTGCATGTATACAGTGGGGAAAATAATTATTTCATTTCTTGGTGATTTTCTGAGTTTGCCAGCTTGAAAGTGAGAGATAGAATTTAAAAAAAAATCACATTATATTAATTTTTGAACATTTATTTCTATTTAATTGAAAAAACTAAGTATTGCACCCCATAGCAAAACATAACTCATTATTTGATGAAGAAACCCCTGTTGGCAAGCACAGCAGCTAGAATTTTACTGTAGTTGGTTACCAAGATTTTACAAATCCCAGGGAGGATATTTTTACCATTCCTCTTTGCAGATCCTCTTTAATGCTAGTAGTTTGTAGTTGGGAAACTCGAAGCTTCAACTCCCTCCACAGATTCTCTAAAGGAATTAGGTCCAAAGAATGACTAGGCCACTCGATTACTCTTCTTGCCTTAGCCGTATGCTTTGGGTCATTGTCATGTTGGAACACCATTCGACGACCGATTTTCAGTGTCCTGGCTAAGGCAAGACGGTTTACCCTCTAGATTTCTCTTCACTTGGCCACATCCATCTTTCCCACGACCCAGTGTAGTCATCCTGTTCCCATTAGCAGATAAACAGCCCCAACGCATAATGTTTTTATCAACATGCTTAATGGTTGGGATGGTGTTCTTGTTGTCCAAGTTAGCTATTTTTTTTGCATCCAAACACGTCGAGTTGATGCCAAAAACTCGATTTTAGTCTCGTCTGACCACAACACTTTCTCCCAACACTCATCTGAATTATCCAGGTGCACACGTGCAAACTTCTGACGGACATGCATATGTGCCTTCTTAAGTATGAGGACTTTGTGGGCAATACATGATGTCAGTTCACTATGATGTAGTGTGTTACTAATGGTCATCTTGGTGACTGTGGTCCCATCTGCCTTGAGATCATCAACAAGCATTTGTCGCGTAGTTCGGAGTTGTTCTCATCATCAGTTTCACTTCACATTAGGAGATCTTGCTTGGAGCTCCAGACCGAGGGAGAGTAATAGTCAATTGGTGTTTCTTCCATTTTCTTATTGACGCATCAGCAGTTGACATTTCCCACTTAGTTGCTTGCCAACCGTCTTGCAGCCCATTCCAGTTTTGTGCAGGTATATAATCTTGTCCTGGATTTCCTCAGACAATTCTTTCTTCTTGGCCATTGAGGGGAGATTAGGTTCTGATTCATTGAAGGATTCTGTGAAGTAGTGTCTTTTATACAGGTAATGAGTACTTGATTAGGAGTAATAATTGAGTAATAGGACTAGTCTGCTGGTCACATAAGTGGTCTGTGGGCAGTGAATCATTGCTGATTGGTAGGGGGTGAATATTTATTTCTTCAATAAAAACTAAATAAATGCTCAAAAATTAATACAACGTGATTTTCTAGATGTTTTTTCTTATATTCAACCTCCTACATTCAAGATGGACATACCCTGAAAATTATAGACAGTTCCTAGTTTTGTGAGGTCGCAAACTCAGGACATAGGAAGGGGATGAAATTCTTATTTTCCCCACTATACATATATATATATATATATATATATATATATATATATATAAAGGTTAATTTGAAAAACAGTCCCTACTGCTGTTATGGCATTGCCCTTCAACTAAATCAAGCTCTCCGGTCTACTGGCGTATTTCGTATAGTTAAACGTTAAATTTTCACTTTTTCCCTGCCGTGCGAAGATAGCCTAGGGGTAGAATCGGACGACTTGCCACACTTAAGAGCTGTGATACAGCGAAACATCCTTTGGATGACTATATATATATATATATATATATATATATATATATATATATATATATATGTGTGTGTGTGTGAGTGTGTGTGTGTGATAGGAGTTAGGAGGATTTCAGATAATTATGATTAAGTAATTCATCGAGTCTAGAAGAAACCTCAACAGAATGCAGAAGCATTTGGGTATAAGAGAAACTCGGATGAGTTCCACCACGGAATATGTGATTGAGCGGCGCTATATTGAGTTTGATTCGCTAATTTTTCGTCACTGAGTATGACGTTTGTCTGATAACCTAACTGTCCGGGTTTCAGTTCTCTGTGGTGGATGCGCACTCCTGATGAGTCCCAAGTAGAGGACGAAACGGCCGTCCATTGCTTTCTCCATTCTGTGTTGAGGTTTCTTCTACACTCGTAGAATTACTCATATATATATATATATATATATATATATATATATATATATATATATATATGTATCAGAGTACCCCAGAGTTGTATGTGCTGTGTCTATTCTAGATGTTTGGGATATGGCTCTTTCCGATTTCCTGGCCTTTGTAGCACTAAATAAATTGTGTTTTTGCTATCACTTCTAAACTTTATTCCGCCATCCGTTTAACTAAACTCTCAAGATAATTTATGCTGTATTTTCTTTTTTTATTATTAACTTCAATCTGTCTTGTGAGTATCAAATTTTCCAAACGCACTTTTCTAATTATATGTCATACATGTTTCACTTCTCTCTTCCTGGTGTTAATTATAAGTGTCTTTTTTGTTGCTATTTTTGCTAAAACTTCGTCGTTGCCCATATTAGCTTACTTTAAATGATTGTTTCGGTGGATGCAAACCAGAAATACAAACAGACAACCTGTAATTTTGACAAGATATTGCTGTAAGTATATCACTCAGAGCAATAAAAACAAGTAGCGTAGAGCCATTATAATCACGTTCTGGCATGGTCAATAAAAGAAGAAAAATAACATGGTTTGAATAGCAAGTGAACATTCCATTTTTATTAAACAAGGCTGAGATTACATCAAATAACGTGACTGATTTTTTAAAAAAATATTTTCACATTAAAGAAGGCAATAACTGAACTAAGACTCAAGGGTATCACTGAGTGTTATAGAATATGAAAAATTATGGAGAGAGGACAATAGAATAACAAGTTTTAAGATAGAAGATAAAGTTTGGCATTGCATATACATATTTGAAGATCACTTTGACATGAAAGCAAGAAGCCGAAAAAGAGTTCTACAACAGAGAAGTACGAAGGAAGAAACTGTTAGCATAGAACTTACGGTTACATCTAGCCATTTCTACACTAAAATAATGAGACCTTGCCGCCAATCCAGTACAGCACTTAAATGAATAAAGTCTATGTATCATAGATGCAAGTTCACCAATATTAACTTTTCCCTATGGTTAAAAAATAAATTATTTTGAAAAAGAAGATTATTCATCTTCAAAATTACAAGAGTATTCTTTTAAATCACTGGTAAGTACAACATATTTTGTAAAATGTTCAATTCACTTTTTCCTTCTATGCCAAAGGTAAGTTTCTGTCTATATTGCTAAGATGAGGTATTATATACACTATTTATATTATTCTGACTATTGTCCTTATCTTTGTTGCCATATTTATCACAACGTTTCAGCTGTTGTACGCTCTGGCTTTCTTCAGGTTGTTGGAATGTCGAAGTGAACCCCTTTATTTCTCTCGCTGTGTTAGACTATTCTAGTCCCATGTGCCATGTCTAATGGATGTCAGTTATCTCCTTTTAATTCACCTCTCCACTATGCAATGTGTCCTTAAGGACATATGTCAATGTGGATAAGGGCGTTGGTTAGATCCGGTGACAGGACACAAAGAGTTGTGAGTTCAATACCTTGTTATGGCAGTGGAAAACTTGGAGAGTTGAATTAACAGGAGATAACTGATAACTGACATCCATTAGACATGGCACGTGGAACTAGAACCGTCTGCCCAACGAGCGAAATAAAGGGTTCAGTTTGACATTCCGACCACCTGAAGAATCTCGGAGTGTACAACGCCCGAAAAATTGTGATAAATATGGCAACAAAGATGAAGACAGTAGTCCGAATAATGTAAATAGTGTATAAGGTAAGTTTCTGCTATATTTCTGATTACATTACACATTTAGTGCGTTATCAGATGAAATATGTTTATGATTTAGTGGCTTCTTCGCTGTCTGGAACAACTAGAAATCTGAAAGTGCGATATTTGTCTTCTTGTCTGGCATTGAATGCTGGAAAATCTCCCTAGAGATGAAGAAAACACTGGAGGCAACAGAAAGAAGGCCGATAATCTGATGACCAGATTGAGTAAGCAACGAGTGTGCCTTTTGAAGAAAATGTTAATAAAAAGAACACTTATGCTTGGTATCTGAAAGGGACAGTTGAAATTTCGTGGCTATTTAATTTGGAAGATGGACTAATAAAACCTGACCTTCACAGGACATATTGATTGCAAAAGAGACAGTGGCTCATAGCAGGTCAACTCCCTAAGGAGTTTATGTGAATGGATAGCAGAAGTGGGGAAAACATGATAATGGTCACTAAGGATAGGAACTAGTGGAGAGCCACCATTAACCAGGTCCTGAAAGTTCACTGAAAACAGAAGAAAAAGAAGAATTGGAAGATAGATCGTGTCTAACAAATGTGGATTTAGAGCTTCACAGCTGCGCAATTCGTTGGATATTATGCGGCCTTACATTGTCATGTTACAAAAATAATCTCTTTTCAAAGTTTATTAATTGGATGCATTCATTGTTCGTGAGGTTTCATTGCATTAATCCTTCCGTGAATCTGGATTGACGCCCAAACATCTTGTGCCAAATATTTCTATCTCTGATCGCTGATTTATCCGTAACTCGGAAACATGTGCGCTTTCGCTCAATACTGTCATACTTCGAATATACATATATACAGCAGATTACATTGAAATATTAGTAACATATTTATCAATCATCCCTAATAAAATTCACATCCAATAAATATCAATATTTTGATAATAAATTATAATAATAATATTTTTAACAGAATACATTTCCAGCATCAGCAACGATAGAAAAGCTGACTTATCAAGAACGATAACATTTATTTATTGTATAATCATATAAGCAAGTTAATCTAACCGATTTACTAATAATTACATATTTAATAGTCAATCCGTGACGTTAAAAATACGTCCCCAGAAAAATGAATGAACGTGTAATGGATAACATTTCAGTGCAGCATGAGATTTCAGATCGAATTGACTTGATATATCTATATAATAAATATAAATAACACTTTTTGAATTAAAGGGATACAACTCTCTAACTTTCAATAGCTCATGTTACAGAAATTTTGGATTCTCAAATTTTCATTACTGCGATTGATTTCGGCGATATATTTACGTGATTTTTTGCGACGAAATTTTTTGTACGATAACCCTTTTTATAACTTGAAAATAAATTTGAAAATAATCGCAATTAATTGCGAAATCGAGCGAAAACCTCCCATAAAATAACAATAATTTCCTGTACGGAAAATAAGGACGTACGCACATCAAATTAAGTGGCGGCAGATAATTTTCATTGAACTTCTAAAGGCAAGATTAAATATTAATGCAATACATTAATGAAGTAATCAATTTTGAGTTCTTCTCTTCTGTAGTTTATTGTTGCCAATCGCATGCGGCAGCAGTATGCCTCGCAAAATTAAATATCCGCCAACAGAGGACCAGATTGCAATCAAAAGCCACAAGATTGCAGCGAAATAAAGACAGTCCCGTACAAATGAAAACCCAGATCAAACTGCAGCCAAGTGAGCTTCTAATGCTGAGAATATGCAATGACTTAGGGACTCTTAAACTCCTGAACATGCCGAAGGCCCAATCAAGAGCTCTCCGTCGGAGCTAGTGTAAATGCCGCCTGATAGGGCAGCATTTAAGTTTGTTCTATCGATGAACGCAGCCTTATCAACAATGATGTACGTTTATATAGATATACAAATGTAGCTGTGCCATCAAACATGAAGGCAAATGATAAAAACTTTTGACGTTGTGGTGTAATGAAAGAAGATAATCTTGAAACAATGTATTGAGATTCAATAAAAACGAGATAAAAAATTCACAACTAAATCAAAGATCGATGAATCGTTTAATTAATCCGTTCTCTTTATATTTTTTAGAAGTTCAATGACATCTATAAATCAGAGATTACTCCATCTATTATAGGAATTATTTTTTGCTTAATATATTTTCTTGTTAAAAAAAACATGGAGGTTAAATATGACAGTGAGATAGAAATATGTCTCGGAAGAAAAAAATTAGCAACGCAACGGCAAGACAAAGTTGAAAAATCAAGTAAAAATGCTCACAGAGCTACCAAACTAGCTTGTTCGTGAAATAATACCATTTTTAGCAGTTGAAAAATTTGAAGAAAAACAATGACGTTAGAATCGTTATTACTCTCTGTAAGATTGTCGTAATAAATATTTAGTTCGTACAATTAATATACGAAAGAAAATGTTCACATTAATTTAACTATGGCATTTTTATTTTCTTATGTAAATGTAACTTATCATAAGGAAAATTTTAGGAGCTAATGTCCAAATAATATACACTACTTACTAAATGGAAAGACTAAAATTTCTAGAATTTACTATCATACAAATGAAACAACCACATTAAATACCTGTCAAATAATAATATATCTTGAATTGTGTATAAAATATTTAATATTTATAAATTACGTCATAAGTTTTCTTCATTTCTTCTTCTTCTTCTTCTTCTCATTATTATTATTATTATTATTATTCCTCTATCATGACGAAAAGTTTTAGAAAGCTTTATTAATGATATGCAATAAAACAAAAGTCTTGAAACAACGTATTGAGATTCAATATCGCTGAGGTATATAATTCAAAACTAAAACTAATCGAAGAATGGTTTAATTAATCATATTTTTAAAGTTTCAATGATATTTATCATAGAATAATTAACCCGGATTTTTTAGTGTGTGTGTGTGTGTGTGTGTGTGTGTGTGTATGTGTGTGTGTGTGTGTGTGTGTGTGTGTGAGTGAGAGAGAAAGAGAGAGAGAGAGAGAGAGAGAGAGAGAGACAGACAAAGGAGGAAATCTTCAGCAGCCACTTCTCTCTATCAGCACATTCTAACTACTAGGTCATGTGCACATTTTGTGTCAGGTTATAACCATAAATTTAAACGTATTTTATTGTGTTTCTATGAAATGAATCAACCTGCAATAGAGAAATATTTTATGTAATAGAAAAATACAATATAGTTTTCAAAATAATTTCTAAATAAAAAGATAATAATCCTGGGTACATATATTGAATCCATTGTACGGTCAGCTGCCTGGAAATTTGGTTCAGTGTGTCATGCTAGACTTTTTTTTTTCTCTCTCCAAAATCTATCTTATATATCTATAATTCTATCATTCGTCCATGTTTAGAATATTTCTACCACATATGTTCCGGTGCTCTTGCTATTTCGAGCTCCTTGAGAAAATACAAGGAAGAATTACCAATATTATTGTCTCCGATCTGGCATATCGCCATCGGTCTCGTGCCCATCGCCAAAAGGTTGTCTCCCTTTGACTCTTCTATAAATACTCTCACGGTAATTGTTGGGGTGATCGTCACTCTCTATGGTACCTGGTTAAGATATTGATTTTATTTTTGTTATCTGTTTTGTTTAGGTTTTGATATTTATTGTATTGTTCTGATTTTGTGAATTTTTCTCTTCTTAGTTTTTATTTTAAATTATTTTTTTCCTTATTCCCAATTTTACAGTTGATTTTTTTTTCGTGGTTTAATGTTTAGTTTATTTAGCGTTTTTTTATTTCTTTTACTTTTCGTTATATATATATATTTTTTCTCTCTAAATTAACCTTTATTTTCGTGAATTTATTTATTTCAAACTTTGTATTCATTTAAATTTAAAACTCTTCAAAAGTAGTTTCTTCTTTTTTTTGTTTGTCTGTTGTTGTTTTTTTTTTATTTGGTGTAACTCTTCAGCTACACTTTTCTTTTTTTTTCTTTTTTTCTCTTCTTATTTTACGTTTTGTTTGACTAAGGTCGAATTTATTTCTTCTACATGTAACACCAGCATTCTATTTTTCTTTTTATTTTAGTTATATTTTCACTATAGTAATTTCTTTTCAATTAAATTCGTTTCAAGGAAACTTCAATAAGTTTCTGTAAGTTGTTGGTTTTTGCTTGAAGCTTCTTTCCCATTTTCTTCTTTTTTTCTTTAGTGAATTTATACAGGAAAATAATTGTGCTTGTCTGGATTATAAGAACACCGCTGATTCAAGAAAAATCCATCATGGCCGACAAAGGTTGGCTGTAAAGAAAAATCTATTTGTGGAGCCCTCGAAATTTAATCCAACCGACAAAATTGTATAAGCAAAAGTTTGGTGTCCAAAAAGGGGAAAATGGAAGTATGGATGACCAATATGGCTAAAACAAGTTTAATAAATCAGTAAAGACAATAAATCTATGGTGGCTAAATATGGCCCAAATAAAATTAACGAAACCAGTAAAGACATCCAACCCATTTTTGTCCATAACAGCCCAAATAAGAACAATGTTAGCAATATGACAACCAGCCAATTGTTGCTGAAAATGTCCAAGAAAATAAGAAATAAGACATTCCAAATAATGAGAGTGCTGCGGCCGGTGAATCGCCCTCTTGCGGGAAGTCCACAGGGAAATGTATATTAAACATCTCGGTGTTTTTGGAGAGAGCTAAAGTTTACGCACATTTTATCAAAGACGATAAGCTTTTTCCACTACATACAGGAAACCATTTGTGCAACCACTTCCGTCCAAATCTGTGACACAGACACCTACAAAAGCAAAGAGAAACATCTGTCCAAGAAATACCGTTGCCGCTTCCATCACCATGTAAAACATTTCTGTCCATACCCCCAGAACAACACACTCATCTCTATTTACCTGGGGAAGACGCCTGTCTTGTATCACGAGAACAAACAGAAAGAGTTTTTTCACAAACCCGAAACCTAAAAGATTTAAAATGTTTGTGGAATTTTTGTCAAGTAATCGGGACGCACAGAGAAATTCCAGAGAATGTCTATATGGCGAAGTGATGCTTACAGTTTTCCGATCCGGACCGGGTACGCAGGTCCGGCGGGAATGCTTTGCGTTCTGGATATTACCATAAAGCATCAGTGTCTTCGGCTCATTGGGGTTTATGCGCCCAGTGACCATGTTGTGCGGTATGACCCGTTTAGGTGGATCGAGCCGTTCTTGGCGACATCACGTCTGGTAGCTTTAGCGGGGTATGGGAATTCCCTACTTGACACCGACATAGATGGCATAGGTGAAATATTTGATCTTGACGATAAGTACCGTAATGAGCATCCCCGGGAGGCAGTGTGAACTTGAACAAATAGGGGCGGCTCGTCTACGGCGGTACATTCTAGCTGCCTCGACCGAGTTTCAAGGGAATCGATGTAGGGCTCTAATTGTTTTTCAAGTTTTCATTCGATAGTTTACTCGGATCATAAGCTCGTCTGGTTGCGTGAAAACGGCATGTAGGAAAAAAATTAGATTGGGCGATCATATCACGTGATAATGGGAAAGTAATCTTAGCTAGGGCTTATCAAGGTCTTATAGTTAGAACTATGTTAAAAAGAATGTGTTCTGAGGCGACGGATATATTCGCTGAATTGCATGTAGGGGAAGTTCACAATGCATCTAACAGACATATGGCGTGCGTCACAATGTCGGATAAGCGGACCGTGACTATTAGCGTGGGTATATGACAGGATTTTCGAGACTTCTTTCAGGATCTGTTCAGAGAGCCACATCTTAGTATTGCTCAGTTCGAAGCCTGTTTATCCGACTTTTCCAGTCTCCAGGCGGACGACGCGGGTACATGCTATGGTACCATAACAGAGTCGGAAATCTGAGAGGACATTGATTGGCCTGGACAAAACTCCGGGATTAGATGGTCTTCCTTACGAAATGAACTTGAGTCAGTTCCCCGTTCTTGTCCCTTTGCAAGAACTGATTTAAAAGAAATGGATTTTTCATGGATCTATAACTTCAACGTTTTACCAGGGGTGCAATCAAGTTACTACACAAGAACAAAAACAGTGTGGTTGGATGAGGAAACTTTCGGCCTTTGACGGTATTAAATACAGAGTTTGAGATTTCAGCGAAGATCTTAGCCAGTCGTTTGCAGGATGTCCTCTCTAATAACATAGGCAATGAGCAGACTTGAGCTGAGAAGAGAAGGATAACCTTCATTTGATCATCAAGAAATTCAAGATTGAAGACGCGGCGATCAATTTAGATCTGTCTAAGACACCATTCGTTATGGTAACTATCAATTTCTGGAACCTGACCATGCGGGATCCGTACGTTCGCACATGCATTTGACATCCTTCTGCATCCCCAAGCGCACTGGTAAAAGTGAATTGTGTATGATCGGAACCGTTCGTATTGTCTCGCTGCTTTCGTCAGGGTTGTCTGCTTTTGCCTTTGCTTTATGTTGATACTTTCCTTTACAAGTTGGTACTGTTCCTTTACAAGTTAAAGGCGAATTGGTGGAATTTCGTTACCTGGAGCCACAACCTTGGCAAGCTAAACTGCAAATGTTGACTACGTTTTGGTTCTTTTGTCGAGCAGAGTCGAGATTTATGAAGTTCCCAAAGAAATCAGTGGGTACGAGATAGTTTCACGGGCCAAGATCAACAGCGTTAAAACTGTTGGCTTTCGATAGGGCGCGTGGAGGTAAGGTTCTCTTTCAAGGTCTTTCTTCTGGTCGGGCAGGCCGGGCAAGATACTCGCCGTCTTGTTCGGGACGGATCTCCTTTTTGGAAATGAATTGGTCGGAGGTACAGTAGAGAGATGGGGTCCTAGTTCGTCTGTCGTCCAGGAGATATTTTTCCTTAAAGGGTAAGCTACGCGAAGAAAATCAGAGATCAGCGACTAAAATAGAGTCGAGCTTCGAAAATTCGATAAGCTCGAAAAAGATCTGACGGAACAACATCTACACGTCCAGCTGGCCCTTCGTCCTC
Organism: Acanthosepion lycidas; assembly: GCA_963932145.1. Lineage (NCBI taxonomy): Eukaryota > Metazoa > Mollusca > Cephalopoda > Sepiida > Sepiidae > Acanthosepion > Acanthosepion lycidas. Next base: position 106,757,118 of record OZ010586.1, read on the forward strand.
TCTACCGTCATCCACATTAATCAAAAAGCAGAACATGGGTCCACCCTTCCTCCAATGCCTAATCATTAAATCCCACCCAAACCAAAATGACAATCCTCAAAAATGTTCTCTTTACAATGTCAGAAATAAATGAGCCCAACTGTAACCACTCCCAATCCATGCCACTCACATACTCCCATGAATACACCCAAGAAAAATGAAAAACCATAACCCAGCCCATCAGTTACGTCAAATAAGTCTGTAAACATGTAAAATTCAAAACAATTCACTCCACCGCGTAAGGCATATATCGGTGACACCATATCAAGCTGAACAAGCAATAATATGATCTAGAAAAATAAAATATTTAAATATATTTGTTAGGGGTTCGTACAAGAATCTGATAGACGTGATCAGTTTTCCGATGCATGAGGTTCACTCAATATGACCTTGGGCTGTCTCAATAATGATGAAGCATCTCTCATTTGTCTGGTGATTCGAGGGACCCCTCTGGGTCAGGCATTGTTCGGCGGGCTTGGAAAATTCTCCAACCTCCGTTCGATGTGATGTGTAGGTGGAGACCCTTTTCTTTGCAAATTCTAGTCCCGTTGAGCTAGTTTATTGAAGATATCAGGGTAGGCATACTGTGAGGAAAGGTTTTCTTCCTCGAAACCAGTACTGTCTGTAGTAATGTTATACCGTCGTTGACGAAGGCTGAACACTTTGTCTTCTAATGTTTGCTAGGCTTTATGGAGAACAAGCCAGAAGGAATTTTATGAGGGTGAGAATTCGCCTCTTTCTCTTACTTGCATCCATGATAATTACTATCTTCTAAAATTTAAATGCAATTTCAATCCACGCTTTTGTTGCTTTTATCCCACTTCTTCTTTTATCTTTTCCTCAGTCCCCTCCATGCAGAGTTTTTTTTTTCCCCTCACTTTCACTATTTATAACCCCTGTGTGCTAGTTGCACTCCTGCCTTACTTGGGGCGAAATGTTTTTAAAAATATATATGGGAATACTAAACAAGAACTTATATGAGTTAAACTGGTAGCGGAAGCGGTTTTATATTTCACTTGTTTTGGAAATGTTTTCATTTGTATTTAACAATCTACGTCGCGAAATATTTTTTTCGAGACAAAATAAAGATTTCGAGAAAATGCATATTTTCCCTTTCTACTTTGCCTGGTTAATTCTTGTGCAAGACAACATTTGTTTGAGCAGATAATGTCTCTCTCGGATGCTCAGCTCTTATCGGCAAGGAAAACAAAATCGACGAGTTGATTTCCGACTGCATGAACTTGCATGAATCCCCGTGTAAACGATATGGATACACATCATACCCTCCCAACTATGCGTTAAATATTAAGGGTAGAAGATCCTCTTTAACCTTAGGCGGCAACAAGCCTAAATGAAGGCGAAAATATGAAACCAAAACCCTAGGGAAGTTAACATGAGATCAGGCTGTTAGTCTTCCTCAGATGTTTTAGCAATTGGCAGATAATCATGAAAGGCAATCAGCGGAGAGTAATAATTGGTTAGGTCTTGATTGGCTATGACATTTATGAATGAAGATATCTCAACTATTAAAATACAGAACAATGCTTGAGATAGTAATTTTTAATCTAGATACTGTTCAGCCTGAGGAAGTGAACCGACATTCTGAAATCAAACAGACCTTCCGTAATATAACTCAGTTTATTAAACTATTATATAGGAATAAAGTATCGCTGCCAACACCGGAGTTTGAACATAGATCGCCAGTGAGCAAACAAAGGCAATGCCTTTATTGAGTTAAGTCGATCACGTGACCATAGAGGAAACGCATACATGTAGGAAGTAGCTGACGACTGATAATTGTTATTTCTATTCTATCCTCTATTACTATACGGATCTCACTTCTAATCCAACATCTATTACTATACTGATTTATATTCTCTATTCTCTTCACTATACAATTTCTCCATTCGGATCACTACAGGGATTACTATTCGATCGATTATTATCGAACATGTATTATTAGTGCGAGTGTTATTCGAAGGCGTCGACACGAGTATTGTTCAACGGCGTTACTATAGTTGTATCTGCGATTATAAAGTCACTACTACAACGAGCATTACGAATATGACAATGAGTATTTTGGGGCATTAAAAAAGTGGCAGTGAGGGTTGGTTGACATCGCAAAATAAACAATGTCTGCTAAATTTATTTCAGTTGAAATATTTATCGATCAACGCCCGCCACAGTCGGAATGATAGTCATAGTAAACTCCGCGAAACTTTCGTTAGCAATATTTAATGTGCTTCGCCAGGACCATATACAGTTTCGAAGTCAGAGTAAACCTTTTAGACTGGTTGCCACACAAGACATAGGCTGCCCTACAATTTAGCCCATTGTTGGATGATTTGAATTCAGAGTTATCCTGCTCGTAGATTGGTTGCCAATCAATACAATACTTATTCTGACCGACTCTTAACTCAGCTGTGGGGAAAAAAGATGAATTCTTAGCTTCTTTGTGGGTATTTGTACGTAAGTGAATATAACACCTGGAATTCGAATAGAATTTGAAAAAACAAACTAATCTGTTTATATGTAAGCTTGTATCAGAAAGAGAGATTTGAAATTTCTAGGGCACATAATTATGAAATAGGGCTTTGAAAATTTGACACTGATAGAAATATATTGAAAGTAACAGAGTCATACGAAATCAGAGAATAATCTGGTAGCTCAAGGATTAGCATACATTAGCAAAACGGCAAGATTTACTAGATGCTAAAAACGACAGGAATTTGTGAAGAGCTATGATTGCCCACGTCCTAAAAGGACATGGCACCTAGAAGAAAACGTGTGTGTTTATACTTGTTAATTGAACGTTTCTTAATGAATAAGTGACTGTGGGGAGTCGTGTGGGT
>OZ010586.1:106762508-106840008 GCA_963932145.1 Acanthosepion lycidas
ATCTCCAAGAAACTATCAAAATACAAGGATCTTGTAGTTGAAATAACAACAAAATGGATATGAGGGTATCGATAATTCCAGTTGTAGTTGGATTCCTTGGAATTACGAAAATGTTTCGGATATGTTCATTGAAGGGATTTCTGTTAGCCTTAAAGAAATACAACAAAAAATTTACTCACCAATACTGCTCACATTTAGGATGACATTTAACTGCGTAAAATCTGCGTGATTATTTTTAAAAGAAATGCGTATACAAAAGAAATCAAAGGAAATTATATTAATGATAAATGGATTCCATAATGCTGTATGTCTGATTTAGAAGGTCTCGTGAAAAATAATAAAATGATTTCACCGATAACATTGATGTGAAATTCGATTTGGCTAAATGTGTTAAAGCCTCAATTTCACGACGATCACTACAACAAACCTCCTCACTTAGACTTAGGAGTAACAAACAACGATTTAGAGGAAGGAGAAGCTTATAACTATTTTGCTGTAAATATGTATGAAGGAATACAAAATATAAAGTAAAGAAATAGTGTGAAAAGAGTAATATAGAATGATGTAACTGATATTAAGAACTGAATTGAATTATGGACCTTAATAGCCTTGCCATCACCAGTGGTTTAGTATAGTTTCAATATCTTGAAATTGATTCTAAATGATATCATACGAATGGATTCAAAGAGACGAATGCTTCTTTCTAAGCCTAACATGCATCATTCAAAGGCTGATGTTGACTGTCTATACATACCACGTAAAAAAGATAGAAAAGATCATATTCAGCTAGAAGTGACATACAAGACAACAATTGGCTAAATAACATACATGGAAACAAGAAAGGACAGTATGATACAATTAGTCAAAAAACACGAGAAGAGAAAGAAAAGTATTTAATCATGAAAAAAGGTTGTAAATACATTCGAGGTTTACATTTAGTAGATTCTGTAGAAAACCAAAACACAATCCAAGAACCAACTATCAGCATAAAAATATATGTAAAAAGCCAAATATAAAGTTCTTGAACAGATGAAACAATGCTGGAAAGACAAATCTAAGCATTGCCAATATCCAGAATGTGATAATAAAGACGGGGTTGATAAAGTTAACACCCATTGATGATAACGAGAATCTGGATTAAAGGCTGAAACGGAAGTCTTTATTCTTGCAGCGCATGATCAAAGTCTTTTCATTAGGAACTTTCAGGCAAATACCATACGTAATAGAGTGGATTCAAAATACAGGGTCCGTAACAAATATCAAGAAGCCATAAGCCCTCTAATCTCATACTGTTCTATACTTGCGCCAAATGAATATAAAACTGGTCATGATAGGGTGGAACAATATTTACATTGGACAAGATGCAAACACTTTGGAAAAGATGCTAACAAACACTTGTATAAGCATCATCCATTACTGGCTACAGGAATAGAAGATATCGCATTTCTATAGGATTACAGACAGGAAGATTGAAGCAAATAGGCTGGTCCTTTATTATCAAAAAACGAAAAGAATAAACTTGCCTACTAACTGATATGATTTGCCTAGCAGATGGTAACATAGCAACCAAGGAATTTAAAAAAATATCAAAGTATAAAGACCTGGAATTCGAAACAGAAAAACATCGAAACTGAAAACAAGAATAGTACCAATCATAGTAGGTGCGCTTGGAATGATAAAAAAGGAACACAACAACACATTGAAATCCCTGGAAATTCCAACTTAAGAGAAATACAAAAAATTGTCTTGATGAGTATAGCCCACACACTAGGAGAAACTTTGTCCAGTGATCTCATGGGAGTTATGAAAACAAATTATAAAACTATCCGCAAAAACACACCGCTACCTGTTTTAACTCTTATCGCAGACTTGTTAGATTGTGTGACTACCACATAATAATAATAATAATAATAATAATAATAATAATAATAATAATAATAATGCTCTTTCCCAAAGTGAGTTTATCGACATGATATTGTAGGAAAAGAATCGTATTTTAAATTGTACCAGATTTTTTACTTTGCCATACAGAAAAAATCACATGACCCTCCAACCAATGCTACAATGTGAATATATTAGAATGCTCCACAAAATCCACAATACATAACAGCCTATCTACAAATCAAGAGTCCAAATCTAATGACTTCAGAAAACGTACTTTCTCCTACCTGTGGTCATACCGCCAATTATAATTATTCGAGCAAAACGAGGCATTAATTTGGGATCGCCCATCGCTTCGTTCACAAATTATCTCAACTTTCACCATAATTCGGCCTAATACTATTTTGAAGTTTGTTCAAATCCAGGACTTAAGCGACTGGTGAACTTACCCTCGGTATGGGAATGACCAGATCATAAATCTTATTTCTGTCTCACTGAATTTGCACCCGGGAAGATTTTCTCACTTTTCTTACTCTAAATTATTATAAAATTCTTTATCTGGGATCGTTTAGTTCTTTTTTTGCCTTTTTTCCCTAATTCTAGTTAATTTTATCGTTTTTTTCTCGTTTCTCATCAACTCCAATTATTTGAGACTTAATAATAAACAGAACAAAAGAAGAGAGAAAAGAATAGAAGCAACTAAAATTAACAAATAGAAAAAAAAAACACATCTGAGATATTATAAGAAAAATAAATCCCTAAAATACTTGTTAATAAAAACTCGTAATTTCAAGCACTACTGACTTAATGACCGAATTCCGTTCCAATGACCTGGTCGCTAAACGATAGGTCGTTAAATGAGGATATGTAAATGACTGCTACTTCAGCCATACGGATGTAATGGCCTTGTTTTAACCGGCTTTAAATAACTTTATTTTCACTTTTGGTACAATTTATAAAAATTGTAATTTATTTCTAAATATTTATAATGTACAGCAGTTTTCTGAACACTAAACATTATAAGCAAATCTAACATCAGCTCTATATTCTGTACACTATTTTCGTTTGCGTGCTATAACTACAGTATAAATATTTGTAAATGTTTTTCATTTTATTCAATCATTTAATTCATTTTAATTCATTTTGAAGAAAGCCTTATGTCCACATCACTTTGAAACACCGGTTCCCAAACGATTACTGTAGTTATGCAACGACCAACTTGGCCTGTGCTTACATGGGTGAGAGTTTGGGAATACCAGATACAGCAAGCTTGGTTGCGTCGGTAGAGTAATGGATAATGGCTCGGAATTTTCAATTGGAGAGCCAAGTACCAATTTCCTTATATTGCCTTACGCGCAGATTAACTTGGGAAAAGGTTTGTGTCCACCTCTACTCCACTAGCTTTGGGTTAATTAGAAAGATTCGTATCACTAAAACTATCGTTATCTACAAGAAAAATAATATTCCGTACAAATTATTTAGATTTCGGTATGAAATAACCCATAAAGATTAATATGCTGCAAAACAAAACAACCAACCAACGAACTAAACAAGCAATCATTCAACCAAACAACAATTCAGCAAAGAAACCAACCAACCAACTAACCAGCCAATCAACCAGCTAACCAACCAGCCATCCAAACAAGTAATCAACCAACCAACCAACCAACCAACCAACCAACGAATCAACCAGCCAGCCAACCAAGCAATCAATCAATCAACCAACCAACCAACCAAATATTTTTAAGAAAAATACAATGAGGATAATACTTTTTGTAAAATGTACAATTCCAACCAATCAACAAATCAAACAACATGGCAATACACCAACCAACCAACCAATCAACCAACCAACCAACTAACCAAACAACCAATCAATCATCGATCAAACCAACCAGCAAGTCAATACACCAACCAATAAACTAACCAAGCAGCCATCCAACCAATCAATCAACCAACCAATCAAACAACTAACCAATGAAACAACCAATCAACCAACCAACCAAACAACTATCAAACCAACCAGCTAGTCAATAAACCCACCAATCAATTAACCAACCAACCAACCAACCAACAAACCAACCAGCCAAACAACCAATCAATTATTTTTAAGAAAGAAAAATACAAGTATGATAAAATTTTTCGTAAAATGTACAATGCCGATCAAATATTTATATTGTTTAATGCCGTCTGTTTGGATATCTTTTTAGAATTTATTTTGTGATATAAAAGTTGGTTGTAAGTCGGAGGTTACTAATCAGGTAAATTGTTAAGTACAGAATGTTATAGTTCTTTATAATTTTATAATATTTTATAATAGTTGTAACTTCCACAATTGTACGTTCAAGAGGCACATAATATCTTATATTATTTGCATATGAAATATTGTCTTCATGATTGTTGTTTTTATAAAAACGTTTAGGTCGTCTTGCTAAAAGGGAAAGAATATGGGATTGGTTTTAGTTAAATTAATGTTGGAACATTAAACACCCATCTATCCCACAAGACAAACCACATGGCACATTGGTATAATACGTACAAATCTATTATAATTTTCCATTTTACTTAGTTGCTTAATTATTTATTTAATTAGTCAGTTTGTTATTTAGTACCTACGTTACACCCTATTATAACTGAAAATAAAGGAAAATCCAAGGTTGAACAGGCGATAAACTTCCCATATGTTTAACGTTTGCTTCAGTGAAAGGAAACACCTTGTCAATATTAAATGTTTCATTTTTATATTCTTACTTCTTTAAATAAAGACCTTCAATCTTAATTGTTATTGCAATAGTTTTTAAAGTTGTTAAGTTCAAATATTCAATGATGTGATAGGATAGTCATCAAACTTGCGCAATCATTAAATTATTTATGATTCATCAGAAACACAAATAATAAAAGAGTGAAGTCTTCACAAACACTACCAGTAAATATTACTGCAGTAGACTCCGTCATATCCGGAATCCCTCATATCCGGGATCCCTAATATCCGGAGTGCCTCATATCCGAATCCCTCATATTCGGACATGATTTTGATGTGTATATTTGAACTACTCGGGTGATATGTAACTGATTGAAATTTCTGTTTTTTCAGGAAATTTTATTTGGATAATTGTTTATGCTTATTTCACCCTAATGTCTTGTATCAGTGTAAAAGTTGATGGAAATAAGAGGAACATAACAACTTTGGAGTTATTGGAATAAGTGGAAATTTAAAACAGACTAGACGCTGGTGAAAGTACATTGTAACTAATGCCTGAGTTCAACATAGGAAAGTCAACATAGTATGGAACAAAATCTGCCAAAAGAACTATTCTCCAGCATTCACACACTCACAATGAACAAGGAAATAAAAAAGCATGATTGTGATGTAACCTGGAATGAAATTGAAAAAGCTTTTGAAAAAAGTATCAGTTTTATGGAAAGAAAGGCAGCATCCAGCTATGACGATTGCATTAACGCACGCAGAGCTAAATATGCCTTTCGTTTAAAAAAATCAAGAACAAATGTAAAACGAAATGCAGAAAAAAGCTGAGAATGACATTAGAAGAGAAAGAATCATCATGCAACAGCGAGTAAAAAATCCTGGTTACATTATTTGTTTTTAATGAATTTTCAATAACATTACATAATTTGTTCCTTTTTCCTTAAAATGAATTCTGTTATATTTCACTCACCATTAGCTTATTTTTGTTTAGTATAAAACATTGAAAGTAAATGTTAAACTTCATTTCAGTTCTTTTATTTTAATCTAAATATAACACCTCATACCCGGACTTTGTAACCAATTCTTCATATCCAGAAGGCCTTCTTAATCCGGTTATCAGGGATTCTACTATATTACAAACTTTTAATAAAATAGCCACCTTTTTGACTGACTGAGTAACTTTACCTTAAAAATAACTTATAATTCCAAAAGAGAATCAGATGATCTTGATAGCGTAGACAATGTTCACTGGTTTGCTATTTTTCGAACATACATACATATATATATATATATATATATATTAGGTTGGTGCAAAAATAATGTCGTTTTCTCACAGATGTTATTATGTGAGAAAACGACATTATTTTGCACCAACCTAATATATATATATTTGTGTGTGTTTGTGAGAGATAAATATATTAATTATTATTATATTAATTTTTTATTTATATTTGAACAGTTGTAGTTTTCCCAAATTATTTGTCCGTTTCAAAATATTCCAGCATGCAAGAATACTATGTCGTTTTTTTTTTTCAGGAACTTATTACATTTAAATAAAGATTTTGTGTCAACGCAAAATGACGTCGATGTGAACCATATGTCATTCAAGAATTTCAGAAGTTACTTTTCATTGAAAATCTACATTCTGAACGATCAATTTCTTTATCCATTATTCATATTGTTTTTTTTTTCTTTTTAGACTCTTCATTCACCTATATCTTTATTTTGAGAGTTTCTGTATTTTGTTGAAAATTTATCGACATTCAGCTCGAGTGTCCTTCTCTCAGTTATTCGGAATTTTAGCTTCACAGAGGGCGGTAATTTCCCCGACGTATTCATAGAATTCATATCGTCGCTCGACGAGCAACCATACTGAATTCACAAAATTGAATCAACGCAGACACTTTTCTTTCACTGAATAAAAGGGAAATAAATAACTCGCACACTGTTAGATTTTATTTTGCAATTCAATGCTTTCGCAATAAAAATGCTATTAACCAACAGATGTTGAGTAAATTTTCAAGACGTATTATGTTAAATATTAATATAAGTTTTACTACAAAGAAAGTAAGTATCGATTTTCTATTCTTCTTTAGGAATAAACTGATAAACCTTAGTATTAGGTTGGTGCAAAAATAATGACGTAATAATGTCGTTTTGTGACGTATTCTTTAACGCCAAAAACGACATTATTCCGTCATTATTTTTGCACCAACCTAATATTACGACGTTATCTGATATTTTATTATGCATATCAATGTTTTAACAAAAAGTAATTGGTAATAAGCAGCTGATTACGTGGCATTTTTCCTGATATACTTACGTTAACTATTAATGTTTCTAATTGACATAAAGTGTGGGATCATTTTTCTATTGATTTTAAGTAAGAAAATAATCAGTCTTAGAATTACTATATTGCATTATATTTTATTGTGCAAGTGATAGATTTTTCCAACAAAATTGATATTATAACTAATGTTCAAGTTTTCAAGAACTAAAGGATGTTTCATTAATACGAATTATATATAAGGGTGTTTCATTAAGACGGATCAAAGTCAGCAGTAAATAAATCAGCGTTATTTGTGAAAAATTATTTATTTCTCTATTGAATCATATTGTTTGTCATGACAACTACGGGTGAAAATAATATCGCCCAAATATCCGCCAAATCTGAAAGAAAAAGAAAAAAATTCATTAGACGCTTAAACTTCACATTTAAAATCGGTCCAAGTTATTGGAACACCCTTTATATCATATGCCTTTCAACTTAGTATATTTATACTTTTTAATAATGTTGATAATAAATAGTGTTGGTAGTGGCAGCGTTTATTAAACAAAGTGCAGCGTAGCATTTATAAAGAAATGCTGAAGATGTTATTCAGGGTCAATAACATTGCTTGCATCGAGTTGCACATATGGTTGGCCGATAATGTTCATGATCTTCTCAAACCCAAAAATTGAAACCCTAGCTTAACTGATCCGAATTTACTCGACTACGACGGACCGACAAGACCTGGGACGTACTGAAGACGCCATCGTCGACGGGATGGTTATCAAGAAAGTTTCTCACCTGCCACCATATGCGTCATCCTAAGGCTGATGTTGATCTGCTTGTGCACAGACCCGAAGAAGGTAGAGGATTAGTTCAACTAGAACTGCCTTACAAAAACACAACCATTGATCTTCAAAGATACATGGAAATTACAGAAGACTGAATGCAAAATATGAAAGAAATATGGACAATTATTCATAAAGGAGGCAATAAATTCAAAAAGGAATTTCAAGTGGTTGAAGAAGAGCAATGAAACCATAATAAATCCAGTATTTACATTTTCCAGACTCTTTTCCTCATATTTGTTGCCATATTAACGACAATTCAGCCATTGGAAACTCCGGACTTCTTCATGGACCATGTGTCCTTCACCATTTGTTGTCCTTGAAATAAATGGATCTTGAAAGGGAAATCTCAGAAATGTGGCACACGCGGATATCAATAATTCTAGTTGAAGTTGGAGCTCTCAAATTGATTGGAAAAAGTTCCCATAGACTCATGGAACGGATTACCGGTAACCCATGCTTTAATGAAATTTAAAAAAAAAATGTACTCAAAAGTACAGGTCACACATTACGAAGAGCTTTATTTCTGTAAATTGTCTGTGACCTTTTTATTTTTTATATTTTTTTGTCTGTTTTATTTTTTCAAAATTGACCAATGGAAAATATCATCACGACATTACTAAACTTAGGTCTTAGTTATACAACAGAAATACAAGATAATAATAATAATAATAATAATAATAATAATAATAATAATAATAATAATAATAATGTGTTAGCGCAAAATGCAAATTCTGTGATAAATATCAAGAAACAGTTGATAATTTTGTATAGGTTGCATGATATTTGCACCCACTGATTATAAAACCCAGCATTACATATTGGGCCGACATTTGTATTGGAAAATCTGAAGAAAGCTTATATGGGAAGGAAACTGAAAGAAATTGGTATGAACACCACAAAGACCCGTTTACGGAGACAGGACCTCTGAAATTTTCATGAGACTACACAATAAACACAGACAGAACAATCAAAGCTAACCATCTTGACATTGTTATTAGAGACCGGAAGCAAAAGAAGCCTAATTATTGGTATAGTAGTCCCTGCAGACTGCAATATAACTTTGAAGATCTTCAAACCGCTATCAAATTACAAGGACCTTGAAATCGAAATCTCGGAAATGTGGCATATGGGAACATCAACTATGCCTGTTGTAGTTGGAGTCCTCGGATTGGTTGGAAAAGATTCCAGTAGACCCATTGAAGGGTTTTCCTGGAAGCCCATGCTTAAAGAAATAAAAAACAATCTTCTTACGAGTACAGCCCACACCTTACGAAGGGTTTTATCTATGTAAAATATATGTCTGTGTGAGTTTTGTATTTTTTAATTGGTCAGTGGAAAATGTCATTTCTGAACTTAGGTCACTGTGTGGGACCTGGAAAATGTGTGACCTCCCCCACCACCCGCAGAAATCAAAGGAAATAAAATAAAAAAACAATAATAATAATAAATATCATACATAATAGTATGGATCCAAAATTCAGGATCTGTGACAAGTATCAGTAAACCATAGACCATCTAAGCTCAGGATATTCTGTACTTGCACGAAATGAATATACAAATCGTTAAGATAGACAGGGGTACTATTTATAATACACAATATGCAAAGACTTTGGAAAAGATGTTAATAAAGACTGGTATGAATATCACACAGCGCCGATTACAGAAATATATGACATTACAATTATACGAGATTACACTATCTTTAAAGACAGGAACTTTGAAGCAAATAGGCCGGGCATAATTGTGAAATAAAACAAAAAAAGCAAAAGAAAAAAAAATCTATAACATAGCACCCAAAGATTTTGAAAAACTACTGAAGTATGAAGACCGAGGAATCGAAATAAGAAAATAAATTCTTTAAATTGAAAATAAATAGTACCAGTCATAGCAGGTGCACTGGGAATGATAAAAAATGGAACACAACAATACATTTAAACAAAAATCCCTGGATATGCCAGCTTAACAGAAATACAAAAAATGATCTTGATAAGTACAGCCCACACTTTAAGAACTTTGTTCATATAATGCTAGTGTTTTATAAATACAGATCATGAAAGGTAATATCAATTTTAATTCAAAATCTCGTGAACAGAATATAAAAGGGCGTTTGATAATGTAGAATAAGACTGGATTTATAAAGTTTTAAAATTAGCGAAAAAAAATTTCCGCTTATCATTAATTTTTCAAATGCATTATGAACTAGTGGAAAAATGTTTTGAACCTGAACTGCCTTATTAATAAAACAGATTACAGACCAATACAAGAGTATACATTTTGGACTCATTTGTTCTGTATTGCGTTAATACTTCTGTCAAACAAAATAGATTACATAACTTATAGTTATCAGAAATCTCATATTCATTAATCATTTATTCTAAATGGACAATGAATTATATTGAATTATATGGTTAAATAAAAACAATAAATAACAAGTTCAGTGATTGTGTCACCATCGAATTTTGTCTAGAAATACATGATTAGGCTACCTACAAAGCGGCAAATTGGTAAGAATACGAAAATAAAACTAACTAATCAATCACTGTGACTTACATTTCATAAATATATAATAAAATGCGATTAACAATGGGTTACATACAACAATGTTCAATGCAGAAGACAATAGATAAACAAAATGAACTGAATTCAACAGCTGAGAAAAGCAAAGTTTTGCATGTGGTGGTATTATTCTGTTAGAATTCTTTAAACATAATGAAACACTAAACGCAAATGTATACATTCAGTAGCTACAAAGGTACCCTGTATCATTAATGGGATAATGAGTCCAGAGAGATCAATAGGAAAATGTGATTCTCCCTGATAAAGCAAGGCGGAATGCAGCAAGAATACAATAGGAAACACTTTTAGAAAAAGCTTTGTCTGTTCTACACCCTATCCAGCATCTGAAAGTTCACCAACTCATTATTATCGTTTTTTAATCACTGCAAAAATGTTTGATGAAAACACGAGTTATTTCTTATTGGAAATGCCATTTCAGATCAAAATCAGCGGCGTTTGAATCAAACATTATCGACGAGCTGCGTGATAAGTGCCAAAAGGTCATGGTAGATAATGTTAACTATATAATTGAATGAAATATAATTTTATCGTATTTTATGAATAATGATGATAAACAAAAACAGAAATTATTTATGACTCAATCTAATAGAAGTAAAAAGAAAAAACAGACAAACCTTGTATAGAAATCTTGCTATAAATTAAGATCCAGGTAGATACAAAAATACTAGAAAAAATTCAGTGCTCTGCAAAAGTAAATGAGCCACAAAGATACTATTTTAAAAATTGTCTCTTTTTTTTCCAGATGATCAACAAATTTTAATTAAACTATATATTTATTAAGAAAAAAATTAAAATAATTAAAATCACTCAAAATTTTTAGCAAGCTGGAATAAAAATATTAATTTAAAATTAAAAATTAAGGTGTGTAAAAATTAGTGAAAGCATACATTCAATATTTGGTAACTGTTCTTTTTGAGGTTACAATATCAACCAATAGTTTTCTATAACTTATATGTGTCTGGCAATAGTGAGTGCCGATTTGTGACCATTCTGCTTGGCGAAACTTCCACAATTGCTCAATATTACTTGGGTTCCTTCCAAGCACTGATTTCTTTAAATTAAATCCGAGATTTTAATTTGGGTTTAGATCAGGACATTTACTAGGCCGTTTCAAGACTTGAAATTTCTTTTTATGAACCCAAAGTTTTGTGGATTTTCTTTGACGGCTCCGGTCATTCTTCTGTTGGAAGTTTCAGCCCCAACTTAAACCCAACTTTTGGCAGAGAACAAGACACTTTCGATCAAGATTGCTTGGTATCTTGCAGGTTTCATTGTTCATCAATGCGTACTCTTTTGCCTGTTCTAGCAGCAGCAAAACACGCCAAAGAATAATGTAGTCACCGCCATGTTTAATGGTTAGTAGCAAATTAATCTCTTCAAATTCCTTATTAGGAGTTCATTAGATATACCATCTATTGTTTCTTCCTAAAATTCTCTAGTTTCGTGTCATCCGACCATAAAACAACTTTTGCCAGAGAGTTTCTAGCTTATTAGTTGAAGCGACCATGCTTGTGTTATTCCGTAAGCAGTGGCTATTTCTAGGCATTCGGATATTAATTGTGGCATTGTTCAGATGTTGCCGCACTGCAGATGTATGCACAATGATTCCGACATTGGCCTATGAGCATTGGATAACCGAAATTTTTACGACAGGATTTGTCTAAGCTTGTCGAATTAGATGTCTACTTGAACTTTCCGTTATTTTTCACAGCTAGCCACTTCTTGGTTGTGATCCCGTCATGCAAAACGCCTTTTATTTATTAATAATTTGTTGCGCTGTGGTGAAGTGCACCCCAAATTGTTTTGACATATTTTTGTAGCCTTCTCCATCATTATATGTTTCAACTAGGCGATTTTTAAATCTTCAGGAAGTTCTTTTGTTCTTTGCATATATATTTTTCAAATTGAGTCCCTAACTGAAGAATTTTTGAATACTCAATGAGTTATATTGTTTGAATGCAGTATACACAGCCTACCCAAAAATGAACACATGTCATTTTGAATTTCACATGTGTACAATTTTTTTTCATTGGCATGTAAAAACATACTGTGTAAATATAAGAATTCAGTTTAATTTTTCTTGGAAACTAGAATAAGTAAAATGAATCAGTATTATGAAAAAGTTATTTAAGTTTAATTGTAACTGTTCGCTTCGAATGTCTCTTTTCTAGGGGCCGCTGTCGTATATATATATTGCAAATCTCCACCTTATGAAAAACAGTTGATATAACTGTAGGTTAAAACTACATCATTTAACAGAAAGTCACATAACATTTTCCCTGAGATTTGTATTCTTTGAATGGACTTTATTCCCAGGCTCTACAACTGTTTCGGGAGGGCTTGCTTGAGACGTTCCAAGAAAGAAAAGTGCCGAGGAAGCTTGGGGATTTTTGCGCGGTATGGCCGTTAAAACCACTTCAAAAATTAACCTTGTACCAAAACCTGTTGTGACGTAGGCGCCCTGGTAAATACCACAAGTCCTAACCTTGAAGACGTTACTACTAGAGAATTAGTAATAGCAACCTTAATGTCACATTTTTTTAAAAAATATTAGCTTTTCAAAGTCCATTTTAATTTCAGGAATCACCACAAATCCGAAAATACCAAATCGGAACTGTTCAAAGGTATGGGAGAAAACTGAGAATTTAAGAACTCTCTCCATCTGCGACATTCAAAAATGTTCCACTTTCAGGGTTAATTCTGCGAATGTGTTGCTTGATTGTTCGCAAAGATTTTTTGCTATCTTGCCTTCATGAATTTGGATTATCTCACAAACATCTAATGTCAAAATGTCTATCACTGATCCCTGCTTTAAGTGTACCTCGAAAGTAGTACTCATAACGATTGTTACAGCTTCTTAGTTCAAATTATTTTTTTCATGTAGCATTGCAACTCAGACCAGACACCAGGGTCATTCTCAGGGTGCGGTTTCTTCTAGTCAAATGCTTGTGGCTTAAAAAAAATCATTGTCTAGATTGTTGCCCACGAAATAAAACCATGAGACGATTATAGCAGTAGGCAAATTTTATTTCCTTATATCCTTCTATTGTACACAAGACAGGCATAGGTGAGGTTAGTGAGGTGGCAAAAATTCAAACGAACGCTCTCCTGTCATTCGCTGTTTGCTTTGTGTGTCTCTCTTCTAGGGGACAGTGTCTTATAAATAACATCGTTTTTTTGTCTTGTTAAATTATCCAAAAGTAATTTATCAAGAACTCAGGATTTAGTTTCACTCAGTGGACTAATTTTTCATGATCATTTGACCTAGTTCCTGGGAGTTCCCCTTCATTAAGCCGACCTTTTGCCACGACAACTAATTGTCAAAGCGATGTGTTTCATGCGTTGCAGGTAGGTAATTTAGCGTATATCGTATACATCTCATTGAATCACCCGGTGTATGGGTGCTCTATTGCCTTGGAAGATATAACAACATATTAAATTAACCCGTGCCGAAAGATTGTAGGGAAACAAATCACAACAAGAGCTCGAAGTTGGACATGTTATATTGCACTCTCACAATACCATATAAACGAACTACAGGACATAAGCCAACAGAATATATATAATAATAAAACTAATGAATAAGCAGGCAGCTAACTCATAAACGTGGGAAAATATATTTATTTACAGTATTTATATGAGAACAATTATCCTCAATCATCTTCACGTTCTAGAACTGGTGGTGGGTTATTTCTGTGCAATCTTTATACATGAGAAAGGTTAAAATCATGTCATATTTTCCAAAGCAGATATCTTGCAGAAATAACTTCTGGGATGGTTTTTAGACCATTTAGAGGCGTACTATTGTTCTCTACTTTGCTGTTGATATCACAAGGTTTCGGCCGATGTAATATTTGGCCTACAACAGGAGTATGTCGATTTTTTTAAACTACATGATATTTCGAACTGAATCTTTTATTTATTCTACGGTCACAGGTCCTTTGCATAGGGATATGTCGTCTATTTCTCATTTTTAGTACTTCAGTTATTGAAAGAATAAAAGAAGCTACTACTTAACATCTGAAAGAGACAGTTGAGATATCTAGGATACATAATAAAGAGAGAGTTTTTAGAAAATCTAATAAACAAAGAACAGATTGAAAGCAAGATGAACAGAGGAAAACAACGCATAAACTGCCTAGAGAGCTTGTGTATATGAATGGCGAAACATGCTTTAGGAGAGAAAACAAAAGACAACATTATGAGCTATAATATACAGGAAAGTGTTGAGAGCGATGATCTCCAACATTCTGAGTAGATATGTTACATATAAGAGCTCATTTGTTTGGAATCTGTTACTTTAAATGCCATATACTTACTTTATTCTTTACATGTATTTATATTTTAGTCCATTTTTGTGTAGCGTGACATAAGAAAACTAGATCCAACGGAACCCATCCTTTTCCAAGTCAAACGCTACAGACACATCCTTGATATATGCTACGTCGATTGTCTCAAATACGAGGTAGTGACAAAATTCACAATCATTAAACTGCCATCTTGCATTGCCAAAACATTAGGCAATAGAAGAATATGTAGAAAGACGAAAAACGGAAAGACAACACCACTGTATGAACTGGAATATCAGTCACAGAGATTCAAATCTTGACACGTTTCTCAGATATATGGAGTTTGTCTAGTGCTCAGTTGAGCAGCGCTGAAGA
This sequence comes from Acanthosepion lycidas, assembly GCA_963932145.1. Taxonomy (NCBI): domain Eukaryota; kingdom Metazoa; phylum Mollusca; class Cephalopoda; order Sepiida; family Sepiidae; genus Acanthosepion; species Acanthosepion lycidas. The sequence continues at coordinate 106,777,458 of OZ010586.1, forward strand.
ACCCCAACCGGGCAGGCATCTGAGGAAGACAATGATATATTTTGAAAGTTTCTCGGATTCTTTTGCTGAGATATTTGCTGTCTGAATTTATGAAATATTTATTTGCCTGCGGACTATTGATCTCATCTTTATAGATGTTATTACAACGTTTCGATCGTTCTACACATCGGGTTCCATCAACTTTATGTTGATCTGGCTAACCTACAGGGAATTAGTTTATTTAATCTACAGATATAGTATGTTATCGTTCCACTGTATATTTCTAGGTATAAGTAAAAAAAAAAAAAATAACAAATCAGTCTATTCAATCTGGGTCTGGTTTAATTAGTACGATATACTGAATGTTCTATCGCTCTATCAGATGGAAATCATTAAATATCATTCAATGGAGAAAGCAACAGTTAACAAATCTACTAGGTTTCCTAAAAAGACTGAAATTCTGTAATAATATAAAGGGAAACTATATATAGCAACGATTGCTTATATCCTCAAAGACATAACATTGAATCGTCCTGGGTAACTGTTCGGGTGATCGGAGATTTTGAGGAGTGTGTAACCACCTCTTAATTGTTGTTGTTCTCAGGTCCAACCTGACTCGAGGCGGTATATTATGTTAGGGCTGCAGCTATAGTGATTTCAGCATTACATAATCCATAGAGGCTGATATACCGCTAAACAAAAACAAGTAATATAAAATTGAAACAATATCGATATAATAATAATGCTATTTTGTCGCTTTATTTTGTCTCGTGTGTCTCACTCTTGTCTTGTGTGTCTCACTCTTGTCTTGTGTGTCTCACTCTTGTCTTGTGTGTCTCACTCTTTCATTATATATTTGTATTTTCTCATAGAACGAAATAATTTATTTTTTCTTGCTTTTTTATTTACTTTCTTTCTTTTAGACTCTACTTGATTTGTTTTGTTACTCATTCATTTCTCTTGTTTCCTTTTTCGTTTAATCCTTATGTTGAAGATTTTCTCTTTTTTCTATCTCTTGATTTCCATTGGTTTTCTTATTTTTTCTTCTCTCTTGCTATTATAATTTTTTTTTTATCTTTGTCTCGTCGCAGACACTGATTTCGGTCATCTCTGCTACGTCTAATTCCCTCTAATTACATTTTTTATAAATGCCATTATCTCTTCGTTTTAACTTATATCTTATATGTAGTGTAACTCTCTTAGCCTTAAGAGACCTTTACACGCATCATTCACTTCATTTCACTGAACTTATTGTTGGTATGATTTCACGTTCTATAAGATTTAGTCTGACTTTACATCATTTTTCTTACATTTGTTCTTTTTCTTACTCATCTTCTTTTCCTTATTATATCAAGATTGTAAATATTCGTATTTCAATGAATGACAGCAACATCCTGTAACTATGCTTCTGATAAAATTCTATTCCGACTTAAACAAAATTCGTAAGTTAGCAGTAGTGAAAATAATACGTCCTTGTTGACAAGAAATTAAAAAAAAATACTGATATTTTTTCTTGGTTCACTTATAATGACGCCCAATTTTGAAAATTAGACTGAGTGCACAGTAGAAAACAAAATTCTTCACAACAAAAAATGCTAGAAATTTTCGTTCGTATATTATACCAAAAAATATCGCTGCATAATGATGAAAAACTCAATAATGTGTAAATGATAGTAGACGTAAGATAAGTAAATCTACATAAAAAAAAACACAATGAACGCTGGAAAACAGAGAGGAGATTATCGAAAAATATAAATGATATTCTCACAAGACAAGGACCGTATATTTTAAAGGATATAAAAACAGGTTACTTAGTTGAGTATCACCTAAAAACACTGTTAGTGTTGAAATACTGTTTATAATCATTATTCGGAAAGGTGATTTCCATTGCAAACACGCTCTGCGCAGAAGTAATAATAATAATAATCTTAAGTCTTATTTGGCCTTGTGCCTTACATATCTGCGCTCATAAATATAACATAATGGTTCTTAAAATAAAAGAATGAATAAAATATTGAATATGGGAGAAAACACACACACACGCCCCCATATATATATATATATATATATATATATATACTTACATACGTACATATATAGATATACACACACACAGACACATTTTAATTTCCATTTTTCCCTGAATTCCACTCCACTTACTGTTTTTATTGAATATTTGTGAGTCCAGTTTTAGTCGTCGCTCGGTCGACCGATTTATCTTTATAATGATATTATTTTCTGATTTTTTTTTTTTTTATTTAACAAAATAATCATATGATTGAATAATTATTTCGGATTATGTAGGCCGTCTAATATTCTTTGACATCTCGAGCAAAGCGCAAAAAAAAATGCTGCCTCACTTCTTTATAATTGAAAAACCACATTCCCATCCTTCGGGTTCAAAGCATTATCGATTCATTCATAAAGCTTCCAGATTCCTGATGAAACGCCTTCCAATGTAGTTCCTTTACTGCACGCCATCCCCTAAAATTCAGTTACGTAGTCTTACACCCTACCAATGAAGAGACCATGATTACAATTTAAACGCTTTATCTCAAATCCAACACACCCAGTCATGATGTTTAAGAATGAAGAACATCCTGTTATTCCAATCTTGAAGTACTTGTTCTTAGCTGATCGTCAAAGAGGTTTCTGTTAAATATCACGCTATAGAGAAGTTAAAGGGTTTGGGCGTAGGCTTAGCTCACGCTTTCCATAATGGCTAATGGCTTTAGTCAGTCTTCCATGAAAACGAATAATTGTCAGTCCGCTTAATCCGACTAGAAGGTTTTCGCCTTCACCCTGACAACTTTTTGCTAGATTTTTTTTTCTGGTGGAGGGGGGTGTTATTGAAATTTCCTGATTTCATAGAGAACGTGGAATCCTCGGGCCCACCGAGAGGATCAAAGATTGATTAGTTTACTTGTCTGAATCCGTGTGCATTTATTTGAGTTCGATTCTCGGTCGTTTGTTAAAAACATCTTGTATTTACTTTGAAGCTTACACATACATCCAAACAAACATGCAGAAATATACGCGATTATCTGTGTAATTGTGTAAAGATATCAAAGGGCTACTATAGGAAAGGTTGAAGGAAGATTGTGATACGCCAATTCTTCGTGAATCGAAAGTTTCGCTTTTGAAATTCAACTTCAAACATAACAATTGATAGAGTTGGTAGTTCTAACGTAGAAAATGAGAAATATAAATAAAGCGAGTGTACTTTGCTACTTTTTCATGAAGGTAGAATTCATATCTCTTAATAAACTCGATTCAAATTCCCGGTTATCTAGTCGGGATCACACACGGTAACTTTACCAAGCCCATAAAGATTTCTATAGGAATTATCTAAGTTAACTAGCAAAAATGTCCTCTAGTCGACATCGCACATCCAAATTCACAACGTTTCGGCGGCTGTACGCTCTGGCCTTTTTCAGGTGATATACGTTAGAATTTCGAACAGAATCATTTCTTTTGTTCACTGAGGTAGACTGTTCTATTTTCAAGTGCCATACTTTTTTCTGGTATCTCAGTAACTCAGTACACTAAGCTGTGTTCAACTCTGCTGGGGCTAGGTATTGAACTCACAACTCTTTGGGTCAAGTCACAAAATAACTTCAACCAACGTTTTTATCCACTGCTCCATGAAGAAAGCCGGTGTGTAAAACGGCCGAAAAGCCATGAATATGCCAATAAAGATGAGGAAAAGTGTCTGAACTATGTAACATTTGTAAATAATTACAATACCTCATCTCAGAAATAGAGACAGATACTGAAGAAGGCCGGAGTGTACAACGGACGAAACGACATGAATATGACAATAAAGATGAGCACAACAGTCCGAATAATGAAATCGTGTAAATAATTAAAATACCTCATCTCTGAAATATAAATAGATCCTGAAGAAGTCCCGAGTGTACAACGGCCGAAACGCCACCAATATGACAATAAAGATGATCACAACAGTCCGAACAATGAAATCGTGTAAATAATTAAAATACCTCATCTCTGAAATATAAATAGATCCTGAAGAAGGCCGGAGTGTACAACGGCCGAAACGACATGAATATGACAATAAAGATGAGCACAACAGTCCGAATAATGAAATCGTGTAAATAATTAAAATACCTCATCTCTGAAATATAAATAGATACTGAAGAAGGCCGGAGTGTACAACGGCCGAAACGCCATCAATATGACAATAAAGATGAGCACAACGGTCCGAATAATGAAATCGTGTAAATAATTAAAATACCTCATCTCTGAAATATAAATAGATCCTGAAGAAATCCCCAGTGTACAACGGCCGAAACGCCATCAATATGACAACAAAGATGAGCACAACAGTCCGAACAATGAAATCGTGTAAATAATTAAAATACCTCATCTCTGAAATATAAATAGATCCTGTAGAAGGCCGGAGTGTACAACGGCCGAAACGCCATCAATATGACAACAAAGATGAGCACAACAGTCCGTACAATGTAAATGATTACAATAGTTCATCTCAGAAATATAAGCAGATTCTGAAAAACGCTGGAGCGAACAAAGGCCTAAACGTCGTGAATATAACAACAAAGATGCGGACAACTGTCTGAACAATTTAAATAGTGTAAATGAATTAGAGTGATTTGATCGGTTATTTTTGCATAGTGGCATATCAATCTATATCTGTCATTTAATATAGAAATAGAAATATTTTGTAGGCGATTCTATTAATTTATTATTTATATCATGATAGCTTTAGTGATAAAGGTCTTACTGACTAACCGGTTGCTGGTTGAGAAGAGGTGAATCCACATCTTTCCCAAGGGTATTTGTGCATGAGTGAATATGACGATTATAAAGAGAAACTCTGCTAGCAATTAACGAGTTCAAGCCAATATCCAATACACCCGCCGCATATCCATGCTTACAGTACCGTGTATTCCCGAGCGGATACCCATCTAGCTGGTGACGAAGATTGACGCTGGTTAACTTCGGTGTTAGTACGGGATCAGATATTTCAACGTGATTTTGCCATCATCCAATGATATACAGTGAGGACAGTTGTCCACCTATATGCTTGCGTTTGGGTCCAGTGACCGCACAGAAGGCAGTGGAATATTTAAGATATACTGGTGATGCTTTATCTACACATATATCAAAGGCCGTTGTCTGTATGTGTGTGCATCCGGCTAAAACTAAAAACTACCATAATTACGACAAAATTAATGTATATACAGAGATTCATTATCAGCAAAGACATCTTTTTCTAAAAAAAAAGCAAAAAAAAAAAAAAAAGCAAACTTATCAACGTATGATTTGTATTTACGAAGATATTTTAAAATTTAAATGTATTAGAAAGTACTCGAAATTCTCAGAATTAAAAAGAAAAAAACGAACAGTAATAATTCTTATTCCTGGTTATTATTACCGTTCGTTTTTACGTTTTAATTCTGCTGATACTTTCAAAATACTACACCTGTATGTATTTTTAAAATTTCTTTTCTCTTGAATTTATTTTTGCACCTATTGTAAATAAAAGCTTAAGTTAAAAAAATGAATATTAAAAGAAAGTAAATTTAAAAGAAAATGAATATTAAATACAATTATTTGACAAAAAGTTTAATATTTATTTATTCAAATATTGGAGTGTGCGTGTGCCCGGCTAAAACTAAAAACATTACAATAATTATGACAAAATAAATATATATACAGATACAGAATTATCCTAAAGGGCAGGTGTGTGTGTGTGTGTGTGTGTGTGTGTGTGTGTGTGTGTGTGTGTGTGTGTGTGTGTGTGTGTGTTATATTTTAAAAGTGAGTAAAAGTTATTTTCCATAAAGTGGCTGAAAAATATCAATAATTTGTCAATAATAAACTATTATTCACATATCTTCCGAGCAACGCCGTTTATCCCTAGTTTATATATATTCGCGGACCCATATTATTACCTGATCTTGTAAATAAATTAAACAATGTTGAAATTACTGAAGAATTTACGTATGAAAAAGATGCAAATAACACATTACATTTGGTCGTTATTATGTTAAACCGTAGTGATAATGAAAATATCTCATATAATTTTTTATTCAAACCATACCAACAAAACGAAATCCAGAACAATTATCGACCTCTATTTAAGAGCACTTAGAATTTGTAGGCGTCAATATTTACTATATGAAGAGAAATATATTGAAAATCTTTTTAAACTCCTCGAAAATCTCAATTGTTTTCTAGATGTAATTCAAAGAGGAAAACTCCTCAAAATTATGAGAATAGAAAATAAAATGTATAATAATATTAAACTAGACAACTCATAATACCTATCATCTCCTCCTCGATTACGGTTGAAAAGAATTCATTTAAACTTCATATAACTTTCGTTACAACTATCTCAAAAACGATACATTATTTATTAAAAGCCAAACAATAACAATCCAAACGCAATTATGTATACTATAAACTGCAATAAATGTCGTAGGATATGCGTGCATGAAATGCATAGTAATGTAAATTAGAATAAATACAAAAGTGATTTAAAACAAAACCAAAATAAAAAAACACACTAAATGATTTCATTCATCGTAATGAATCCGATTAAAATTGTGACTTAAGAAATTCAGATTTTACTGAAAGGGAAAATAACGTACTAAAACGAAAATATAGAGAAGGTTCACTGAGTTTTTAATCTTCTAATTTAATGTACGTTTATAAGAAATTTCAATTTTCTTCACAGATCATGGCTATCATAATTTTATACACGCTGGACGGCAGTGATTTAAAAGTCAAATTTAATCTTCAGCGTCCCTAGATTATTGTTTTTTCCTGTCAATGTCTACTTATATCTGATGTTATTGTTTATACCTCTCCCCATATATACATAACAAACACATACATACATAAACATATATATCTACCCTCCCAACTACCTACCTACCTATCTATATATATATATATATATATATATATATATATATATATATATATATATGCAGACACGCACACATACATGGTGGACTCTCCCGTCGTATTCGAAGTATGAGTGTCAAGCAGGTCAGTTCCTAGGAACCGACAGTCAGACATCAACCCATATGATTTGATTCTAGTGGTTAAGACTTTGTACAGAACGTTTCTGAAGGGGCGAATACAGAGACCTTGTGCAAAGGTCTCTAAACGATCCTTTGCAGGTCTTGAATTCAGAGTTTTCCTTCTCCTAGACGAGTTGCCTCTCATGTCCTGTCCATAGCTGGAGGGAGAAGAAGAGGATTAATACATTTCCCGAGGTTATTAGCACGCAAATGAATTTAATGAATTCTGATATATATATATATATATATATATATATATATATATATATATTAGTAAACATAGAAGTTACCACTTAGAGGCGACAATCTGTTTCATGCTAGATGCAATCGTCAGGACATCAGTGGCCTAAGGATTGCATCTAGCATGAAACAGTCTGACGCCTCAAAGCGTTGACATCTATGTTTACCTTTGTATTTACACACGCTGTATCTCTGATATTGAGCACTTTATCCCATAAATATAGCTCATCATAAGACTATATTTCTTCATAGATATATATATGTGTGTGTGTTTGTTTGTGTGTGTATGTGAATTTGAATTACAATATGCATTACTTATATTTTCTTCTATTTTGTCATTCAATTACGCATATGATCTTTCTTTGTTAATGAAGATATCAGCAATAATTTGCCTAACACTTCCTGAGAATATTGATCATCCATCTATCGATAAAATAAAACAAAACGGTGAAATAAATTAACAGCGGGAAGACACCAACTCTTGTCACCATTCGTACTGAGGTTTTATTTTATGGTGGTGAAAGTTTTGTTGCTGTGATCCACCATCTACCATCGGATGTCTGGTTGGCTACACCTTTAACCCGGTTTGTTGAGATTTTCATTTCGTTGATCAAACCTAGTTTCAAAATAAATGTGCAGAAACTATAGAGATATAATTTTACTTAAAGCCGTTGAGGTGAACAACTCTTACTAAAACTTGTATTAAAAAAGCACAATATTTAGGCGCGAAATATAAATAGTGCTATAAATTATGAGCCTATAATTTTGTAAAATAAGCTCTGATAATGCTAAGGACAAATGAAGAAAAAAGTATTATTACACATTGGGTTAATACTTATATCATAATACTTCTGTTGCTTTTTAGAGATCGTTACAGTACGATTTCTTAATAAGTCTCTTGGATTGCAAATACATGCTAAAGTTAATATTAGCAGTTTTCTTATAAAATAAAGTTTCATATTCAATCAGTGTTTAGGATTTATTTAAAAAGTTTTATTGGAATAAGTAAACTTATAAATTGGCAAAATGTTTGTTTTATTAAGTAAAAATAAAGACAATTTCTTTTCCATTTTCAGCATTTAATGAATCAGCTTGTAACTGGATTTTCTTGAATAAATCTAGGGAAATTGTGGAATGTATGCTAGATTTATATTTTATTACCATTTACAAGGTTGTCAGAAATAATTTCAGATTCATTTGGTATGGGATATATATCTCCTTTTTTAATTTTTAAGAAACTCAAGTGTTCGTAAAATTACAAGTACAAAAATAGTTAAAAATTAGTCATGATTACATAGTATTTGATGTATGTTTTGTGATGTTAAAATTTTGATTAGTAACTAATTTATTAACTAGTTTTGATGATTTAGCATAGCAGTTATGAGCATGAAAAGTATAATTGGTGCACCAAAATAAACTTCTGTCCAAGTTCATTGCATTTGCTTTTGCATAAATACCCTTGGGAAAGGCATTAATCTATCTCTTCTCCCTCCAACTATGGGATAAATAGCAGCGCAGACTGGGCTGTTTTGCCTTGGAATGCAACTTGTCTAGAAGAAGGCAAACTCTGAATTCAAAATTGTTTCATTTATCAAACATCCAGTCTATAATCACTTTAAAACAATATATATAGGCAAATTCTGAAGAAGGCTGGAGCGTACAATGTCCGAAACGTCGTGAATGTAAAAATAAAACAATTTTCCAGGAGAATAGGTTTCTCAAGTCATGTCGATGTTAATGAATGTTATAGTAATGGAGGGGGTTGCCTCCATTACCTAATGTTCGAAGCAGTGTGGAACGTCTTCATGTTGATTACATCTTTATCTCTCTTCGACTAATATGTGTTACTCCTTTCAGTTGATTCAACTGTTGGAAGTCCTCAGCTAATATGGTTTCTTTTATTCTATTACAATATTGCTTATAATATCAGCATCAGTTGCCGAGGTTTGAAGATGTATGGTTCTCGCTCAGATTTACACGCTTCACTCTCTCGAAGACATTATTAACCATTGTCCTGAGAAACTGTTGTATAAAGCTGAACGTTTGGCTATTTCTGAACGAGTTTGGCACCATAAAGTAAATCTGTATAGAAGCCGCCATCTGAAGAGATTATTTCCGTACAATACCCTGTTGAGTGAAACTAGTTCTACTACAGCATATTTCTTTATATCCTATACTAAATGTGTCATATCTGACTCGTAAATCGATTTATTTGAAGTGCATAGCATTATTTATAGCACATGCATTTTATGACGGATTCAGATCAAATTACCTGAATGCTTTCATTTCTGTTCCAGAATAAATTTTATATTTTGAAGGTTTTATCTTGAACCCACTTTTATCTTGAGTCCAGTAGTATTTTGAGACCAGTTTTATCTTGAGTCCAGTTTTATCTTGACTGTAGTATTATTTTAAATCCAGTTTTATTTGTGTCCATTAGCATTTTGAGACCAGTTTTATCTCGAGTCCAATAGTATTTGCAGACCAGATTTATCTTGAGTCCAGTTTTATCTTTAGTCCAGTATTATTTTGAATCCAATTCTATCTTGAGCCCCGTAGTATTTTGAGACCAGTTTTATCTTGAGTCCAGTTTTATCTTGATTGCAGTAATATTTTGAATCCAGTTTTATATTGTGTCCAGTAGTATTTTGAGAGCAGTTTTATCTTGAGTCCAATAGTATTTTCAGACCAGATTTATCTTGAGTCCAGTTTTATATTTAGTTCAGTATTATTTTGAATCCAGTTTTATCATGAGTCCAATATTATTTTGAATCCAATTCTATCTTGTCCAGTAGTATTTTGAGACCAGTTTTATCTTGAGTTCAGTTTTTTCTTGATTCCAGTATTATTTTAAATCCAGTTTTATCGTGAGTCTAGTAGTATTCAAAGACCAGTTTTATCTTGAGTCCAGATTTATTTTGAGTCCAGTATTATTTTGAATCCCCTTTTATCTTGAGTAGTAGTATTTTGAGATTTATCTTGCGTCCAGTTTTACTTTGAGTCTAATTTCTTTGAAAACTTAGTAGAGGATGAGTAACCTCATTTGTTTCACTCACACATTGTTTATTAAATATTGAATTACAACGAGCTGATCTTTTCAGTAAAAAACTAACAGAGATATAATGATTACCGTTTGCAAAATATTGATGAATAATGTTATTTGGTTGAAGATGTCCCGAGCAGGATCTGATTTGTTTCATCGACATAACAAGCATTGGTTGCAGGTGTACGTTGTCATGCAGCAGTATGTAATTCCGTTCTGTAAAATATATCTTCAGATACAGCCCAGAAACATCCAAGTGAAACGCTTTGTTCCGAATCACTGACGAATAATCGCGCACTGCTTCGAAAGAAATGAGTGTCAAATGATTTATATGTCGTTCCCGTCTTAACTGATTTGAAAAGGTGACAATATTCAATGTCATACGTGTATGTTGTTCATTGCTATTTGCTCATTTTTGCTCAACACGGTATAATTGAAATTAAATGCAGAAAAATCATAACTAGTTTTAAACTATGTATTGTTTTCTAATTTTCCTTAGTGATGAAGTCGCTGAGCAAACTTTCATTTGCCTAATAAATTCTCAGACAACTTTAAAAAAATATTTTAATCGAGGATCGCTCATAAAATATCAACCTCTCTGTTTAAACTGGTTTTGGTCTTTTGGACATAGTCCAGGAAATAAAAATGAGAATTTTTATGGCCCGATCTTCTCTGTCGGATACATAGCTCTAATCAATAGACTGCTATTTCTGTCAAAAATAAATAAATAAAAGGAAAATTTAATTTTTTGTATGATGTCCGTTAAGTCTTTCTAAATCCCCATCAATCAATTATTCATATCACTTTGATCAAGATGGCGACGATGATGATGATAACCTTATGCAGGATGTTTATTGCACGACACTTTCTTAAATGCTTTATCCCTACAATTTTAGGCGACAATTGTTCTTCCCAGCTTCTCGTTCACATCTTAAGATCTGTCTTGAATTCTAGGGAGCGATAACGTGCTGCTTTCCTATGGCTTTTTCCTGTTGCTGCAAAATCTGATGACATGAAGCCGTTGATCAGAAGAGAGTCACCTTATCCATCCATCTCTCACGGTTTTGCTTAAAGCGTCGGAACATGCTTTAGTGCCGGATTACTTTGCTGGTTAATGTGGAGGATGACCTACTTCCAGCGACTGCGTTTATGGCCGCGAGTTCGTCTCCAGTTTGCAGATGGCGGGTCGAATTGGTAGATGACTGCTTAGGTGGTCATCAGGTCGTCGCGGAACGTGACTGGGCGAGTAACCACGGTGTGAAGCAACGGTGCGAAGGTTGCTCGGCAACGACACAATGAACTAACATTGCTAGTAGCCGTAAACAGTAAAACTTAAAAAAAAAGGTAAACGTACACTTTTTCTATTATGTATATTAGAAGAAACCCTTAATGGCTATCACTAGCTTACACATAAAAAAAGGTTCTACACATCCATTTCAAATACGGTTTTGAACAGAGCCCAAAAATGGCGGGTAAGCAAATGTAATATCAGCGGTCATCTTTGCTTCAGCGATTCCAAGCAAACAGTTTTTTTTTCATCGTTCTCAACCAACATTGTAACCACTAAGCCATTACTTATGTAAAAGAATGCAATTTAAATTAAAAGTAGCTAGCCATCTTTTAAATGAAAAAAAAAAAAAGTTACACACTTTGTATCTGATTTATATGTGTACCCAACTGAAGAGATTCATTCAATAAGAAACTCGATTGCCATACTGAGAACGTTTGATGATGTTTCCACGCTAAATTTATCGAACGGAATGCGTGCTACCGATCGATTTTGCCTTTGATTTCAGTATAGATTAGTTCAGCCTTGCATGGTCTCTCTTGGCGCGATGCACTCGGACGAAAAGGAATCTCTTTCATCGCGGATAGATTAGTTTTGTCTACATTATATCGATAGTAATTGAGTCTCCAAAGAGAAGTCAAACGATCGAAAGAAAACACACGCATGTATTCACGTAACGGATATATATATATATATATATACAGACATATATGTATGTATATACGCATACACACACACACACACATATATATATATATATATATACATATATATATATGTAGATAGATAGATAGATATAGAGATAGAGATAGTTAAATATAGATATAAACACACATCTGCATATGTCTGTCTATAAACACACAATCAGACACACACACACCCACAAACACACACACACACACATACACATATATATATATACATATATATATATATATATATATATATATATATATATATATATATATATATATATAATGTTCCAGATGTAACTCTTGATAAAATAATATGTATGGAGCCATATTCATTTATTCAAGGAAATATTGAGATGAAATATAGAATGTAATATCTAAAGAAAATGATGAGTTAAAAGACAAACCTAATGATGTTGGAAATTACTCAGTGGATGTGATGGTTGCGACTTTTCAGTCGTAGCAGTTTCCAGATACATAGACAAGATTTCAAACACAGATTCAAGGCGCGTCAAATTTGCATAATACTGTACCAATATATCATTTAACGACGTTTCACTCCTTTAAATGAGTCAGGAGTTATGATTAAGGTTTTGTACTCTTAATGAAAGTTGATATTTAAATTTGATATTTTGAGATATAATCGTAAAACCAATGCCCGTTTTTTGCGTTAACACATGCACACGCGCACAAATATATATATATATATATACACACACACAGCAGAAACCTCAAGAAAATTAAATAAAAGATTGTAGGAACGTCAAATAGAAATTTGACCAAACAATAACTCAGCTGCGTCGGTTACTCACCGTAACGAGACTGACCACAATTTTGATATAAAAATATGCTAATCTATGCATAGGAGAAAAGGATTCACTGCAGCGAAAATGTATACAGTTTCCTTTGATGCCTTGATAGAAGGTTCATCTGCGGTAAATATATGCCAAGGCTCTTATAAAATTTGACAGATTTGAACATTCCTGGTAGATCTATTATCACAGTGTGAGATATTTTCTAACAAAAATATTGGAAAAAAGGAAAAAGAATGAAATAGGCTAGTCGGAAAAATAAATAAAAATGTAATTTAAAAATATGTAATTCCGAGCATCCATCTTTCGTGGGCACGGGTAGACGTACCATCATAATAAATTTAGACTGATGATGAACTAAAGGATGAAGCAAGTCAGAAGACAATTTGATTGTATTTATTCCACCTCATGTGAATGGACAGCGTGAGACCAAACAAGCGTAACGAGGCGCTCTCAAGGAGTTGTGAATCAAACATTCGGTTGGGAATCAGGAAAGGTTCTTTGTAGTAAGTAAAGGAGAGCAGTTTCGTTTTAGAGGCATTAAAGTTTCCAAGCCATTTCCTGCTCCACTCAACCAAAGACTGGAGGTCCTTTTTCAGATCATCGACCAGGTTCGTTTTGTCATCGATACTAGATTTACTATTGAGGCTGTAGTAAATAGTGGTGCCGTGCGCGTAGATGCCAACTTGGGAACTGATGACATCGGGAAGGTCATTGATGAAGATCAGAAACAGTGTAGGACCCAAGATAGAGCCTTGGGGGGCACCAGCGTTCGGGATAAAGGAGCTGGAGGAGAACCCGTTTAGGACGACCTTTCACGGTTTGACAGGAATGATGTCAAATAAGAGTCCTGTAATACCGTATCGCTGAAAATTACGAAGAAGACCAGCATGCCAAACCCTACCAAACGCTTTAGAAATCTCTCGAGCCGTGGCTCGAGATTCTCCATTATTGGTTAGTGCTTCGTATACAAATTCATTTATGGCCGTAAGCTTGTCAGTGGTAGATCGGGCAAAGTGGAAACTATATTGTTTGTCGGAGAGCAGCTTATGTGAATAAGGTGCTTAGCCACTTTGGCGTTAATTAAAGCCTCGAAGACTTTACTGAGGAGTGGTAGGAGACTGATTGAACGGTGGTTGGACGGGTCAGCAGGGACATTAGAGTTCATAAAGACAGGCACAACAGATGAGGACTTCCAACAGGCTGGAAATTAAGATTCAGTGAGGCTGTAGTTATAAAATGTACAGAGAATAGGAGCCAATTCAGGAGCACATTTCTTCAGGACAAAGGTCTTTGTCCTGTGCCCACCACTAGGCTTATGGGAGTCTGATTAAAAAAAAGTGAGTATTGAGGGTTTGCTGTTGTTCAGCACGCATTTGTAGAGCTGGCAATAATATTTTGAACGAATCTTGCGAGAGGCAATTCTTTGATATATATATATATATATATATATATATATATATATATATATATATGTGTGTGTGTGTGTGTGTGTGTGTGTGTGTGTATATATGTATATATATATGAAATACAGTGTATATGAGTATGTTTGTGCGTCTGTGTCTTCAAACAACTCCTCCGCTACCACTCGTCCGATTTCAATGATCCATAGCTCATTCAATAGACCTAGAGAAGTTCGGCACAGGAAACGATTTTCGTTGCCTGATTATGCAAGGTTAAATATATTAATATATTATACTACCCAATATTGTTGCTTTTATGTTTCAAGGGACGTAACTCTTATTTTCCTTTTATATCCACAATTGCAGCTATCTTAAAATTTTAAGTTAGCTCTTGTGGAGGACTCTTGGTTTGGTCATTATCATAATAACTAGGGAAGACTAGATGCGTAAGATATCAATTAACTACAGAACTTAAATGTGATCACTGCATATAAGTATTGATGTGTAAGCTTACTTTTTAAAATTTCATCGATGATTCTTCTGCTGCCACATATTTTCCGTACAAAAATTATTTTCCATCGGTGACAGAACAGAGAACACTCTATATGATAAAATTAATATCGTGTCAAGATGGAAAAATAGAAATTAGAATTAGTTATATATTCAACATTTATAGGATGTGTAAGAGAAACATAATAGCAAATTAAATAAACCTTATATCATGGAATTTATATAAATGTATGCAAAATTGGAGCTCAGTTCTCCCACAAATTAGATTAAAAAGCCTTAGCTCTACATTTAATGATTTGATATTTACTCGACCCCACAAGAAGTCGCAATGGGACAGAAGGTCGGTTTAATGAGGAGAGCCTGAGCGCGTACACCCGCGCAAGGGACAAAAATTCCCTGAGCTACCGCAAACATGGGAGCAGCGATCCCTCTCTCTAGTGCAAGAAGAGGTTATCTCATTATAATTTTCGTCAGTTGCGACCCTGTCATTTGACAGAGCTTCCCCAGAGCGAAATCTGTCAACAGACTGAGTCGCAACTGAGAGATTATAAATAAATATCTTACAAACTACTTTAGAGTAATTTTCAAACTAGGTATTCATTCTGTCTCTCCACTAAAACTATTTTTGATACAAGGACAGTTTTTTAAGGTGGAGACCCGAGCGCGTACACCCGGGCTAGGAACAAAAATTGACCCCATTCTCGCAACCGTCGGTTGCGCTGCAATGTTTCGAGCGCAGACCCCTCTCTCCTGTGCAATGAGATCGTGCGGCCTCGGACAGCTGTTCCTCAGGTCTAGGCACCTCTCAGTATAATTAACCTCTCTTTTGACAAAGCCGGACCTGAGCACACTTTACCAGAAAAACAGAGTCGTAACTGAGAGATGATAAATAAACGTGTTACACAGTATTTGAGAGCAATTTACACACTTTATATGTATTTACTCATCTACCCACTAGTTCAGGTGAAACAAGATTCGTTTAATGTGGGCCCGAACGCGTACACCCCGGCTAGGAACAAAAATTGCCCGCAGCTCCCGCCTGGGTGAAAACTCAATATCTGTATTTTATTTTATCTAATTCTAGGCACTATCACTCTTCAGATTTAACTAATTTGCATATTGATTTAATAAGAAAGTTTATTTCATTAATTAACTATCTTTCATTACTCTTCATTATCGAGGGCTTTTTTGATATTTGTATTAAAGATAGTTCAGAAAAGTCTTTGAAATTCGCATTTTATTTGTCCTTCAACACGTTGGCATCTATTTGTAAAACTTTCCTGAAATATAACAAGCCCATTTATGAATGAAATTTTCATTTAAATGTTTTGTTTCAAAGATTTCATGTAGCAAATATATCTTACTTTGCGAAGCGATAGCGAGCTGGCGAGGTATTCTAGTGTATGTACAAATATGTGATATATATATATATATATATATATATATATATATATATATATATATATATGTGTGTGTGTGTGTAGAAATAATGAATGTTATATATATATATATATATATATATATATATATATATATATATATATATATATGCTATCTGTTTACATCATTGACACTGATCTGACTTTTGTCCTCTTCTTTATTTTGATGTTCTCAACGTTTCCGTCGTTTTAATAAACATGTGCACAACAGTTTCATCAACGTAAATAATTATGTTATCTCCTCTCAGAAATATAGACTGATATATGCCGACATTTTGACAAATGTTTATTTTGTTACTTTAATTAATAACCCAACATAATAAAACATAATACATAACATATTATAATTTAATTAATGATATAACATAACAGAACTAATTCAATACTAACACTGCATATAAAAAAAAATTATTTGAAATAAAAAGAAAAAAAAATTAAGTAAAATTTACAATTGGTAGAAGAAATTAAAAATAATAAAATTAAGACTCTTACGAACAAACACATGAACAACAGAAAATTTTTATTGGACGTCGGCATATAAAGAATAATTTTCATGAAGTTCCGTGTTCACATAACGGATTAAAATGATGCGGAAAACTTTTTAAAAATTGTGAATAAATTTATTCAAACAGCAGCAACCTAAAATAAATGTCGGAGAAACACCAAAAATTGTTATTTACAGTTAAGTAATGCCCTATATATAAAAAAATATATGAAAAAGAAAAAAATAAATGAAAATAAAAAAGTTTCGCACAGCGAGGTATCAGACAGAGATTTTTGTTTTCTAATATGATCTCATCCAGAAAATTCACCATCAATAAAAACATCTGTCGGTGAGTAATTCCAATTTCTCTGATTATTTCTCGCCCCATTGATGAAGGACAAAGAATGTCCCCAAATTCCGGACCTAAAACCTTTATTTCCGTGCTTCATTTCTGTCATATGGTTAATAATTAATATTTAATAAAAGTTTTCATACTGATTATATTGTTACCCTTTCGTTTGTTCATGTTTTTCTTACTAACATTTACATTCTATAAGAAGCACACGTGACCCTTTCTTATAATCATATGTGTGTGTTCGTGTGCGTGTGTGCGTGTGTGCGTGTAGGCCAAGTGAGGCTTATCCTAGGATCTGCACCGGGCGGACGCATGGTATTCCCTCCTCATTATTTAGCATTTTTCAGCATGTGTCCCATATTTTCTCTTTCCAGCACATCTCCTTTTCGATATATATTATTTTTTTGGATTTTCAAATCGGCTCTTTTTCATCCGTGCACCATTATGCTATTGTTTCTCAACCACTTATTCTTGTAGCTATTTTAGCACTAATAATCCTAATAATAATAATATTATTAATAATCCTACATTCTCAAAAATAACATGCATGATTACTCTTTCTTCTGCACAGCTCAGAGGTGAAATCGATTCTGAAATATTTCAGTCGAATGATTTTTCCGCCCTCACGATTATATGTAGTGGTATAAATTTCTTAAAAGCTTGAGATTGATAATTAATTAATAAATTTACAGTTAATTGTATCAGAAAATTTATCTCAAATTTTCACTGTTTGCTCCTTTGAGACCTGCGTTCCGGAACAATTTTAACCCTTCTGAGCTGCCGTGTCAAAATTCGCAAATTATTTCTATGTAATATTTCACGTTAGATTTAAAAAGAGTTACAAGTGTTTACCCACCGTTAAATTAGTAGCTGGGCATTAATTCATTAACTAAAATTAACACATATTTTTATATTTGTCTATAAATACGACTTACTAAATAAAATTTCCGCACTTGGCTTGATAAATTTCATTAGGTATTAAAATGCATTGACATTAAAATTTCATTTTTCTCTACCACTGTTCAATTGGTAGCTGCACATTACGTCATTTTCAATCGGTAGCTGCACATTAAGTCATTTTTCAATCGGTAGCTGCGCATTAAGTCATTTTTCAATCGGTAGCTGCGCATTACGTCATTTTTCTCTACCAATGGTAAAACGGTGGTCTTGGACTCAAAGAGTTAATAATTCATCTATGATGGATGAGAAATTAATTCCGTAAGGAATTCGTGCTTTGACAATGAAAAATATTATGCTGGAAAATAATTAGTTATGGTGTAGAATAAATATTTCGTTTCGCATAAGGATAGCAAATTATTGGTTAAGCGACTGATAAAATATCTTGCTTATTTGCATATATGAGAACCAACAATATTATTTGACATAAATATCCTATTAATTAAAGCGAATAAACCTCCGACATAACAATGTGTATAACAATTGACACCTTGAATATTACCTCATTTTATTCCCTTACTAATGTAAAGAAAACATATTTTCCCGATTTTTATTTGTTTCTCTCAATATCGATTTATATCGGGGGCATTATGACCGCTAATTGTCTCATACATTAATTCGGCTAAATTTGCTAAAAGCATTCTTTTAGATTAACGATATATCAGTGTCTCCATCAGTGTTTGGACATAATCATGTAGATTTTGATCGGAATAAATTTGTCGATGGTTATTCTCTAATTAAACATTTAAAATGATCTGGCCATCGCATCTTACCGGCAAGACTAAAGATTTCAACATATGTGCATATTAAGAGTAATTTGGTTGTTATCCAATAAATTAATGTATGCAAACTAACGAGATTTTAATAAATGTTACTTAATTAATTATTCAAACTAATTGTTTCTTTTATATTCATTGGTGTTAAATTAAAAAAAAAATAGTTTATTAGTACCATTGACAAAAATTAATCTTTTTTTTTTAATTGATGGTGGCACTCTCAAAGGAAATTTAATACGTTCGCAAGCCGCCCTATTCCCAACCGATTCGCATATATATTTCTTTTCGATTCTGATGATTACAGGTGTCCATTTAGAGTTGTATCTTGTATTACGTGCAAGCTATTTGTATAATTGACGGGTTTGTTTCCGTTTCCCTTAAGTCATCTTCGTTGATGGTGTTCCTAGTATCGAATTCTAGAACCAAATTTATATCGCCTTCTTTCTTTTATTTAACCGGGAGGAAGTTGTCCAACACTAGTATATTGAATCACTGCTATGGCAAAGAAGTTCAGTACTCTGTTCTTCGTTTCTAAAGAAGTTCTTCTGCTTCGTAATACCGAGTTTAGCTCTTGAAAGGCATAATTTGCCCTCAAATACACGTTCGAATTTTTCGATATTACATTTTCTAACCCCTTTTGGAACAATTCCCAGACATTTAAATTCTGCACTTGTTAGTTGTTTAAAATCTCCAATTTGTATTTCGCACTTTGTTCATTTTTACCGACATAAATAATGACTGTGTTGTGGTGTAACGGAATTCTTAATCAGAGAGCCGAGTGCGAAATCCAGTTGAGTTTGTTATACTCCCTTACACGCAGATACCCTTGGAAAAAATGTGAATTCCTTTTTTTCTCCTCCCGAATATGAGTTGAATAGCAGAACAAACTTGGTTCTATAGCGTTGGGCGACAACCAGTCTGCCGCAGAAAGAAACGGCTACCGAATGAAGGGAAATCTTTTTTCCTCGTCAGTCACGAATTGAAACAAACATGATTGCCCATTGTATACTTAACTAACTGCCAGTAATATATTCTGTCTTTTTACAATTATTACTTTTTTAGAATGTCCAATTGTTCTCGACAATCTCTTAATTGCTGTTGTTTCTATGTCCACCCTGACCCGGGGTAGTAGCACTTGTTAGGGCCCCATTTATAGACAAATCGCGAACCTCCAAACAAAACCAAAACCAAAGAAATGTTAGAAGAAGTATAAAAGTATAAAACAAAAAGTATAAAAATACATTTTTTACAGAAAAAATACCAGCACTACATATTCATATAAAAATACCAACAACATATATTTATAGTAAAATTATCAACAATATAATTTGAAATTAAAGTTACAAGCAATACATTTTTATAGTAGAATTACCAATACATTTCCTCCAAAATAACCAATAATATATTTTATATGTAGTTGAAGGCATGCAACTGCGTTCAAAATATATTTAGTTGAAGCCATAATAGTGTTTTCTAAATATTTGAATTTCGGCATAAATAACACGTAGACGTGTTGTCACGAAGCTAAACAAAATCAAGCAACTAGAATTTCTCTATCTCTGTTTCCTACTTACCCAGTATAATCTGCATATTTTATATTGTTAAGATTGCGCACACAGATAATGAATTCTCTGAGATTATCCAGCTCCCTTAGATTAGCTTGGTTGTAGTGATTACATAAATCCGATGAAAAGACACATTTAAGACCTACGCAGTTTTCTTTTACTGTGTATTTACTAAATTAATGTAGGCCGTTTGCTTCCAGTATGTTTCATATTATACTAACATCTTTTTCAAATGGATCTAGATTTCCTAACAGCACAAACTAAGAAAAATGGTTAAAAGTGATTTTGCACATTTCTTTGCAACATATGACGCTACAGAATCACAAGAACTGTAATCAAATAAAAAAAACATATCACTTGTGCTCTTTCTAAAGCAGCATTAATTAAAATTGATATAACTTGAACAGAAAATGAGGAGAGAGTCAAGATGTTGATATTCCATACTACTTCAAATAAAAGGTTAGCAAGGAAACAAACATTAATATCGGAAAGAGATATAAAAGCTACTGGACAAGCGAAACCAATTTCTGTGAAAAAATTTTAAGAGAATGATTTTATAAATATTAACCGACAGAATTACAAATTGCTCAGTCTATGAATATCGAATGTTTCTTTATAAGCAAACGGCTAATACACCATTTTCATTATACACATATATTTTCGTAATCTATAAGATGTAAGTGTACATAATTATTCATTTCTATTGCAATTTCATATATCATTATGAAAAAAGAAGAAGGGACATTCATTCGTGTATATATTTGTACAAACACACACTGTGTTTAACAGAAAAATGATCGAAATAGTCTTACAGAATAACTGTCCATTCCACAAAATGTTTAATATCTAGATTATAATTTTTACAAAGAAACAGAAGACTAAGATTTTAAAATCTTAAAATCTGAACTATTCATTAAAAGGTTATTTGGTTGTGAAAATGATTCAGTGGAAAAAGTTAACAATACCACTATTCACAAATGTAATTTTAAATAAATTTCTGAAACATTCTTATGTTTTTATTATATTCTATTATAATAAAAATATTTTAAACAAAACGGCTATTTTCGTAGAGATTTTGTAACATATGAATGTCATAATTTTCAAATAAATAATTATATTTACTCTGCTCTGTATTGAGCACTCTTTTAAGAATAGTATTTGTTATTGGTTATTGGGATGTATTCCCTATACACCAATCTTATACTTGTATATATATATATATATATATATATATATATATATATATATATATATATATATTATTATTATCATTATTATTATTATTATTATTTCAATCCTTCATTAGCTTCCGATCCTTATCTATGATTAATCAATGATAAACATGTCATTTTCATTTATGATCAATTTCATCACAATTCGTCTGTTACGTTTTGAGAGAAGTTATACATTATTATTGCTCCAATATTGTTTTAAAAACCTCGGCGAATTCCAGTAAGATATTTTAATCCTTTCTAAGATACAATGGTTCAAATTTTAATCTAACAATTGGACTACTATGGTGTTACACGATTAGGACAATTTTGTTGTTCCGCCCTCTCTCTCTCTCTCTCTCTCTCTATATATATATATATATATATATATATATATATATGAGTATATATTTATAATTACATAGAATTTTTATACGGACTTTAGACATTTTAAAACAGTTACATTTTCGTTTCGAAAGTTGATTGTTTTCATTTTATTAGGATAACGATTACGAGTCCCTTAAGCAACTAGGGTTGTAAAAGCAGCGTATGTGTATTCTGCTGCTGTGTGGATGCACGTATGTTTCATAGATAGCTTCACTGTTTGAGAAATACAATAGCTGATTTCGAATTCAAGTTGATCCATTTGCATTAACATACAAGAAAATATATTTGGGAAAGATATAAATCCATCTCTTCTCCCCAAATCCAGCTTAGGGTAAATAGGAAATGCATGATTTAATAAATATATATATATACATACATGTGCAGGGGAACATACGGAGATGGATTGTGGTAGTGTGACGGTTAGAGGCGCGATTTATTCTCTTTTAATGATTTCATACCATCGACAGGAAAAAGCATGATCGATCTGCTTCCTTCAATTTGCTTAAATCACAGCGCAAGGTATGTTCTTTTGTTTAGTAATAGTGCCTAGTCCATTTTAAAGAAAATATGTATTTAAAACTAAAGTGTTGTTTGTAGACTTATTTCTATCAGTTCTTCCGAATAATGTGATTGGTTCTAGACAAGTTTTCATCACTATAATCAAATCATCACTTTGGGTAAGCTTAGGTTGTAAAATGAATTTTTTGGCTTTCCTACTACGTATTCGACAATATCGTCCACTATACATAGATAGAAAAAAAAAAGAAGAGTATAAAAATAAAATTATAATTAAATTTTGCTAAAAGGCTTTTTTGGTAAATCGACTAAAAATTTCTTTATGCCCCAAGTCTGTTTTGCTTGCCTCTCTGATAAAGTTCTGTATATATCCATACTCGTAACGAAAGGGAACCAGCAAATTTCTAATGCTAAAGAAATAGACAGTTTTACTTATAATTTTCATTGAGAATCTGCTCATAGAACTTCATTTAGCACACACACACATATATATATATATATATATATATATACGTATATATATATATTTGTGTCTGTGTGTATGATTGTGTGTGTAAATAGAAAGAACAGACAGATTAAGGATCGAACGTTCTTAGCATTTACATTTTTAAAAAAAGGACTCAATACTACGCAGAGAAAATATTATTATAATATTTTTATTATAATATTTTACCTCGCTACACAAAAATTTCTGTGTTTTGTAACTTTAAAAATTATTCCTTATCAGTCGATGTTAGATAACTTATGATTAAAATGATTTACTTGGGAAATCAGAAAACAATTCGGTATCCCACTTAGGAGCTAAAAAGGGAAGGGGAAAATGGAAATTCAAAAAATTACGACACTCATTTGTGGGAAAGTTTTGATTAACCAAAAAGACTTTAGAAATTTTTAAAAAGTTATATTTATGTGTAGTGATGTAAAATATTATAATAACTGTATTATAAAAATATTACATACATACACACACACACCCATACAAATACACACAAAAACATATATATATATATATATATATATATATATATATATATATACGTCAAAATAAAATAAAAAAAGCTGAAATATTCGTTAAAATCGTATAGGTTAAAAAGTGCTCAATGTCAAGTAGGAAACCAAACTTGCAGTGTGATTTAATATCGTAAAACTATAAAAACGCTGGCCAGAACATTACCGCGGTTTCGACCGCCAAGGTTCTCGTCAGGTGTTTTGTTCAGTGCATTAATCAGAGGAAACGCAAGAACTTTCGACCTCGGAAGTAATGGGGAAGTTCTAGTGGAATAAATGAAGTTTAGGAAAAAAATTTATAAAAAATTTCCAACTTTATCCAGTTTCGTATAGCCACAAAATTAGCTTCCATTCATTTTGATAGACTTTACATTTCGTACAATAGTCCATTTAAAAGCCGGGCTTTTGTTATTTTCCCTAAAGCACCAATACTTCTTTGCCAATATGTTACTGAACTTGCATTCTGGTATTATATACGATGAAGCAGGGTTATACCACAAGTTTTTAAATTGGCTTCCGTGCAACAAATATATTTATCTTTTGCATTGCCATTGTCACTTTCACAATATACGACCCGTTCTGTACAAAATACTTATTAATGGACAATTATTTTTATCCTACATTTACAAGAAACATTATTTTTACCGCTCACGTCCTCTTCAGTATTTGATTTTTGGGGTTCAATCTTTTGGCTCATGTAGCCTATGTTGCTAGTGCAACTGTAGCTCAATTTGTCTACAAAGTGGAACTCAAGTTTGATTCCTGCCACTGAGTACTTTACATTGAATACGACTTCTTTGATGTTCAACTCTGACAGTCGTAATAAACACGGTGTAATAAATAACAATGAATCCCTATTTTAAATACGAAATGCCCTCCATAATAAAGTATGAAATAATTATATATACAATTCTATTATATTATTATATTACATCGAGCACTGTTTTATTAACACTAGCACTATATGTGCAAAAATACACAAACACAAAAAACACACACGCAGACACATATCTATCTATCTATCTATATGTATATATATATATATATATATATATATATATATATATATATATATATATATATATATATACGTGTGTGTGTGTGTGTAAATGAATTGGGGTTCTATGATTGACTAGCATTTGTTTACATTCGTACAAACAAGAAGCTAGAATTAGCTTTTCTCTCTCCCAAGTGATGATGGCTTAGAAGTAAAAATTCCGACTGACACCAAATCGGTCAGTATTTGTTCCAGGCTTGAGATATTCTGATGTCTAGTCACACTGAGGAGCTGTAATACAGCGAAACAGTACTGTCAGCGAAACACACACACACGCTCACACCACCACACCAATATATATATATATATATATATATATATATATATATATATATATATATATATATCAAACTGATCACTCTGGTGGATACAGAGCGGTTTCATGCGCGCAATCTTCCGGACATGTGTTTTGTGGCGTCTATTTATATATGGTTAACTATAAATTAATTGTATGTAACAAACTCTATTGAATATACTTACATACGCTATAACTGATAATGAGCATATTACCCATGAACATAGAATACAGTAAAACTATTTTGATCATAATATATATATATATATATATGTGTGTGCTTGTGTGTGTGTTTGTGTGTTTGCGTGTGTGCGCATGTGCTTGTTTGTGCAAATGCATGTCTTCAGCCATATTATTAAGAAAGAAATCAGTATGCAGCTATCGAAATATGGAATGTGGTGTCTGTTTTCTAATCATTGTATTTGTTTCCTACATTTTATTTTGCTCACAGATTGAATAGCAAAGACTCCAACTTGTCTAACTAGGAGATAGAAGGTTCAAGAGAAAATGTGGCTGATGACCACGCCTTCTTTAGCATAGATATCTTCAGTGACAAATTCATGATGGTAAGTCGGGGCTGGGGATATACGGCTAATGACGATTTAATATTCAGTCTACAAACCCCCGGTTAAATTTTAATAACTTTTTTTACAAATCAAGAATCGTTTTCAGTAAACGACAGCTTCACTTTAAATTTTAAATCTGATTCGGTTTAGGTTTTTGCTAACACCAGATTTTCGAATGAAGGCCAAATTCCGCGTCAGTCAGCAGGATTACTGGCAGAATGATTATCCACACGAAATTTAGAAACAGGCTGAAATTCTGACCGGGTTTGTTTCGTTTACTCTACAAAAATTCATGGGGAGAAGTAAGACAACGTGGGATTTTTTCATTCAGTATGAAACAGTTTTGAAGAAGGGAAGAACATTGAGGAGCTGACTGCTATTTACGACATACACCTATTTTGCTATGAATACAGTGTAGTTGTTATATATATATTTAAGATTTTTAGCTGGATATATATTACACGTACCTTGCATACATCATAGGATATACGGAAGGTACATTTAAACGTATATAGTACAATCATAGGTCGTCTTTTACACTAGCAAGTCTTACGGGCTCTAACAAACTAGCTAACCATGTGTGGAATTTAACAGAAAAAAAATACAGTTATCCGTTGATAAGGTGAATTTATTTTTTTTTAAATCTAAATCATACAACAACCCAAACCATATTTGCAACCTCTAGCAACTGGAGAATTAGCGATTATGACATTTTAGGATTCAAAGATCTGTTAAAGCCAGAAATCAGAAGTCTTAAGCCCTTGCTTACATATCGGAATTTTTTTCTTAGGTGCATATAAGGTTGGATAAAAAATCTATATTAATTTCCACACCGATTCAATTAAAATACACTTGCTTTTCTTCTCTTTCCATTCATTTTTTCTTCTTTCTGCAAATCCTCATCCACCATTTCCATTACACCAAACTTCGTCCATTTTTTTAAATTTATTTTTGAAAATATTAATATAGTATTCTTTAGTTTTTTTTTTGGTTTTGATAAATATATTACCTGAGGATAGCATAAGTTTGAAGCGAAGGTAGATTAAACAACAGATCTCATTAATTTTAATATATATATATATATATATATATATATATATATATATGATTAAATAAATTACAGACATTATGTCTGCTCATTTTTCATATAATCCTCACGGATAATCTTCCGCGTATTGCAATTAAATAATGTTAGATACGTGCTATAACTATGAAACCAAGCACTTTCCATCTTCTTCAGAGATCATGTTCAGGATTGTACGTAGTGATCTAAAACTATGCCTTGTTCACGGGTGCAATTAGTAATACAAAACTGTTCTTGATATCCATTAATGTTACTTTCTTTTTGCATTCCAATGCATCAGTTGACAATCATGCTTGCTTAGCGTTCATTAGAACAAGAGAAAATTAGCTAATATAGAATATTTTCTTCTGAGTGGTAATGTCATGGTAATTCGCGCATTACAACGTGAAAAAATGCTCTTCTTATAGATATTTCAGAACATTACTACTGTATTTCTAGTTGATTCTATTAAGTGACGGCTTTAATTTTTTTAATGTATATAGTTATATCTCATTTCTCATATAATTCAATTGGACTACACGGATGGTTATCCGTGTGTATGATTTTATTAAAAAATAAGCAGGCATAATGCTTGTAATCAGACATAACTAAAAGTGAATTTTCTGCCTAAATACACACACACACACACATATATATATATATATATATATATATATATATATATATATATATATATATAAATTAAACAAGACAGAAATGGTACTGCGATTAAGCTTTTCATTCAATTTTTCGTGTGTTCAAACAGGTGTTTTCTTATCGGGGCACAGAGTGTTTAGGAACTGTCCAAATGTTCTGTAATTCCAAGCGCTTTCGGTTATATGTTTAGCTATTATCAAGAATGATGTAGTTTTTAGCTTTTTTAATTGGTTGTGTATATGTTCTAGAGTTATAAGTGCGTTTTTTTTTCTCCGAACGCAGTTAGCAGATTGTGGCCTGGTTGTAGTTAATATTGTTGAGTGCTGGCTTTTCCTTTTTTTATTATTAAAGTTTCCATTATTTTAAATCTTTTCTTTTACATGTGGATGACGTTATTATGTTTGTATTTTCTACTAGGATGTTTCGGTTGGAAGCTGGTAAGATTGTCTGTGTGTTTGAATGGGTTCTAATGGAGCTGTGTTTGGCTACGTGTATTAACTACGAAAACGTTTGTGTTTAAATGCTCTATTCAACTTTGTTTAATCATCAACACACTCTGCAGCCGATTTATTAAGAATGTCAGAACAAGGGGAACGCAGGTTTGAACTCTGGTGGAGTATCCATATGGTTCTTTAAAAAGATTTCTCAAATATTCAGGAGATTAAAGGAAAATAAATAAATAAATGTGCTATTTAATAAATAAACGGAGCGTCTACACAATTACGCGTATCCACTAAAAATAAAGTTTAAGTAATATATATTTATGGGCATCAGAAAGCACTGAACTAAATTGACGTTCTAAGTCAAATGTATCATTCAGGCTTATCTTCAACACCCAAATTTTTGTTTTCGTTAGAAGAGCTTTTGACAGGGAAATTAGCTAACCATAAATGAAGTCAAAAAATACTTGTCTAATTACAATTGTCCGTGTGTTTGAGTAATTCTTCCTTTTTAATGCAAGGTGTTCATTCTGGTCTGCAACTGGTAAATATTGCTATACTTGAAAGTCCAGCCCTGTTATATATTAAGTCTTTAACATTTTTAAAAAAATAGCCCTTTCTAAACTCTTAATTCCAATTTTACTTACGAAATATTTGATCAATTTGTCCAAGGTACACACTTTCCCATGCATTGATTCTGTTTTCTTTTTGCGTTTCAGGTTGGTATCATGCTTAGCGAACTTAAATGATTGACTAATTTTAGATAATTCGATTCGCACTCGGTGTGCTCCATACTGGTACTGTAGTAAGATTAATAAATGCCGATTTCAATCGTTTCCCTTTAACAGACAATGGCGGGTATCTTCATCGCAGGTTTGGCTCTCTTTATATAGAGTTGTCTCTTACTTTCTAAAACAGCAACTATGATCTGGAATTGAAATGAAAGCAGTGATGCTACTTAGGTTGAATCCATCAGAGCAAGTCATTATCTGGAATATATATTGAATAGCTCGTTGTATGGTTTAGTTATGCATATGAGATAAGGAATGTAACATATAATATGCTGCGCTAGAGGTAGTTTCATTCAACACAACAACTTACTACACATCCAAGACATTAAGCCGAAAACTTGAGTTATGTTCTTAAATAGTCTCGTCAGACTTTATTGTCGGATGTCATACATTGGGATCAACCCGTTCAACAATATCTAAACTGTCAGCTCTATGTAAACGCTTTCTAAGATCAGTGGCTTTGTGGGAGTGAAGACAAGCTATTTTTGTGACTACAGACTCAAAAAAAATCAAGATCATGACATTCCTACTACGGCCAATAAAAGATTAGAAAGGAAGCCACCATCAGTACTGGAAAAAGTTATACTTGTCTTAAGACACGTATTTTCCTAAAAGTTGTTTAGAGAGAAAGATTTTGTAAATTTCAACAAGCAGCAACAGAATGTTTCCTTATGAGAAAATGGTGAATATTACAATACCAATTATCAGTCTATTTCTCGTTTTCTCAATATCTTTTTTCCCCAGATCGTTCTCCATTTTAATTTCTCTTTTCCGTTTTCCTCCCATCTGCATCTACAAGAAGAAAAAAGTTATCCTGTATTTATTTATTTATTTATTTATTTACTTATTTTTTTTTCTTGATTATAGGATTATCGATATTGCTTTTCGAGGCGCTGATATTATCCAGGGAAAATTTTCATGGATATCGAAAATAACGCTATTTGAAAAGAAGAAAAGGAATAGTGACTCCCATAATGTCTTTCATTTATATTCCAGGAAATATATTTTAGGCGTGATTGTTCTATTTCCCAACCGATGTACTTGGAAAATAGAATAGCCTAGAGCCGTGTGAAAAAAGCAACATGCTTTATTGGTTTGGCAGATGCACACACGACTATTGTGTCCTGAGCGAGGATATGTTTCGATTAGCGGTAGTACGGAGATTTCTTTTCTCGTGTTATAAGTATTTCAACAAGATAACAGAACCTTTTGAATTGGGAAGACTTTATTTGCTTTCAGATGACCGAAGATTTTAAAAGTTACTTAGGACAGATCGCACACCCTGAAAATTACCTTCTAAATGATAAATGCCGCATAGAATCTGTGGTATACCAGTGCACAATCTCATCCATTGAGAATCCAATTATTGAAAAAATATTATATATATATATATATATATATATATATATATGATCCAGAAAAAATGAATTTAAAATAAAGTAGAGACTATACAAAAGCTACTTCAATAATATTAGAAATAGAAATCAGACATCTCTATCCAAATATTTTTAGCATTTAAAAGAAATGAATAAAATACCAAAAGTAAAATGGAAAATAAAAAATAGAACAAGAACTTGTAAAACCTTGGATGACCCACGCCCTTTATGCCTACATGAAAAACTATACATTATTAAGTTTCTAAAAACGAAAATTTATCAAATCAAAGAAATGAGATAATGTTCTTTTTCAGACACCACCAAATATTCGGCTTAAATAATTAGCATTTTATAAATGAAGAAAAAATAATTATAATACTTTCCACAATAATATATAAAAAATACAAAATACCATATAGAATCTATTAAGAAATTCAATAAATACAATAGGTATAAAAATAAAGCTCAATACTAATCTTAACGCCCGTTTTATGAAATCATCATCATGACAAAAAAACAAAAAAAAAACAACAAAAAACAAATGAATAAACGCCAAAAATTAGCGCACGCACAACAGCAATCTGTTAGAGTTTCGGCAGACAGTAATACAAAAAAAAAAAAATAACAGAACTACTACATCAATCAGTTAGAGTTTTAGCAGCTTGATATAATTAGTCATTGTAGTCAGACAAAAAAAAAACAACCTTACACAACTCCAAAAACTTGGCATGTAACAAAGATTCCTACTTCCATCAAAACAGAGACCTCTTGATAATGAAAAACAAACCCTAGATCACACCCACATTTCAAAACTATAAATGATTAAAACATTCCGTTGCTTAGTTATTCCAAATATCGCTTGAGGATGAACCTACCACCCAATAGTTAAGATTGAACCTGAAACTTGAACAATGCTGATCATTTTTTAAACATAGCAATTGCTCTGTCGCGATGGAATCATACTTAAAAAAAAATTATAATCTAACCTCTACTTCTGTATCGAACACTGTTCTTTTAAAAAAAAAAATAAAAATAAAAATAAACAGAAATACTAAAGACCTTCGGATCATCAGTCTAACAGTTCTTTCCTATTGTATCAATACACACACACACATATACATATATATATATATATATATATATATATATATATATATATATATATATATATATATATATTCTTATTTTTATTCTTTTAATGTTCGTTCTATGAATGTTTTTTCTGATCGACTGTTTCATGGAGGGTCCCCGGAGTTCTGGGTAAAATTTGAATCACTAGCAGTCGTCAGGTTGAATTCTTTGTGGACGGTTTGGACATTCAAATTTGTATCAAACGTTGTAGTCTTTGTGAGCCCCCAAAGTGTCACTTTCAGTGTGAAGCAGAATGACAGTGTCTTTTTCGAGCCTGTTCTTTCCAAAGAAAATTAGTGACACCTTCTCTCATGCCTTCCTTCTCTCTTTTTCTTTTTATGTCTTTTTTCTCCTCTACCCCTTCTATATCAATATATAATATCCGTTAAGTTTACCGTTTAAATGTGCCAATGTCTGGAATTCCTCAAGTTATTTTAAGTATGAAAGAATCGAAATATTATATTACATCTAACTCACTCATGTCTTCTCTCCCCCCCTCACTTCCTCACTTCGTTAATTTACATATGCTTAATACGGCCCGTCAAAAATGTGCAAATTTATTTTCATTTTTCGTTTCAAACTTTGGAAGTAAAGTCTGATGATCCGCAGTCCTTTAAAAGGGCTGTGGTGAAATAATTTATTACATGGAACCTTAAAGTGGTCTGTTTTTATTTAAGTTATTTGCTCTGGATTTTATCATCCTTGGGTCTACCCATACGGATTACCTTGTTTTCCATAAACTAACTAACTAACTAACTATATATATATATATATATATATATATATATATATATATATATATATATATATATTATTTTTTAATCGGAAAATATAAGATTTTATTAACTATAATCTATTTGTTCTTATTTTTCAGTCTTTCGACAAACTCCACTTACTACAAAAATGTTCAAATGCGGATGTGTCTGTTCACAATACATTTTACTAAATTATGAATATTTTCTATTTGTAACATTATATTTTGCTTTCACCATTAGCCACTCTATAGAATTTTCAAGATTACATAAATTTTCAATTGAGATGAATGGTGATACAGCACTTAAATATCAACTTGACACTGATTAATATTGGAAAAAATATCTAGCTTTCTCTGTTTTAAGAAAAAATAGTATACTATTGCGACAGTAAATTTATACTTTATTTACATTTATTTATTTTTTTTTGAATTTTGAAGTGATTATTACTAAAATATTAACCTTATAACACGAGTCATCTTCTATAAAAACTTATCAGATTGAGACTTTCATACAAATGTCATGTATGGCCGCAAACCAATTTAAAAAAATATAAATTGTCAGGTGTATACAAACGTATTCTCAGATTAAAAGTGACTTTGTGCGAGTGAAGCGAGTAGGTCTCAGCGAGAAACATAATTCTTAAGACCTCGTGGACTGGTGTTACAGAAAAACGGACAAAGAACTCTGTCAAGTCAAAGAAGGAAATCTTCATTTAAGGATTTTCAAAAGCCTCAACAACTACAATAATATATTACATGTAACACGGAGAGACAATTTTGACATAATCAGGATTTTGTCGTCCTACACTAACTTAAATAAATGGTAAGAAAGTTAACCCCTATCAATACGTGAAAGAAAGATAACAGTTACTGAACTTTAAAAATAGTGTTTAAGAGAAAAATTATTCTTACACCCATCAATTTTGAATATTTTTATCCATTTTATACCAGTTTTTTTATATGTCAATAATCACAAAAAAAGAATAAAAACTCAATTTTCAGAAGAGTTGGTTAAGTACAATAAATCTGACATGTTAAAATATGCAAAAGTGGAAAAGACAAAATTATTCTTACAGTATGAAAAATAGAAGGAACAATTTTCACAATATTAATAGTCAATAGATTGGCTTCTCAGCTTGCTAGTATGGTTTTCTGAAGTTTTTGATGAGATTTGAAGAAGTCTTGTTTGGGATAATCTTTCATTCTTTAATTGTTACACGTTCTAATTCCAGAAGGTTTTTGTGACAGACGATTTATTCGAACTTTCAATTCTTGCCATAGATTTTTAATAGGGTTATAGTCTGTACACATTAAAGGTCATGGCAGAATTGTAATTGTTTTCCGAAGTAATGCAGTGACTGATTTAGACCTATGTTTGAGATCAGTATCTTGCTGAGAAGTAAATCGCCAACCAAGATGAAGATTTGACAGTTGCAGATTTTCATCCAGAATTTTGATACAGTCTGCAGATTTCTTTATTCCTTTTATAGCAATTAATTTTCAAGCACCCCACCGAGCTAAAACAACTCCAAAACGTCATCGAGTCGCTTCCATGTTTTAATGTTGCCACTGTGTTCTTTGAGAGGAAAGTCTCTCTTTTCTTGCGACAAATCTTCTGTATAGTATTATGTCCAAAATGGTCAATTATTTGTTTCATCACTACATAGTACTTGTTGCTAAATGAAATTTTCTTTGTCCAAGAATATTTTGGCAAAATTAAACCAAGCAACATTGTGACATGGTTCGTTTAAAGAAGTCCGTCGTGGTCAGTTTCTATACAACTTATATCTATTTAAACAACGTTGTATTGTGCGGGTAATTATGCTGATAGCCATTGCATCAAAACTTTTGACGATGACATTAAAAACAACACTTGGGTTTATATTAACCTCGCGACGGTGACAATTTGGCTTTTCTTCCACGCCCAGGCAAATTCAGTCGTACCAAAGAGTTTAACTTTCTTTATAACGGAGTGTACCGCAGATATAGCGATAGATAACCGATTTGATATAGTGCTGTAACTATTTCCGACTTGTGGAAATTAATATTTCTCTCTGTCTCAAGTCAAAGTTAAGCTCCTTTGCCTTTCCTATCGTATTGTTAACGTAAGAATAACAACGTTTACACTCTATGCGTAATGTGAAGTACTTTGCTGGAATTATCACAGATATTCGATTTTATGAATAGCCTAGAAGTCTTCACCGATAAAATAATTATATAAATTTCTCATAATTACACGAATCAATCAATTTCCAACGATATTTTCTATTGTACGAATAATTTTGTCTTTTCCTATTTTTGTATAATTCGTCAGTCAAATGTGTTGAATTAAACCTGTTGTTCTAAATAGTGAGTTTTATATCCCTTTTTTATGCCTATTAACATATAAAAAATCTGGCATCACACGGGCTTTAAATTCTGAGAAACAGATAAAATTATTCAAAATTGATGGGTGCATGGATAATTTTGTCGTCGACTGCAAATTTCATCTGCCTGCAGCAGTGGCTTCTCGTCAATGAATACTGAATGTTTCCTTATAAGGAAATTATATATTAACATCATTATTACCATTATAAGCAAAAGGAAGAAATAAAAAAGGCATATTGTCTTTTTTTTACGAAAATATTTCACCCAAAGAAATAAAATAAAGCCACTAAGACGCAAGGGGTTACTATGAATCAGGGAATATGAGAAAAATGCTATTAAGGTCAGAGGACTATAAAATAATAATACTTATAATGATACAGTTGGTATTGTGTTTGCCTCATATCGTAACTGTTCGGGTTTCAATTCTCGGTAGTGGATGCGCACTGCTGATGAGTCCCAAATATAGGACGAAACGATCGTCCAGTGCATCCTGTTGAGGTTTCTTGTAGACTCGATGAATTAATTATGATTATTTCACATCTTCCTAATGAATTATCTCTGTATATCCTTGTTTGAATGCTATATCGAGTCTAACTCATTACCTCTTCGTCGGTACAGTTGGTATGGCGTTTGCCTCCTATAGTAACTGTTCGGGTTTCAATTCTCGGTATCGGATGTGCACTGCTGATGAGTCCCAAATATAGGACAAAACGGCCGTACAGTGCTTTCTGCATACTGTTGAGGTTTCTTCTAGACTCGATGAATTAATTAAGGCCGTACAGTGCTTTCTGCATACTGTCGAGGTTTCTTCTAGACTCGATGAATTAATTAATTATGATAATAATAATTATGAATACAGAATATAACGACTGACATTGTGTTTAATTTTTTGAAGATCAAAGTTAACTGTTTTGCAAGAATCCGAAAAAGATTTCCAAAAGCGCAATAAAATAAACAGTTAAAATAGAACTTGCAGTTACATTTAGCCATTTCAACTGTAACATTATAAGACCCTGCCGCCAATTTGAAACTGCACTTAAATTCGTAAAGTCTAGTTACGATAGAGTCAAATTAATGATAAATGTAAAAACTGTGCATAAAAGTCAGAATAATTGATGAAAAATTTCAGTCGAAGCATTAAAGCGGCTTCTGCTTCTTCAGCGCCAGGACCTTTTATGCTTAGAATGTTTCTTTAAGTAATTAATCAAACCATACCAAATTTTCTCGCGTCTGTGGCGGCTGAAAGTAATTATGGAATAAAATTTCATTTTATAGCAAAACAATAAGTATACACAAGAGCATAAAAATTAAAAATCTTTGTCTCGTAATTAAATTTCCTAATCAATTGATTGTATTTAATTTTCCTCGAAAATGATATAATTATTAATTGCATTTATCCAGTGTTGCCTCTTGGGTTATTAGATTCGAATTAACTGATTATCTCATTAGTATTTGTATAAGATATTTTTGCCTCTTTCCCCTCTACCCATGATTTTATTAGTTTATTATGGTAGTGCGCCTCTTTCTTTTGCTTTTCACTCATTATTTTTTAATTAGATTCTGAGCTGCGGGCAGGGAAACGCATTTCTGAAAGAAGAATATTCACTAGCGCGTTGGAATAAGATACCTCAAAGAAAGAATATTTATTCGTCTATTGCTCTCCATTGTTTTGATATTTAAGAGACAACCCTTAATTGTGGAAATGTTTCCATATTCTTCAAAGAATGTCGGTGTTCTTTGTTCGAAGCGAGTTAAAACGGTAGTCTGAATGAGCAATTGTGAAGTCAGAGGGGTGGGAGGATTTGCGATTTAAAAACACGTACACAAAAATATTCTAAATATATAATATAAAATAAAAAATAAAAATAGCTTTATCATTTTAGTGATTTTCAAGCGTAGCTTAGATGTGGAACTAGACCGAAAGTATGGGGCACACAGTGAGGATTGATCTCACTACTCAATAGTAATTGTTCTAGCGAGACAAGCTTGCTAGCCATTACACTGGCTCGAGTTGCCATATAGAAGGTGAATGATAGTCATTGTTAAGAGATTAAATACATGTTTTTAGTGTCTAATAATTGCCTGGTACTAATATATATATATATGTATATATATATATTATAATAAATTAATGATGCGATACATAATAAGATAACTAAATATATATATATATATATATATATATATATATATATATATATATATATATATATATATATATATATATATTTAGTTATCCTATTAAGTTATTTAAGATTTGTTAAATTCGATTTAAACAACAATCCATTATTATACTTTTATATAAATTGGAAAAATATTTTTCCAATTTATATAAAAATGTTGTACATAGGGATGAACATGTTATTGATATTGTCTGAATTCTTATATATTTCTCATCTCTATTAACATAGATGTTATTATAGACACAACGTTTCGACCAAGTACCTTATAAATTGAACACTCGGCCACTAGATGACAGTAACACATGTATAACCAACGTCTATATCCACTAGGCCACCGTTTTAGGTTCTTTTGTTATATTCAATGTGAAATGGTTTTACTGTCACTTAGTGGCTATCAGTTCACTTCTTAGATCTTGCACTAATTCAGCAGAAATGAACAATTACATTACAGCCGCAAAATAACACAATAATTGACAGATATTCTATATCAGCCAATCAATGGATACCTGATGATAACCATATGACAATTGGTCGAAACGCTGTGTCTATGAAATATCTATATCAACCATGACGAGAACAATAGTTCGAAATAATAGAAGAAAAATGAAAATTACTAAAATATTACCTTAAAATCATGCTTTTGTAATGTTTTCTTTTATCTTTTGCTATATATTTTTTTCTAAATGGGGTTAATATGGTAGACAAACTTTTCTTCGCTACATTCTAATATTTTGAAACGCAATATTCCACATTCAAATATGTGTGGGACGCTTTCCCAGAGCAAAATAGCACTGGAAATTAAAGGCATACGCTTTTTATATGCAATCAGATTTTTACATACGTACGTTGACTAATTTATTCACATTTAAAAAAAATGCCTCCTGTGAAAATTATTTTATTTAAGGCGTATTGTTTATTATATATAATGAATATCCAAGTATTGTGAGCCTTTCCTTGCAGTGAGTGCTATACTGAATTTTCGGTTTTATCTGCTAATATTTGCCGTATGTATGGAGTTGTATTGTGTTGACCAAAAATGTTCTACTTAATAACTGGACGAACATTTGGCCAACGAAAAACCTTGAACATATTTTTATATGATAATAATTATGAGTATGAAATTCCCTTCGTTTCGGTAAGTGGCAAGGTAACCCAAGAGAGAACGTTTTGAATTGCCGGATCAATGTGAAAAAATTTTCTTTTGTTTTTAAAATATTTATATTATGGTTTCATTTTCCCAAAGATCAGAAAATTCATAAGTAACTTATAGATATCATGAGATATGCAGATGACACAGTGTTGGTAGCAGACTCAAAACGTTACAAGAAAACCTAGATAATTTAATGAAGCAAACGAGACGAAAGGGTTAACCATCGATTGCAACAAGACAGAATACATGTTTGTCAGTAAAAGTAATAATCCAAAATGCAAATTACTGACTGGAAAAAGCAAAATCAAGTAACAATAAATTTAAATATCCGGGAAGTTTTTTTTTTTTTTTTTTTTGCTGAGGACGGAAATTACCACACCGAAAACGGTAGGCTAATTGGTATAGCAAATGGTACTTAAGCAGGTATTAAACAAAAAACAAAAAAATCGTTAGAAACAAAGAAAAGAGTACAGAACTTTAATTAAAATCAGTCCTACTATATGATAGTGAATGTTGGGTCATATCAAAACTGATGAAGAGACAAGAGTTGATAGAAATGTCGTTCTACAGAAGGATACTCTGGATACAATGGACTGTACATGTGAGCCACGGTGCAGTTTTAGAGAAAAGCGAAACAAAAAAGGCACACATACTTAACATCGTATCAAGACCGTTAAGATCTCTAGTACACATAATGAGGATAGGTGGCTTGGAAAATTTGATACTCGCAGGTCATATTAAAAGCAAGAAAGGTAAAAGAAAACAGTGCATAACCTAACAAACAAGCTTGCGCAAATGGATAGCAGAAAAAGATTTAGAAGAGGTAACAATAATGCAAACTTTACTAAAATCTGCAAACGAAAGGGGATTGTGGCGAGACATGATGAGAAACGGCATAGTGAAGAAGTCACTCAAGGCGAAGGTGAACGTGAGTTGGCCAAAAAATTACAATTTCTGTGCGGGACTAGATGATGAATTTTCAGAGTTGCAATACAAATCCATAAAATGCGTTCTGAGAATTGGGGGAAAAGTATAGTATAAAAACATTCCGTTCACTACAACTTATCCAATAAATCTTATGTAGTGTTTGTGCTAGCTATTTCGAAACTGGGTTTCTTTAAATGCTACAATGAAGTAATCTATGAAGACGATTAACATCTGCTGAAAATGGTGAGAGTAAAAGCTCTAAACTTTTATTTATTCAAGGAATTGTTTAATTTTTAATCATCCCACTCCAAGCAAGACAATAAAGCCACTAAGACTATAGGAATTCGTGAGTGTGAGAGAATTTGAGAAACAAAAACTGTTATTAGAAAAATACAAAAAACAGTAATAAATAAAACAAATATAACGATTGTCATTGCATTTCTATTTTTGAAGGTCAAAATAGACTGGGGAACAAGAATCCGGTGTGAGTTCTACAAGCGAGAATGCGAGAGAAGAAAACATTAGCGTAGAACTTGCGGTTACATCTGACCATTTCAAGTGCAAAACCTTGGGATTTTGTCGACAATCTAGTACTGCGCTGCAATTCATAAAGTCTTGATACCATACAGAAAAGATAATCTGAACAATTACCATGAAATTATTTATAGAACGGTACAAAAAAAAGGCACAATACACCAGTGGGAAAATGTCTGAAACCGAAACAAAAAAAAAACAAAAAAAAACTGCAGATGCTTCTTTTAATGTTATCAAGAATCTCTCTCTATATAGCAGAAACATCAGACCAGGGTTTTCAGTAACATGGACGTGGATTTATAAATTTGTAGGTTAATCTAATGGTGAGAAAAATTGGTCTATTGTAAAATTAATATTTTTCTTTATTCCGATTATATTTATTAGTACGATAAGAACCACTGACAATTTCGGCCGGTAGGTTTGGAAGTGTTTTTTTAAGCTATACTGTCTGCTTATCTTTACCGACATTCTGACAGTACTTAAGTCTAAATAATTGCTAGAGAAGAGTTTGAACCGTAATCTACGAATACGTACTATATACACTAATTTTGTAATGTTATTAGAACTTGATATTAATATACATTCTTTGTGGCCCAAAGGTTTTATTCATTTGAAGACCATTGCATCCTTACGCATAAATTTTGTTGCCACGTTCTCGGAACAAATTGTGTTTCCACATTCTTCATTCTCTTGTTATATATTCATACACGAAAAGATGATTTTTTTTTAAAATCTCCCATAATTCTTATATTTGTCCACGTAGACACGCAGCTTTGCATTAATATACATTTTGCATACGTGGATACGCAACGATACAGAAAAGACCAAACGAATTTAAAAGGAAATTGAAATGGCCAGTGTCAAGTAGAGAATGTCTTTCGGAATTGAGAATTCCATAAGTGCATTATCTGGGAATCCTCGATCGGAAATCTAATATCTGCAAATGCGTTTATCCGTGAAAAATTGTATTTTCATGTATACGTCTCTCTGCATTCACCACAAGAGATGATATAATTTTACCCCCTTACTTGACCCTGAAACGCGAAATCTGCGACATTGAAATAATTGAAAGAGAAAAAGAAATAAGAGAAGGGGGCGAGCAGCGGGAATTATTGAAGTGACGAGCGAAGGAAATGAGTAAGTTAGAAAGAGTGAAGAAATCGAATATGGACAAAAAAAATATACGAACTTAAAATGTTTAAGGTGCTAAAAGAAAGAATGTTTACAAAAAGATATTTGTGTGTGTGTGTGTGTGTGTATTCATAAATGCACAATTCATGTTGGAAGGAGAATACTGTGAGTGGTGAGATAAAAATAAGGAAAAGCTTAAGTGTTTTTGAAAGGAATATATGATTCCGGAAACGAAATTGTAAAGAAGCTGCAATCCGCATAAAACCAAAATATATAAGAAGAACTGTGGTTAAGGCAAGAAATAACTAGGCAAGGTTTGTTTTTGTTTTTTTTGTTTTTTTGACTACAGAAAGATACAGGTTTCGAAAGATGATTTTCAAGACAGTCTGTCAGACAGGAACGCATCAATTTTGACGATTGGCATGAACAAAATGACTCTATTCTTTAAAATGCAAGCCCCCACCTCAGTACGAGTTGCATTGGAGCCGTTCTTATTATTATCACGTTCTTATTATTATCACGTTCTATTAAGGTAAATTAATCATTTGTCATTACATAGTTTCTAATTAAACATGTTAGCTGGACGAGCAACCTGTTTTACGCCATGACTAGTTGATCAGATTTATGTATTAAATAATGTAATTATTTATTTCCATTTACCAACCTGAATATTGGAGAAATCTTATTCGAAAATATGCGCCTAGAGTCTGGATTCAAACCTATGCGAAACCTCCTTTAGATTTGACGGGCCATGACCTCTCGGTTATGAAGAACCTTCTGATCAAACAAAGGTCAAATAGTGCCTTTGCCGATTCTTGATATATACATATCTTGTAAGTTTCGTATAAAGACATTTTTTGGAATCGCTCTTGCAGCGTGTCTCACTGGCGATGGTTCGAGGTAATGATTTCACCATCAGTGCGGCTGGCAGAGGATAGAAAAAATTGATTATAGTTATGTTGTTCTGGAATTGTCATCAATGGTCAACTGAACTTGTTTTGTTTCAATAAATGTTGACTCATTGTCATTCGATAAAGAGAAAAAAATATTAATCCAAAGTATGTCCATTTATTATTTAAACGGCATTTTAATGGGTACCCATATTGGAGTAGATACTTTTTTTTTTATTGTACATGATTTTAAAACGTTTTACGTATTTGTACTCACTACATCCGATGGGAAACATCATATCTTAAAGTTACTATGCTCCATATAGAAAAGAGAGCCGTAGTCAAAATATTAATACCATATCGTGCAACACATTTCACCTCACATATTTTCAGTTTCAGTGACCATTTTGAAGGACTTAAAGGCATGAATATAACAGGTACAATCATGTCTACTTTATATAGATGTTTTATTCTTTTTCTGGAAATTATCTTGCAAAACAAAGACAGCTGTGTGAAAACCATAGCAAAAAATTAGTTTTCAAAATACTAAAAAAGGTATTCCTGGAGCGGCAATACTATGGACGAAAACGTTTTTAAAATTAACAAATATAGAAAATCATATATACACGCTCAGCACATCGAACTTTGAAATGGTTGAACTATAGCAGTAGAGAATCAATTCGTAGTAACGTTTTCGTTTGACATTTGAGGAAGTGAAGTGATAATCGTAGATTGCGGCACGGCAAACGGATGATTATGCTTAACTCACACACGTGTGTGAGTGTTTGTGCGTGCGTGAGTGTGTGTGTGTGTGTGCGTAGTGCGGTGTATGTGTGTGTGTGAGAGTAGTATATGTATGAATGTAATTGTAATAGTGAGTTACGATATTTGATACAGCAAAATATTCAGTGTTGATTGACTGAAAATTTAGCCGGACTGTTGGTTGAAATTTATAAGATCTTTCTTTAAAATTTGTTCTCCAGAAAAATAATTTTCTCAAGATCCGTATTATTATTCTTTCTATATATATATATATATATATATATATATATATATATATATATATATATATATATATATATATAGTTTTAAGGTGTGCTATGCATATGGGATAAAGTGCTCATTCAGAGATAGAGCGTATGTTAATATAAAAGTGAACATTGAAGTCAACACTCAGAGGCGACAGGCTGTTTCATGCTAGACTCAATCGTCAGGCCGCCTGGAGATTGCATCTAGCATGAAATAGCCTGTCGCCTCTGAGTGTTGACTTCAATGTTCATATATATATATATATATATATATATATATATATATATATTGGGGGTGACTGTGAGCTAGAGAGATAATTCTTTGCCTTCGATGTATTTCATGTCAGATTTTAGAATAGCACGTTTGAAATCATTGATGAAATTACGAGATACAATGTTGACTAAAAAACAGCTTATAGTAAGTGACATGTTTTATGTTTTACAGTTTACTCAAATTATTCTTAGAAGCGAAGTTCCAAAGATGACAGAAATGAAAAATGGGAGCGAAATAATTCATGCAAATCAGATGAATTATTAAATCTAATCTAGAGAATAGATTTAATATAATTGATTTATGCGTACTTATGCATTTAGGAAATGTTTTTTCACTCCCCCTCTCTGTATCTCTGTCTCTCCGTCTCTCTGTCTCTCTCTCTCTCTCTATATATATATATATATATATATATATATATATATATATATATATATATAAGTCAGAGAAAGAACAGATGGAGTGAAATTCTGCTATTAACTTTGAAAACCTGCTCAATAAAATGTAGATCATTATATTATTATTTTATCATACTATATTAGAACAAAAGCATTTTGAAGTCGCTAAAGAATAGATTTCGTGTTTCGACAATGCGTTGTGCCTGTTCAGGCGCTGGTATGTGAATGGTGATTAAATGTTTTTAAGAATTTAAGTTTATAGTAGACTTATTGATGAAGAAAGCTTTGGCAGACCACTCTCTACAGATGACGACAAAATCAAGGTATTTATTGAGAACAACCCGTATTACAGAACGCGGGAATTGGAAGAAACAATAAATTTATTAAAAACCACCGTCCATGAGCATTTAATGAAGTTTGGGTACTCAAATCGCTATGATGTTTGGGTACCACATTATCTGAGGGAAAATAATATATTCAATCTTATTTCATCTTTGATTTGCTGTATAAACGCCATAAAAATGCTTCCTTATGGAGCCAGATTTTCCGGGTGATGAGAAATGGAACGTTTACAACAATGTCCAGCTTAAAAGAGCCTGGAGGAAGCAACATGAGCCAACTTTAGCCACATCAAAAGTAGGTCTTCAACAAAGGAAAATCATGCTGTGCATCTAGTGAGATTGGAAAGGATTCCAGTACTATGAGAGATTCTGTCAAGTAATTAGTCGATTTATTCTGAAAGTTACTGCTTGCAACAGGACGAATAAAAGGCAGCAATTCAAGAAAAATTCTCAGAACTGGCACATAGTGTTGTTTTGCATCAGTATAGTGGCAGACATCACGTTTCTTTGGCGACCCGGCAGAAATTGTTGCAGCTTGGCCCCACCCACCATATTCACGAGATAATAATTTAATTCTTTGGATGACGTAAAAAACACTTTAATTTGTTCTTTGCCGAGAAACAACCGAAATTCTGGGAACATTGAATCTTTAAGTTGAAGTAAAAATAGAGAAATGGTTCATATTATTTGCATAAATATTTAATGGTATGATTTTTTTTTGTGTTTTAATTTCCTTTAAAAATCGGCATTAATTTTCTGGTCAATGTTACTGTTTCAAATGTCTATATTACGAGGAACGTTTCTCAGCATCGCGGATTGTGCTCTGCTGTTTGCTAATGATGCTGCAATTGTGGCAACATTCCTAGAGAAAACCCAGAAACTCGTCAACCGGTTCTCTGTTGCATGCAACGCTTTTGGTCTTATCATTAGCATAAAGAATACAGAATTAATCCACTAGTCACCTCCTCACCCAAAGCAGATATGGAGTATCAGACTACATGCAAAATTTCAACAATACCAAGGTACTCCTATACAAATTGATTGGAAGAATGCAAAGTCATTTATATATTTAGGAAGCAAGATCAATGAATAACAAATTGGATAAATAACAAATCGGATCACAAAAGCCACAAGAGCATTTGGGAATCTTCACCACTACCAATGGACTAAGAAAGGTATCAAATTGGACACCAAAATAGACGTTTATAGAGTAGCCATTCTGATTACAAAGGAGTCTGAATCAAAATCTTGGACCACATTTAGGTCCCATACCAATCATCGGGATCTCTTCCACAAAAAGTGATTTCCGCGCGATTTGTGGCTATACATTTGACGATAAGGTGTCCAATGTTGATATCGTAAAATACAACAAAGATGGAATTGAGACTTGAAACCTAGCGCAATTACAATTTCGATGAGCTGGTCATGTGGCAATGAAGAATGACGACAGAACACCTAATGTGCTCATGAATAGCCTTCTTGACAGGGGACAAACGACGGTTTGACGGTATTGGCTCAGATATAAAGAGAAACTAAAGAGTA
Organism: Acanthosepion lycidas; assembly: GCA_963932145.1. Lineage (NCBI taxonomy): Eukaryota > Metazoa > Mollusca > Cephalopoda > Sepiida > Sepiidae > Acanthosepion > Acanthosepion lycidas. The sequence goes on from OZ010586.1 coordinate 106,822,088, forward strand.
GCCTCTTAGCTGTCAATGTACCTGATGTTAACTTCGAGCGAGATGCATTGGATATAAATAACGCGAGTTAATTATGCCAGGGTGATATCAGAAATTTTGAAATCAACCGTTTGGATCGTCTATGAGACAAAAAAAAACGACAAAGGTATCAGCATATATCCTCGAGAACCTCTTTGTTGCACTATTTTGTAATATATAGAAGTCAATAGTGAGACTTAAGTGGCACATACGAAAGAAACGTAAAAACTAAATGGACTTGTCAATTCCTTGTACGTCGAAATCGACGAGAGTGCCCATGATATATATATATATATGTGTGTGTGTGTGTGTGTGTGTGTGTGTGTGATACTAAAATTCAGTTTTAGCGTAAGCTATATTTATAGATTAAACGGCTCAATAACAGGATAGAGCGCGTATGCAAATATAAAAGTGGACAGTGAAGTCAACACCCATGGCCAGACGAACAGATTGTCGCCTCTGTATATTGACTTCAATGTCCACTCTTTCTTTCTCTCTCTCTCTCTGTATGTATATATATATATATATATATATATATATATATATATATATATAATATTAAAAAAGAGGATATCCACTTAAACACGAGTTTCCATTAAATATATCGTTTTACTTAATCGAGAGTAATGTCAAATTATTAATAAAATACATTAACTCCTTAGGAATTACTTTGTTTAAGTTTCGGATGCGAAAATGTTTCTTTTATATGGCTTGTCTACTCAACTAAGTGTATCCACAAATATAATGTTTAAAAAACGAAAAAAAATGTATCTATTCCTTTCTCGTGATTTAGCGTGCTTGATTTTCTATGCATTTTTGTTGCTTTTTTATTTCCTGCACTTAATTCCAAACACTTTCGTCCAAAAAAGAAATGTATTATCACGTTGTCTAGATATCAAACTACTAAGAGATGAAATAAAGATATACATTAGACATATTTCTTAAATTCAATTCATTTTAAAACCGATCAAAGGAATGGTGGCTATTTGTACATCTTGGTCTCTCAAAGGATTCACAATTGTTTCTATTTGATCATTACCAGGTTATATCATGACGGAACTGCTGCTTGGTTTCATTCACATTGCACAAACTTGCCAACTTTGTACTATTTTACGAGTCGCAGAACAACAAAGGCCTAATAAGGACAAGGAACACTAGAAATCTTTCACCGGCGGCGATTCACGGAAAAATATACTGTTCAGTTCTATCACCTGAATGCGTTTTCGATGTAGGGTCATTTTAATTAAGTTCAACTCAGGAATGCTGCTTTTCCTTCAACTCAAGCCAGTTGACGAATATATGGTCATGTCAGCCTGCAGGGGTAATCGGTGATTGAAGAAGTATGGAAAATTAAACGAGTGTTCTTAGGAACGACGGTCTGTAACTGAGTCTGGAGACAGGTATGTTAGATTGAAGAAAAACGTGTATATATATATATATAGTATAAAGTGACACAGAGAATTACTGAAGGTGAGATTGTAGAGGACCGTGGCTGTGATGTTGTTGAGTAGAAATAGATGAATACACGTGGGTTAAGATTTTCCTGCTAGCCGGTCCAACTACATGAGAAAGTTGGACTTTAATTAAGTCCAAAGAAGGCAAAGAAAAACAAACACAAGACCGATAAATATATGTAAACAAATATATGTATTAATAACAAGAAAGGTTACAAGTTACATGGACAGTTACATTGACAGAGTGTGTGTGTGGTGAATATTATGCGTGTGTGTGTGTTGTGTTGTGGTGAGTGTTCGTACGTACGTGTATTCAGCTTAGCGTGTTCCCAATGACGCAGAAGTTCGTAGAAGATACTGAACGGGAAAGATTTGTCACATTTTTAAGCTTGAATGAGCGGTCGACAAATGGTCTGCTGCTGATCTGCCCAGGTGTGCGTCTGCGTCGGCGTCTGCGTCGGCGTCGGCGTCTGCGTCGGCGTCGGCGTCGGCGTCGGCGTCGGCGTCGGCGTCGGCGTCGGCGTCGGCGTCGGCGTCGGCTTCTGTGTCTGCCTCTCTTCTGCCTGTGTCACACGTGCTTTGGGTTCCTTTTAAGAGGTCATGATCACGTGGGTTGACTCCGGAACGATTTTGCTCCAAAACTTCGAAGTGCACGTGCGGGCGATCTAATTGGTAGAAATAAACCAGCAGAGGGCTAGATTTACGAATAAAAGTTGGAATAGCGCATTACTCGAAGAAGGTAAGATTGGGCTAATAGACGAACCCAATAAGATAAAAGGTGATATGTATGTAGGTAACTGGATAATCATATACCTTTCGTCTGTACATTGAATATTGCTATCATATTTGTTTCGCCCGATATATATCTTGATATTATCAATAAAATTCAACATATCTGTAATATTATCGGACTTCACTTGGCATCTCGATTTCAGTCACTTTCCTAATCATCCTGATGTGACATCTTTGTTTTTTGTATAAATATTTTCATGGAACTTGTTCTGATTGGCTTTCCTTCTTCGTACCACGACCGTTATTAATTTAAGCGAACTACTAGATTGACAAGTAGGTATTACCTTTTTTATTGTTTAAATATCTAGATTCAAATTCTCTTCTCAAAATTTCTTCTTTCGTACTTCTTGCATGCAGAACTCTCTCGCTCTCTCGAATTCTTGTTTTCTTGCCAAATAAGTTTTTAATAAAATTAAATGCAACGTCAATCGTCAGATACGGTCTTTCCGGACCCTGATCTTTTTTTCATCCTTTCGGTCACTGTCAGTAAACTCTGACGTCTCAGTGGCATTATCGCCTTGCATTGGGTGAATCGATTAAAAACAAATACTATACATATATATCAAGCTATTTATGTTCATTTTAATTATTTTTTTTTTTGTAAATTTATGATATTTTAAAAATAACTTACTGGGAGTAAGTTGGAATGCAAAGAACGGAAGTAAATTTTCAACGAAATATTGATTTTGTTGGAGGCCGGCAACAGCAAAATATGAAACAGAAGAGGAAAATTTGACTTAAGTTATTTTATCATACGCCTTTTTAAATTAAGCCATACATTAAAATGAAGGCAAAATTAAGAGACAGTGTTGTATAAATATCTTATACTTCTCCTTAAAGAAATGTACTATTATACGGGCTAACGACAAAATCAGTCTTTTACTAAATGAAAATTTGAAACGAAACAAACATTTAATATTATGAAAACAATATTTTTACAATATACAAATTGTTCAAAATATAAAAGGCCTTACACAAAAATTTGCTTTTGCTCCTGAAAATAATCAATGCAGAGTAACATTTCTTTGAAATACAAAACGATTTTCTCTTAGAAAATACAGTTAATGAATAACAATATTTTCCTTAAGAAAAGATGAAGTATATATATACTTTTAGAAAAACAGTTTACGTTTATAATTTTTTTAGAATTAGAAACATATAATTACTTCGTAAAGTTCACAAATTCGAAAGGTCTAAATCGAAACGTGTGAGAAATTATGACCTAATAAAGGAATTGTTGCTTCTCGGAGTCGTTTAGAAAAATTCAGCTTTGGGAACCGGCGTTCTCAAATATGAGATACGCTCTCACAGGTTTAGGAATACATTCAAATGAGATTAATTTTAACGGTTTTTAAAACGGCGTTAGAATGAGATAAATATCTATGATTTATGAAAATACATTTTTCATAAAGTGAATTCTCGTGAGTCGTTATGATTCTTCTTCATTTTCTTTCTTTTTCTACGTCTCCAACAGCAGCAGGAACAGCAACAGTCGTAGTAGAAGCAGTAAGAGTAGGCATTCCAGGTCTCACCTTTCTAGCCTGTCTGGTTGATTTCTTTTCTGGCTTTGCAGTTAAATTATCCCTTCGATATAGCAAAACACAACTGGATCAACAGCAAACCTATAAGGGGCATATCCTTTGTATATTCATATGTTAAAAACTCGGAAATCACTATCCAATCAAAATACACCTGTTTGCAACTTACATTTGGCGGGGTTTGATAGCATTAGATTTGTGCGTATGCTTTATACATCATTTTCCAGAACCTTTCAATCGTTTCATTTCAGCTATTTTTTATAAAGCGTTTGACTTTAATTTGGCGGTTTTTATGGCATCAATTTGGAACCATTGTCTTTCAAAACTTTATGCCTCAATTTGCATTGTTTATTTTTAATTTAATAAAGCGTTTGGCTTAATTTTAGCAGCTTTTCTTTTTCAAAGAAACCTAGGAAGTAACATTCAAATTTTATTGTTTTCATATAATATTCATTGTTTTATTAATATAATGTTATATTAATTTTTAAACATTCCAAAAATTACTTACTTTTTCATGGAATTTTAACATATTTTTATTAAAATATTTCTATATAAATTTTATGCAAGTTTAAAATTTTTATTATTTTTTCTCATACAATTTTAATATTATATTTTTATTAAAACAGTTTCTATAATAAATTTTACACAACTTCAAAATTTTACTTATTCTTTCTCATACAATTTTCATATTACTGTTTTTTTTATGAAAAACAATTGTTATAACTTGCATAAAAATTTATTTCCTAAAAATAATATACTCGCTCTTCTCTATATAATTATGTCTTCTTATTTCTCAGTGGAAAAATGATCTGGCTTTCAACTGTGATAATAATGTGTTCGAATTAAGTTCAAAGCAATATTTTGATGTAATACTTTAGTTTATACTTTAGTATAAAAATACATATTGTTTTAGTGAAAGATATCAACTTTGCATACAGAAAGCAAAATGATTCTACTCATTCTTAACGTTGTCCTATATTTAGACACGTACTAAAATGCAAGTTTAATAACATTTATGGAATTAGTTTAATTTAATTTTAGTAGGTGTTAAACCTTGAATTTCAGGAGTAAAATTTATTTTCAGACTTCAAAAACTGCCGTAAAAAATTTTTAAAAATACAATTTTACATTTGTATACTCTCCAGCGATTGCGGCAAAAAATGGTTTTCAATCTGATTTTGGCCAAGTTTACATGAAGGATTCGTTTTATTTCCACACATTTAACATTTTCCTTATGTTCTTTGTTGCTAGACAGTTTGACTTTTTCATCGTATTTTACAAACAGACATTTTTGATCACATCTTTCCAAATATCCATCCATTGCTCCGCCCAATTCTTCCTTTTATATTCGGATGTCATCGATGAACACTTTTGCTAATCACCCAACTGGTCTCTTTCCATGAGTTGGATGCCATCGTCTGGGAAACTATCAACGATTATGGACAAACACTCTGACAGAGTGTTGTAGATTACAAGTTGCATATATTCTTTAAACTTACTGGATATATATTTAATAAACAATTATATTATTATTCTGTTTGTGCTTTACTTCTTTCTTATGCAAAACCATCACACGTGAGGAGAAAAACTGGGCGCCCCAAAATTAGATTTAAGCACATTAATATTGTTAATAGCAACCACATTACCTGGTTAAACAGGGCTTGGCACTGCCTTCAGTAGTAGCAGTTAAGACAAAATACATTATTGACATGTGCGCGGACCTTGGCCCATCACAAAAAGACTTAAAGAACAAGGCGAATGTATAAATAGCTCGTGGACATCACTCCATTAACATCATTCGGACAGGTCGTTACATGCAACATCTGTGGCTGTGGCTGTTTCTCACACGTTGAACTTTGCGGCTACATAAATCGCTGGATGAAAGTCTGAAAATCAAGAACGAAAACTCAATGGTCTTCTGAGATTGCGACGACGATTAATGATGTTTTTATATCAATTTTGCAAAGAAAAGTATTACCGGTGTTAAGTACAATTTATGTAAGAAAACATTAAATGAATTCGAAAAAACTTTACCATTGTTGAACGAAATGCGACAAATTCTAATGAAAAGCACTGAGATTTTACATATTGCAAGCCGAAGGTTAAGATATTCAACAGAACACGCCCCTCTTTCATAACACGGCATCTTGTTAATGGTACTTGTAAGGGTAGACGTTTCCTTATAAGGAAATATTTAATATTCATTGATCGAGCAGCTAGCACTACTGTGGCTGGAATTTAATTAAATATTTCTCCTAAGAAAAAAAAAGTATGTTTCTCATGTTCGGTAGCTGTTAAAGCTCTTTCCACTATTGATTTAAGTTTCCTTCCTAATCTTTTATTTGAAGTAATGTGGAGAGTCAACATCTTCATAATGACATTATTTTCTCTTCTTTACTTGTGCTATCTATTTTAGCTGTTGTTGCTATTGATAGTTCTCAAATGATACTGTTTCTGTTACAGTTCTTTGTTTGTGGTTATGTAGCGACAGTCCACAATGTTTGAAAGAGGATAGTCTTCACGAAGACAAAGCGTTTTTTACAAGGGGCTCCAAGAGTACGTTATGGCATACACTCAAATGGCGTTTTTTGTCGTTCTAATATTTCGTAATCTTCACGAACCCGGCGATTTTATAGCATCAATACTTAAAAAAACAAATAAAGAAAACACACGTTACTGATATAATGCAACTTATCTGATGGTGAGAAAAGTGAAAAGATGTTCTGAATTTATTAGAAATTTATAATGTTACGAATTACTAATATCTGAAAAAAAAAACAAAAAAAAAACGTAGAAACAATTTATACTATAGAAATAATCGCAAATACCATTAAATGATAAATGTTTAATTCCGTTTTTCAAATTTATCTAACTTTAAACAAGAAGTGTGTAACGACCCAAGCAAATACCTACCAAATTATTTTGCATACACTTCTTATACAAGAGGCCAATAAGTGTGATTTGATAATGTTGGGTATGCTTGTGTAAAAAAAAAACACTCTCCTTATTTTTAGAAAAATATGAACATGTTTAGAGGATTTCGTAGCCGTCGTCTAATCTTACAAATCTGATATGAGAAAAGAAATAATTATTCTTTTTTCATAATTAAATCTATACTCACACTATTTAAAATCGCAATATTTGAAGTACAAATCCTTTAAAAAAACTACTTTAAGATCTTTTCACCATCGAATTACGTCCCTGGCTGGTAGCAGTTGCTCGCTTTTATGTTATACATGAACACGTTAACTTAGAAAACCAAGTATGTATTTTTTTATTAAAATAATAATAAAACGATAATTTTTGCAGGAACAACTTTACACACATACGTACACCCGAGAACACAAACTTAGCATGGGTGAAATTATTTGCATTATTGAAGAAATGTTAAATGATACACCTGTGATTTGATAAAGTTGGAGCCCACAATAGAATTTTTAACTCTTATCGGAATCTTATCAAAAGAGTTATGGAATAAGATTGGTTCAACATTTTAGTACAATCCCGATGAAGCGTCGAATTTCAACGAATTTAGTATATTCATAGTATAGTCTGAGAATCCTTTATCCGAAATTATTAGAATCAGAAGTGCTGCGGTTTTCAGATCTTTACGGAATTTGGAATAGAGGCTATTTAATTCGTATATAGCATTTATAAAATGGAGTAGTTTGTGAATGGAACTCATGCATAAACGATATCCCTTTATATTATCATAACACAGCTTATACATATATCATGGAAGTAGTTTCATAAAATTTAGTAATTTTTGTTTACATACAGATACAGGTAATGACCATAGTCAAGTAATGTACATACAGATTTTAAGTGTTGAAATTAAGATTTCACTTAAAAATACTATTTTGTATTTTCTATTCGTTTACAAAAAAAATGATCACTACTTACAACAAATGCAGGGCATTTGACCTTTTGAATAATATCTTAGCACGTAACACCTGGAAAGTAATCCAGGAACAAAGGTGTTGCTTTTACGATCACTAACAAAAAAAAAATAAAAAGACGCCGACAACATAGGCTTCGTAGCTAGGCTGGCAAACACCCAGCCAAAATAGATATGGTCACTTACAACAGCTGCACCTTACCTAGAAAACTTGTCTGTTCTTTCTGTAAATTTCAATTCGTAGCAAATCGGTCAGCAAATCGGTCAGCAAATTGGTCAGCAAATTGGTCAGCAAATGAAAAACTTTCCGATTTTGGAGCTTTTTGGAATTTCCTCTAAAGTATACTCAACTTCACCTGGTGATAAATGGTAAAACTTTTTTCGGAGAAATTTAGCAAAAGTGGATTGCGGATAGGGCGTATTTGATTCTAGGTTACGTGTTTATCAGGGTAGCGACACAGTTGAATTTTCATATTCACATATGTTACAAGAGTTCCATTGTTGATTCCGGAGAAAATAGGTTCTTTACTTTTGGAAAACTATCGAAATTACATTTTAAAGACAAGGAAAGGAATTAAACATAAGTAAATATTTACTTGACCCCCTTCCACTGAGTCAGGTTGTGACACATATCAGTTTTTAACGTGGGGACCCGATTGTTTTCACTCAGGCCGCTGGTTCAAGCTGGTCTTAGCTGGTCATAGCTTTTCCAAGCTGGTCTAAGCTAGTCATAGCTGGTCATTTCATAGCCGATCCAAGCTGGTCAGATCCGCTCCAAGCTAGTCATAGCCGTGATAGCACCAGCAGAGGGGCCAGGTAAGTATAATGAAATAAACATATCTAGCGCTGGCGAGTTTAAAACATACATACGATCTGATACTACAAGCTTAGATAATAAAATACCTTATGATCGGTGACAGAAAAAGTTGCCCGGATATTCGAGGAATAGTGTTAGATGCCTTTCAGAAGCTAAACAAAACATACACATTTCTTTATAAAGAGTGCCGAACTGTTATGTAATACAAGTTCTCTTATATGGCGGTGAACGATCAAGAATAAAGAAATGATCTGTGTCAACAGAACCGTGGTTCTATAAACGGATGCTGACAATACAATTATATATGAGCAAAAAGGATATTTTAAAGGGAAATGGTAATAAAAGTTAGAATTGCAAATAGAATCAGAAAGAAAGTCTTGAAATTTATGGGTAAGATATATAGAAAAGTTGACTCGGGAAATTTTCTTACGCAGGACGTAGGGAAAAGAGAGGCGAATATAAAAACGGAGTAAGCCAAAGAGTAAGCTCGTGTATATGAATAACAAAAAAGGATGTCATTATTTGATGGACTATTTCAAAGGATACGAGAATCATTCATTCCTGATTCGAGTGTAAATAATGAATTATCAGCCCAAGGGTACATGAAGATTTTACTAGGATTTCCTGGAATATTTGCTTGCAAAGATGGCTTAAAGAAAAGCCCGGATATACTACTGTCTGCATGCATACATTTTAAATAGGAATGGAGCGAGGAATACGGACACATTGGTGCACAGTATGACCAACTTAATTGAACATGCAACATATCAAGGAACATTCTTCACATTAAATTTAGAGCCTCGATATTATTTCTCTTTTTCTTTCTTCATATAATTTCAATATCGCAATTTGAATTTATTCTTTTTATATGTAATTCAAGCGAGCATAAACAAAAAAACTACATTTAAAAAACAATTTTCTTGATTTTTACCCGAACATTTTCCTATTGTTTAAGGGTTAAATACATAAATACTTGTATATCTAACATTGTGAGTTACTTAGACTACTTCAATTTTAATTCAGAAATGTGCACTAAAAACACAAAAAGAAACCAATAAAAATAGATAAGGCACTTAAGCTGAGTAACTATTTTAAATGGTGGTATTCTAAAAGAAAAGGAGAAAGAAGACAAATCTGGAGAAATGTGTCGAGGAAAAGACTTGAAGAGAACAAAAGTCAGAGTAACGGAATACTACACGTAACTGAAAAGATTCAGTAAACACGGGAGAGACAACAACCAAAACAGCAAAATGGTCAGAAAATCAATTAGAGAGGGAGGAAGATAAAACAAATGAATGGCGGATAAATTGACGGGAGAAAGAATACATGGTGGGGAAACTACAGAGTGAGACAGAATCGCTTTTAATAGCGGTCTACAACTATACAAAGACACACGCACGCACAATATATATATATATATATATATATATATATATATATATATATATATATATATATATATATATATATATATATATATATATATATATATATAATATGAATACATACATATATATATATATATGTGTGTGTGTGTGTTTGTGTCTGTCTGTCTGTCTGTCTCTGTCTGTGTGTAGACATACACACACACAGAAGCGTTTATCATGAGGTTTTATTTAAAATTCGATATGGCACCAGCTTTCGCTACCAGCTTCTCATGCGGCCGAGGAATCGAGTCAACTGATTTTACCAAGTACTCTTGTGGTATGCAAGACATAACTTATTGTATCGCCCTTCATATTCTTCCAAAATCTTGGTTTTGTATAGTAGACTTGCTCCTTTAAAGAACCCCAAAGAAAGACATCACTGGTTAAGGACTCCTGGCTGGCCACTCATACATAAAATAGGGATTTACTTTTCAATCTGTATGTGCGTGTGTGGATATATATATATATATATATATATATATATATATATATATATATATATATATGCAACTTGTGTCTTTGAGAATATTTATTCAGAGTAACTTTACCAGTCTTATGGTTTTTAAAATTTAAATTATGATAGAGAGTTCTATATCATAATATATCTCGTACCATTCGTATTCTTTTGGTGAGATGTAACTTCCACTCGAGCAGGATCTGCCTATGAATCACTGCCTTGTGGAACCAACTTCCAACAGGTTGCTTCCCGATCAATACAAGCATTTACCTATTCAAGTCTAGATTTAACTGTTATCTTCCACACGTAACCTCATCCGTTGTCGCTATGTAACGCACTTCCTCGTGTGGCCATCAAAACTTGAACAGAATGCACATCATTGTCAAAGAATATCTGGGCTATTCCATAGGAACAAGTGAATCTTGCTCGAAAAAAAAAATACCACAGTCACATATAAAGTCCTACTCATCTCTATCCTGTCTATTTGTCAATATATGACTTTATCAAAGTTAAATTCCATGGACAGGGTTGATAAGGTGTGCCATCAGCGCAAATATCAATAGTTTCTTTTTTCAACGGTACACACGTGAAGAAATATCAAATAAACTTATTATAGGGCTGAAAGGGCAGTTTTGCATATATTTGGCGAAAATAGATGTGTCTTTAACACAATTTACTCGGATAACACTCCGACACAAGCTGCAACAACACAGACAACCACTTTGCCAAAATATACTTCAACGCTCTTAAAGAAGCTAAAATCGAACACGAAGGAAAACATGCAGTCGTGGTTGTATGCAACTCACCGGCCAGATAGGTTCATAAATGTCCACCGGAAAACTTTATTTTTACCCAAACTGAATAAATGGGCGCAAGGTAATAGATTTTGTTCCCTAACACAAAATTCCCATCATTTGCCCTTGACTAAACATCCGAAATCATCTGATATATCTGTAAAAGATGCTTGTTGCTCCCACGAAGTAGAACTTCGGTTGGAATGTTATCATGTGTTGGTACGTTTCGACTATTAAGTTCTTTTATTGTTTTTTGGATATCATGTAAAGTCGATGATCAAGCGCCTCATCGATGATAACCAACAGGTGGAAGTTATTGATTATATCTTCGTAAAATACTGAAGGATTCCAAAAAGGATCACACACACATATACACACAGAGACGGGTATGTGTGCACGTTTCTCTCTGTGTGTGTGTACGAGCCTGTTTGTGTGTTTGGATAATTTCACAGACAAGAGAGAAGTGTCAGAGAAGAAACTGTCAGCACAGAACTTACTTTTAGATCTTGCAATTCCAATGTCTAAAATGATGAGACCTTGACGCCAATCTAGTTTTGCGCTTAAATTATTAAAGTCTAGGTACGGAAGACTAAGCTCATCATAAAAGAAAAATCCATCAAAATATTTATCGAAAAGGCAAGGGTATGGTATCACTACAAGATAGCAGTTCAGGACCGATAATATTGCGGATTCTCCTTTGTAATATATCAATTGCCCCTAAAGATACACACACACATACACGCACGCACACACACACACACACACACACACACACACACATATATATATATATATATATATATATATATATATATAGTGGAGAAAAATGAAGAGAGATAAATAACTTTAAAATAGAGAAGAAAGATTTGATTAATCTGTGAAATCAGCAAAGAAATTACACAAAGATAATATTAGTTAAAGTAAAAAGAGGATAATATTCACCACTTTATTGCTGACATCTGATTGAGCAAAACGTTCCATAGAAAATGGGCAGACAGACAAAAGGTGGGTGGGCGATAAACGGAGAGCATTGAGCAAGAATTCTGAAGAGATTTATTCCGATAGAAAACCGAATAAAATGATGAGAATAGTATAAACAATTGCACAGATAGATAGATAGATAGATAGATAGATAGATAGATAGATAGATAGATGTGTATGTGAGTGTGTTTGGGTGTGTGCGCACCCCCACGTGCGTGTCATCATTACCATGCTGGGAATGATATAATAAGGTGTGGGTGACAAGAAATTTTTGAACAAAATTTATAAAACAGACTAAACACTGCACAGAGTAAAAGAGTCACTTTCGGCAATAAGCTTCACAAATTATTTTCTAAATTCAATGCTCATTGTTATTCTCAGGACACAGCAATGGTAATAGTCGACAGCCAAACTTTATGTACGTATTCATTTAACTGGAAAAAATGATAGAACGCAGAATAATAGGAAATGTAGAGTGTATGTCGTTTTCTCACATAGTAACATATGTGAGAAAACGACATTATTTTTGCACCAAACAAATATCTCAATGTATTGTGTTCCTTTCTTATCATTCCAAGCGCACCTATTATGACTTGAAGCATTTTTGTTTTCTTTCCACATACTTATGCTGCTATTGAAGCATAGTGTCAATAAGATTTCTCACAACCGAAGAAATTTTCAGAGAATCCCCGGTCAATAAAATGACAGTTCATTGGATAACTGCAATCTTTGTCTCAAGTCTAATTTTCCCTAACCACTTTTTTAACGATCATATATTATGCCAGTGAATGCTGGTCAATCTTCTCACAAATGACTTGAAACAACAGTAATGTCGTTCTACAGAAGGATGCTAAGAATTCCATGGACCGAACATGTGAACAACGATGAAGTTACATCAATCAATCAATTTCATGAATATGCAACAGCTTTAATAGCTACTGAGAAATGCGATGTCAAGACGAATGAAAGATGAAACAGAAAAAAATAGCCCAATTGGAAAGCAAAATTAAAGCAAGAAATTGAGGAAATCAGCGTGGCGAATTACCAATACCAGATAAGATTTCAAGTAATTCAAATGTCTAAAAAACAGAGTTGCAAGAACGAATATGTTACGTGAGAATACCATGGACTGATCATGTGAGCAACGACGAAGTTGAATCAGTTATTATTATTATTTCTATTTTCTTTAATTTCTGGTGTTTACACATTTCTTTCCGGGTCCCGCCCAGAGTCTGAAGGTTAGAAATGGCATCATGACACTTTCCACTGACAAAAAAAAAAAAAAAAAAAAAATACATAGATAAAGCCCTTCGTAAAGTGTGGGCTGTACTTGTCAGAAGAATTTTTGTATCTCTTTCAGGCATGGACTTACAGGAATCCCTTCAATTAGTCTACTGGAATATTTTCCAAACAATCCTGGGGCTCCAACTACAAAATGGATTTTTGATGTTCCATATGCCACATTTTTGAGATTTCTATTCCAAAGTCCTTGCATTTTGACAGCTTTTTGAATATCTTCAAACATGCATTGCAGTCTGCAGGGAGTGCCATATCAATAAGGAGGCAATTTTGTTTGTGGTCTTTAATAACCATGTCTTATTATTATTATTATTATTATTATTATTATTATTATTATTATTATTATTATTATTATTATTATTGTGTCTGTGTAACGGGTAATATAAGATAGCATTTAATAAAGACTGCGTGACAGCATTACACCTGTCGATTCTTCATAATTTTTCTCGCGGATCAAAAAAATACTATCTGTTCAAAGAAACATTATCGTTTACTTTTTAATTATCCACAAATAGGCGATCTCTAATCTAACAGCTTCCATGAAATTTGTGGGAATTGCACACACTCATCTTCTAAAAAGTAGAATCTACAAGTTGCATAAATTAACATTATCATCTAAGGGAGACTACTCCTAATTATCATAACAAGGGAGGCAACTTTGTCCTCGCCGCATATATTATCATTTCAAATAAGTTGAAATAATAATTATTTTTCAACTGATTTCGCTAGGTTGTTCTCATATTTTGTTCATATCTATCTATCTATCTATCTATCTATCTATCTATCTATCTATCTTGGTCTGTTTATATCTATCTATCTATCTATCTATCTATCTATCTCCTTCAATGCATATCTCTCTCCCTGTCTATCTCAGTCTGTTCATATCTATCTATCTATCTATCTATCTATCTATCTACCTATCTATCTATCTATCTATATATATATATATATATATATATATATATATATATATATATGCATGCTTTCTGTAGGTCGAGCAATAAAGCAAGACAGACCTGACGGTACACCCTCCTAAATAGGGGGACGCAGTTTGTCAATGCGCCTGACAATAGACGTTATAAATAATGTTTAAAATTAAAATGGGGCGTCTATTTGAAATACGAGTGTCCAATAGAATAGCGTTTGGAGTAATAAAAATGTCGAGTTAAAAATATGTCTATTATTCCTTTAGAAAAAATATCCACAACCACGTATTACATATCTCCGCATAGAAATATATGTTTTGGATGAGAGAATCATTTCGTAATTCACATTGACAGATCATTTAAGAGCGTTCTCATTGTACCATTCTCCTTATAAGATTCTAAATTTAGTAAATAGCAGAAAAAATACAACATAAATTCAAAACAAAAACGCCTAACGTAACGTAATGCTTAGACATAAAGTGTCTAGGATGATATCTGTTGAAATGAGGTCGATATTGATTGGCTATCATTCTATTGTGGATTCAGATCAGCTTAGTAAATCTCTCCATTTATATATGTTTGTGTGGTTCTTGCCTAAAGCAATATATAATAAACTATTCTCGCAAATACTTCACAAGTAATGGATATTATTTTCATTTGGTTCAGGAGTGCAATCCCCCTACAGTAGATTAACTTCAAATTAACAAGGGGATTGAAGAATACATACAAATTATCGAAACAGTGGCAATTTTAATAACTTTGTCAGGAGTTGTCGAAGAGGAAATTGAAAATAACTGCTTTGTATATTTTTCATATCTGATTTCAAATAGATGATATTTTCAATTAATGGCTGAAATATTAATTTCTGTGACTAATATATGTTGAGAATTCATAACGAAAGTTTTCGAATTATATATACGGCTTCCAATTTTCCGTACATATATATATATATACATATATATACACACACATATATATATATATATATATATATATATATATATATATATATATATATATATATATATATATATACCCACTTATAGGATTGGTGTATACGGAATAAATTCCAATAACCAAAAAATACTATTCTTAAAAGAGTGCTCAATACAGAGTAGAGCAAATATAATTTATTCAAAAATTATAGCATAAATCTGTTATAGAATCACTACAAAAATAGCCATTTTGTTTTAACGCTTCTAGTGTCTTATCAAGTGGTGATGTTGAATGTAGAATAAAGTGTTTTAAAAGGTTCAAATCGACCATACACCCCCTCGCTAGGGGAAACGCTGTATGTATGTATGTATGTATATATATATTATGAAATGGATTAAGTCCGAAAATTATTTAATATATTTTTGTTCATACGTTTTTTTATATAGAAAAATGATTTAAGTAAATGCTGTGTTTTTTAATTAACAGTAAATTAAAAATAACAAAACTGTTACTTAAATAAATTGCATCTATAAAAATACGGCATAAACTGAAAAATATATACGTTGTGTATTCATGCAGCAATCATTATTTTTTTTTATTCATGTTTCATTAAAGACGATAGACAACGTACTACGATTAAGAATTTTATTTAAGTTTTCTTGAGTTCGAACAAGTGTTTTCTTTTTTAGACACTGATTGTGTAGACACTGTTGAAATGTTTTATAATTCCGAGCGCTTTTGGCTATACTATTAGCCATTATATAGGATACTTTTTTTTTTCAATATAATTGGGTGTGTGCGTTGAGTGTATGTTTTTAGCATTTATGCAGTTCTATAATTGAACACTAAACACCGGCCAACTAAGCAGGACCAGAATCGACTTCGCCTAAAGAAATTTTGTCTATCTTAAATCTCTTTCATGCTAAGTATTTTCTTTTTTGACGCTGAGTGTGCAGAAACATCCCAAAATGTTTTATAATTCTAAACGCTTTCGAATATACTTTTAGCCACTATCAAGTATGATTTTATTTTTTCACTCTAATTCAGTTTGTGCGTTGTGCGTATGTTTTAGTGTTGTAGAGATGGTTTATTTTCCCAACACAGTTACCATTTTCTGGCCGTGTTCCTAGTTAACATTGTTATGTCTTGACTTTTCCTTTTTTATTAAGACTTCTATTATTTGTAATCTTTTTTACAGGTGGCTGAGGTTATTATGTTTGTGTTTGTGAAATATATTTTTTCTGTTTAGACCAAATTTTTATCGCAAGCCAATCTTCGAATATATTTCTTCACTGGCCATAGTGTCATAACTTTGCAGCATTGTGAACAATAGAAAATATATATAACATTTTTACCAGAAGTCAATACGACGTGATAATAACATTTGATATTTATAATATTTGTTAATTAATATGAAGATTGGCCATATATTATTAAACGTATTTCATTTCATTATTACGCTGGTAAATTTTATTAATATTGATTGTTAGTCACATAATGAACCGGGTTAATCTAAAAGTCAAATTATTTCTCTCTTTCGCTCTCTCTCTCCCCCTCTCTCTCTCTCTCTCTCTCTCTCTCTCTCTCTCTCTCTCTATATATATATATATATATATATATATATATATGTGTGTGTGTGTGTGAGCGTGCCTATATGTGTGTGTGCGCGTGTGTCTATATGTCTGTGTGTCTATATGTGTGTGTGTCTATGTGTGTGTGTTTGTTATATATAGGGGCATATTTTGTGTTTAGACAGCAAACCTTCTTTTATGCAGGTTTCGTTAAAAACAGACAAGGTACAGTATAACCCGGATATAAGAGACCCGGATATAAGAGAAAGCTGGATATAAGAGAGATTTTCTCTGGTCCCAAATTAGAGCCATACTTACCTAAACAAAATAGACCAAACCCGGATATAAGAGAAACCTGGATATAAGAGACTTATCCGGCCCCGACAACTCTCTTATATCCGGGTTACACTGTACTACAATTAAGTTTTTTATTTAATTTTGTTCGAACAAGTGTTTTTATTTTATTTTTTAGACAGATTGTGTAGAGACTGTTCAAATGTTCTATAATTGCGAGCGCTTTCGGCTATACTATTAGCCATTATATGCGCTGATATTTTTTTTTCAATATAATTCGGTGTGTGTATTGTGTGTATGTTTTTAGGGTTGTAGAGATGTTTTATTTTCCGAAAGCATTTAGCGCATTGCTACACGGCCACAAAAATACAAACAACGCCCGCGCCCAATTAAAATGAAAATATAATCGTCTTTGATAATGGCTAAAAGTATAGCCGAAAGAGCTCGAAATTATAGAACATTTAGACAGTTTCTACACACTCTTTATCCAAAACAAGAATATAAGTAGTTGAACACAAGAAAAATTAAATAAAAAGCTTAAAAGTACCATGTTTGATGTTTTTAATGAAACATGTATATATATATATATATATATATATATATATATATATATATATATATATATATATATATATATGTATGTATGTATGTATGTATGTATGTATGTATAAGTGCGCTGGTATGCAGAAAATAGAAAAGAACACGTTGGGTGCATAATC
>OZ010586.1:106842508-106847508 GCA_963932145.1 Acanthosepion lycidas
TTAAAAATATTTATTTTAAAATATTGAGGTGGGGACTTGGCCCTACTTTAAACTAGAGGGATGGGAGCTTAGACCCATCCTTCTCGAACGGTCATAATTTTCTGTTGTCGAATTGCCATTTTTTTTTCTATTTATCCCCTTTTTCCCATTTTTTCTTATTTATCCACTTTTGCCATTTTTACCGTTGCCATTTTTACCCTGCCATTTTTACCGTTGCCATTTTTACCGAGCACCGCCTTGATCTATCCCATATCCTTCTCTTCATTCTATGCATGTTTCATTAAAAACGACAGACAAGGTACTACGGTTAAGCTTTTTATTTAATTTTTCTTGTGTTCTAAGAATTGCTTTCTTTTCTGGACAAAGGGTGTGTAAGAACTGTCCAAACATTTTATAATTCCGAGTGCTTTCGGCTATACCTTTAGCCATTATCAAGGATGATTCGATTTTTCAGCTTAATTGAGTGTCTGCGTTCCGTATATGTCTTAGTGTGTGGTAGGGGTGTTTTTAATTTCCGAATACGGTTATCACACTGTGGCTTTGTTCGTAGTTAATATTGTTAAGAGTTGCCTTTTTTTTTTATTAAAGCTTCCATTATTTTTAGTATTTTAATTCCAGGTGGATGCAGTTAATATATTTGTGTTTCCTACTAGTATTTTCCAATCGGAGTCGGGTAAATTTGTGTGTGTGCATAAATGGGTTCTAATGGAGCTGTGATCAGATAGGCGTAACATAAGACGTCTGGATAAGCATGTAGTTGTGTAGCCGATGTAATTATTTATGAGTCCGGTTTGAGCAGGAACAGAGTTCCTTAAGGGGCTAACCGTATTCGGAAATTAAAAACATCCCTACCACACACTAAGACATACACAGAACGTAAATATTTTATTCATCAATTATTTAATTGTAGATGTGCATCTTAAAAATGACCCCCTTCTTCAGTGCTGTTTGATTCCTTAACACGCCGAAAAGATTCCTCTGTCATTTGAATGCATTCATATTTAATTCTTTCTTTATGTCCTCAATATTTCTTGTGCTCGTATGATAAACAACTGATTTCAAATGGCCCTACCGGAAAAAAAAAACAAAAAAAAAACTGTAAATGTGCGACGTCTAGTGATAGCCATTCAACAGGATCAAATCGATCGATCTATTAACTCCTGTGGTTCACTCTGTGTATTGATTATTACACTCCTCTTCTCCGAGATAGTAAAGTTAAAAGCTTCAAATACACACTTCTGCTCTACTTCGAGTGGCGGGGTGTATATCGGTGTTGATTATCCATGAGTTACTATCATCTAGTAGTGTGAGTTCAATCTCTGGATCACGTAGTGGAGAACTGATCCCAAATGAACAGACAGTAACTGATATCACTTGTACAATATATCCCAAAGAACCAGATTACGCTTTGACGAAACGTTGTGGCTATAATAGCATCTGTATCATCTAAAATCAGAACGATATTTTGTTATATAATTTTTTGAGTAATATTCTGTAGGTTTCGATTTTTTGACTTTTCTTATGAAAACTTTTACTGCTATTGAAATAAGCAGTATTCGCCTGGTTAGTTGAATATGGCCAGTTGGATAAAACACAAAAATCGAGTTCAAAAATTATTCCCAGCGTTTTTCTTACTGTAGATGATAGTTCGGCCGAAAAACACCCTACGCTCGTTAATGATGATGATGATGATGATGATGATGATGATGATGATGATAACCAAGACCACGACATGTTATAAAAATAAGTGAACAATTCGTTATGCAAAGTGTGGGGTGGGGGTGAGGAGAAGAAGAACAAGAAGAATGAAATTTAGATAGATAGATAGATAGATAGATAGATAGATAGATAGATAGATAGATAGATAGATAGATAGATCGAATAGTATTATGAGCAAATGAAAACATCAGGACCATAAGAATAAAACAATGTAACGAGTTATTAAGAAAAAGAAAAGAAAAGAATTGTGAATATATTGACGAATTAAAGGAAGGGCGGGGGAAATAATATATTCGTCTTGACAGAAAGTTTGAACTACTGATAAAAATGATGAGATATAACGTAGTTAAGAAAAGACAGTATTAAAATCTAAACTGAATCAAAAACAAATGCAATAAAAGATTTAACGAAGCAAGAAAAAGCAAAATGAATCTGACGGATTAAAGAAAAAAAGACTACATCTGGAATGATAACCTCAAAATTTCTCTACAATCTTCATTCTTATGGCTATCAGTGGGGAACAGCGTGATTTGTTAGAGCGAAACTGAAACTGAAAATAAATGAAAATATCACGTGAAAATGAAATGGAATAGGCAGTGGAGAAGATGAGATGAAAAAGAAAAAAAACAAAAACATTGCGCACCAACAAATTATCATATAGCTGCTGAACGTATAAATATGAATATGGTGTTTCACTGCGCTTTAATATATCAGAATGAATAGTAGTCAATAGCAGCCACGGCATGTTAAATTTCTTCCATTGAACCCGGCTTTTGAAGTGGGTAATAACTAGAATGATACAATCGACATTATAGCTGGTTTCATATAATGGTAATTACATATGATTCGAGTTAATAACAGAGATATTGATATCTATTAGGAACTTTGTCTAAAATCATAAATGTAATTTGTAAATTTTAAATAAATAGCAATATACGTTTATCGATAAATCCATTGAAACGTATTTATAAATAACACATTTGAGTGACGAATATATAAATCTATTAACTGGAGCGGATATTTGACTAAGTCTATTGAATCTATGACTTCATTATATTATTTTATCTTTTCGCCCCAAGAAAGGCTATAATACCATAAAAAAAGAGAATGAAATAGTAAGCAATCCTGAGAGAATAAGTTCTACAAGGTTTCATTACTGGCGGCCACAATCCTAAGAACATTAAATGTGTTGATATCAGAAAGAGAAATGAAAACTACAGGAACTCCTACAGAATGTATTGTGACGTCGTCCCCTGGTCGCAGCGCCAACTGTGTCGTTGTATCCCAGTCTACCACGGCACCAACTGTGACGTCCTACTTTGATTCCCAGTCTGCCTACCCACGTTGTGATTTGATCTAGGCAGAGGAAATCAATCAGTCATCGGGGCCGTACTGCAAACCGAGTCCAACGGGGGTGATACCACAAAAATACGCATAAAAGGCAATAAAATGAAAACTCAAAAGTTCAAAGTATCAAAGAAAAAGGTAACAAACTTTGTCTAGTTGTTCGATACATAGGACTGCATCTATCTCCCGACCCGTTCTATGGATTGTGACACGTCGTTTTCCGCTAGGCAAGTTTTAACACTTCAAGTCGTCTGCTCTTTAAGAAATTGGTGTTTCGGTGGGTCTTTGGACGAAAGTCAAAAGAAAAACTTATTTCGGTGATCTGGATCTAAGTCGCTCTTCAAAATAATTGTTCTTGGTTTGAAGATGTGGGTCTGGAAAATGTGCGGGAATCCTGGTCAGCTATCTGCGAGGCTTGCCTCAACCTGAGACTGACTCTGGGAATTGCTGGGTCTCGACTCTCGGAATTGCTCGTTGTGGTTTCGTTTATATGGGCGCCGACCAAAACCGGGGTGAGTTTGTCGGCGCTGGGGGGGGGGAAGGTTCCTCGATAATTCTAAATACATATCCACCTCTCTGGTTAGGAATTTCCACCTTTTTCCATTTTGGGGAACCTTTCCTCACTCCCACCTTCTCATCATACTTCAGAGGGGCGTGAACTGCCCTCCCCACATCTTTGTGGCAACCTCTCTTACTCATCCTCCAGATGGGCGGCAACAGCCTCCCTGGTGCATCACGTGTTTACCACTCGACCAATGATGTCTTAGTCGGGCGTGGACGAATCTGCGGCTTTGTTTCAGGAAGAAAAATAAATATCTTGCTCAAAAAAAAAAAAATTATCTCTTCCCTTTTCTTCCCCTTAATGGTTTATCATTTCTCCAGCCGCGGACGGGACAATATGGCAATGGCGGTCATAACTCTTGTTCTACACGTGGTTTACGTCAGGTATTTTATCGCTAATTATCAGAATGTGTGGTCTTCTCGACACGGTCTCAAAAAGGAACATCTCCAAAGTTCCAGTCCGTCTGTCGCCTCGAAGAAAGAAAGAAAAACACATTCATTTTCTTTCGGCACAATTCCTGATAACAAAATGTTATTATCGCAGGCCAAGGATGCTCGTGGGTGGTTTTTCTTAATTTTTCATATCTGTTCACGTCTTTTTAGTTGTCTGTTTTTCGTCACTTAACGAAATAACATTTTCATCTGAATTTTTCTTTCTCTTTCTTTTTACTCAGAATTTCCCTGTCATTGTAATGACACTCTTTCGCCATTTGTTACTTATCAAAATATCCCTTTATCCATTGTCTCTTAGCTGTGTGTGTGTTCCTGCTTATCACTCACGATTCGGTTCTTAGCCTCTCTTTTTCTTCTTTTCTTTCCTTTCCCTTTCTGCCTCGTTAAATGGTACCACAGTATGAAAGGAAAGCGTGATAAAAGAATTAAACATCAACACCAAAATGTCATAAAAGATGGTTGCCTACAAATGAGACATTCCAATATGTGAATTACATATTGGAGATAACAAAAGTAAACAGATAGCAAAATTTAAATATCTAGGAAAACTTTTTAACAGAGGACGGTGAATGTAACTGAAATCCTAAGCCGTATTGGGATAGCAAAAATGCCTTCCAAAAGCTAGGCAATGTATTAAGAAACGGGGATTTTTCACTAGAGCAAAGAAATGAGTACTGAACTGTTATGCACAAAGAAACTTCCTATATTGAAGTAAAAGCTGAACAATCTCGTCACAGATGAGGAACAGATACGAAGCAACAGAAATATGGTTCTATAGATCGAAGCCGAGAATACCATGGAATGAATATAACAGTAAAGACCAGATTTAAGAGAAAATAGAAAGGAAAAAAAATCACACTTATACATAAGATCAGAAAAAAATCAGTTGAGATTTCTTGGACACTTAATGAGGAAAGAGG
>OZ010586.1:106850008-106965008 GCA_963932145.1 Acanthosepion lycidas
GATCCTCGTCGTAATTACTGTTGTTCTTAGGACCAATCTGAGCCGGGGTGTTAGCACTTCCTATGTTCCCAGATATGATCAAATAGCACCCCCCCCCATCAAAAAAAGAAACAATAATCAATGATACATTTTTATAATAAAATGAGTAACAATACAATTTCATATCTATATGACGATGGATGTATATCCGAATGCAATGAGAACGAAAGTGTCGTATAAATTCTAACGTTCACAACATTAATTAAATAGAAGGCTCATTACCGATAGTAGAACAATAATTATTTATTAAATATTTTTTCATATAGAAAAAAAAACAATTTACTCACTACAAAGATGCAATTAAGTTTCAGTGCATTTAATTGCACTTCCACTGGTGAGAACTAAATTGTTTATGAACAATTCTGTTTGTAAGCAAGACATGCGGCTTGCTGACTAACACAATTTTGGTTCTAACTAGTCGAAGTGCAATTCAATTCATTGAAAAGTAGTTGCGTCTTTTTAGTGAGTAAAATGTTTTGTTGTATATGGAAAAATATAAATATATATATATATATATATATATATATATATATATGTGTGTGTGTGTGTGTATATACACATATATATAAATATATATATACATATATGTATATATATATATACACTCATGTATATAAATATATATATATATATATATATATATACATATATATAATATATATATACATATACATATAATATATATATAATATATAGTATATATACAATATATATATATATATATATATATATATATATATATATATTACTATGGAATTATTAAATTTTACTAAACTTTTGTCGTCGACAGTATTAAGTTACATAAAAAATATTTAGATTTTGTCATAAAATAATCCGTAGTTTTTGATATGCCACTAAACAAATCAACCAGCCAAGTTATATATTAGCTTACCAGTTACCTCTGACTCCTTTCTAAGACACTTGCAATAGTTTTTAACTATTGGGTGGTTAAGTGTTTCCGATATGCCAACAAACACATTACTGACATTCATTCGATCAGCAGTGAAAAGACACAATCGCAACTAGTATCAATAGGCAATTACTTAAATGTATATTGATAAATTTACATAAGATTCAAGCGCTAATATTGTCCTGGGAGCCTACCCATTTATCATTAATAAACTATACATAAAAAAAAAAAAAAAAAAAAACAAAAAAAAAAACGATGAGCATCTTATTTATCTATTTGAAATAGACATGGCAAATTTTGTCATTTCACACTTGTGAAAACAAAAATCTTTAGAACGATATAATTATATTCATGCGAGAGAAAAAAAGACTTATCGTTTTAACTACAAGAAATAGATAGCATGTAGACGCAATAAATAAAAAAAAAGTATTTTTATTTAAAACTTCTAGACATCTTGTTTCTGCGCACCACAAAACGAGTTTCAGTATTTCACTTGAGTATTATATTTCAATTTCGGTGTTATAAAGCAGTAATTTATACGCACCAAGGGACGAAGACGACAACTTTTCTTCTCAAATTGGCCTCGTAGCTAAAATTGTTGTTTTTTTTTCCGGTTTTTATCTGGTTTAGTTTTTTTCATATTTCTGAGTTCATCTCTTGGCGATAATAGAAAGGAAACGCTTGTACAATATTGCAAGTTGCAAGCATTTTATCGCTTTTTATGCAATATACAATATATATAATATATATATATATATATATATATATATATATGTATATATTTATATATATATGTATGTATACATATATATATATATATGTATATATATATATATATATGTATATATGTATATATATATATATATATATATATATATATATATATATATATATATATACAAAAACAACCTGGTTTTCATAATAAGTATAACTCGATATGAGTTGTCCACCTTTCATTCTTGCGACTGAATCGTGTTTTATCGTGTTTTCAAATTGATTTTGTGCAAAAACAATTGTGTTTTTCAATTTTTTGGCGCTGTCAGAACCACCGCAAGGTAATTTTACGGAGTCCTGTGAAGTTTTGTTGAAATCGATTGAAAAAATGTAGGAAATCCGATCCAATATATAAACGTACAGACACACACACACAACCTGCGTTTTATAATAAGTAAGATTTATATATATATATGCGCGCACACACATATACATATATATATATGTGTGTGCGCGCGCGTGAGGGCGTGAAAATTTGTAGAACTACAGTATATTCTACGTGCTTATATATATATATATATATATATATATATATATATATACCCGATAAAAGAGCTCGTAAATATGTAATAAAATATTTAAGTAAATCAAATCTACTAGACTATCCTTGATCAAGTGAGGATAGTTTTTGACCTTGATTAGATATGAAGCTATTAATATATGGGTGAATGCATACGGTGAGCCGTCTAAGAGCCAACAGTTGATTCTACATGTTGTAAATTCTTTTCACGATGAGTTATTTTGAAAATAATATTAACAAAAATTTTAAAGAATCCACTAGCATAACCATTCGCCACTTTTTCTTTTAGAAAGGGGCAATGCTATAGAGGTGAAAAATGGCGTCTGTATGTAGTAAAAAATTCAATTTGACTTATTTTGAAAACTTCCTTTAATAACATTTTATATTATTAAAAACATTTGTGGCAGGGTTATATGATGCCCCAAACGGAATATAAAAGTTTCTCTAATAGTCAATGTGAGTAATAAGTTCAATCTTGCATCTGACCTGACCTCTATATTACACAATATTGGGCAGTACTTTGATCATAATATATAAAAGCATGTCATACGTTAGATCTAGTGACACAACTGTTATAAATTAGTGAAAGTACTTCATTAGTAACATATATATTTCAGACTATAGTGTTAGTATAATTAATGCAGCAAAATATTTAATGATTAAGCTAATATACCTCCCAAGAAAAAAAACCCTTTTCAAAGATATTGATCTTCCAAAGTAACAAAACCAGAATTGAAACAGAGAAGATAGAATCAATGTCAAGAGCAGAGAGATCAAAAGCTTGAAGAAGCAAGAATAATAACTGGAAGACACCGGCAAAAAAAACCCTGAATTTCGAAGATCTCCCAGGTTGGAACAGACGAGGCTTAGAATTCAACAAGGATGGCAAAATGAAACTGTAGACGAAAGATCTCACAGGCTGGAAGAGACGAGGTTTAGTATTCGATAAGTTAGACAAAATTAATCTGAATTATGGAGATCTCACATGTTGGAAGAGATGAGTGCAAGAAACCCATGGGGAATACAAAATAGAACTGATGTGCAAATATCTGAAAACCTTTCTTTTGACATTTCAAGAATTTTCCCATCACGTTATGAATTATGATCCATTGACTGATTATGTAACTAAACTCAAATTGAAGATTGTTGCAATGACTAACTTTGTACCTATTATAGAGCACAAATTGGGAAAATGAAACTCAAAGTACGTACTGAACAGATGGTAAGGTCAAGATGACGTATTTGTAAAATCCCAGAGCTACTAAGAGAGCATTTCACTGATGATGCTAATGTTTCAAGGAATTTTCTTAAAAACATTCAAATCTATAATTCGTTTGTGACGGATTATGCCTACATTTACTGTCAAAAGACATGTGTATCACTGTATTGAATTTTTATTGCCACTACCAAATAAAGAGCGACAATGTTACAAAAATTGACACAATTCAAAAACTGTAAGATCAGCTTCATGAAAGGAATAGTTATGTATAAATCTTTAAATTTGCTCTAAAATCATGACGATCGCCTGAATGTAAGATTCTTATAGATTCTGACAAAAGGCCCTCTGAGCATTCGCGACGTTTTCAGTAGACCTCATTGCAATGAAGAATCTGCATTGATCACAGAAGAATAGTTTGAAGGACGTGATATTGTTCTTCAAGATCATGATAATAAGCAAAATAGATTATGTGAGACTCATAGTTCATATGGGTATAATTTTGGAATTCCTCATTTTGGAGTAAACACAGAATCCAAATCCTGTCCCAAAAGTTTGTTGTAGGTATGTATGCGAAGACAGAGGAAGAAAGATTAGTTTACATTAAGTGTCACCAATCAGATTTAAGAGCACCATTATGTATCCATCTACTTGATGGTATTATCAATGATGTTCCCATATATGAATTTGGTCAACCAGTCATTTTTTCATCAAGTTGGCAGCCCAAGATATAAGCATTAAAGAAAGTTGCAATGGCATACGTTGGACATTATCGATGTGCATATTTCTTTATATCATTCACAGACATGACTTAATTGTAAGAGTTTTCAGTTTAGAATTGATTAAATTAATGAAAATGATTACACTAGGGAAAGTGCTACATGTATATCTTTGAGTGGCAAAAATGATATCGTCGTCATGTCCACATTTTGATATACTTAATGGTGAAAAATCACTCCATTCAGGTGCATTATAAAATATATGTAGGACTACATAATCCTACAAAATATAGCTTTAGTTTGATACGCCCATTCAAAAATTAAGAATAGTCTATACATAGAAATCCTTTTGTAAATGTCGAATACTTTAACATCTGAATTGTCATTTTCATTTCAGTTGTCCTGGATATTTGTTAATTTTTAGGAGATTTTTTCTAAATAATGTATTCCAGGAATATAACTGATGAGTTAGAAATTTCAATAATTTTGTCCAGCAATCCAGAGTTGGCTAGTATATATATATATATATATATATATATATATATATATATATATATATATAGATAGATAGATAGATAGATAGATAGATAGATAGATACACCTAGTGAACCAGACAAACCTACCTAGGTTTCACCTAAACGGATCGTGAGGGAAAGCCGGCTAAAGAGGCAAAGAGAAACCCATATTTATAAGCGATAGCTAAAATTATACCACGTGACCAAAGAACCACAAACACAAACACCTGAGTAGGTGGGGTGGGGGGTAAATATTTATTCACCCAAAAATGGGGGAGGGAATATAAAATACGTATATTAAAGTGGAATCACGAATAAACGGGCAAAAACGTCTAATTTCGTAGCCAAGATTTGTTATGCCTACACACGTTAAGGATTACAGTTTTGGAGTTTAATAGCTGGTTAGGTTGATCATATAAAGCTCTGGCTAATTTCTCCTCTGTACATAATTTACAAAATTTATGGCCTGCTTTATATTTGGGGCATTTTTTAAATATTTCCCATTTAAGGATGGGGTCTATATTATCTTCTTGTTTGGTTTTCCATACATAAGTGGATAGCGTGGTACTATGTTTAATTTTTTCGTTTTTAAAACTACTCGTGTGGTTATAATATCTTTTTTTTTTTAAACAAAAAAAGATATTATAACCACAACCTAACAAGCTATTAAACTCCAAAACTGAATATATATATATATATATATATATATATATATATATATATATATATATATATAAATTAGCATGAATATATATATATGTATGTGTGTGCGTCGTGTATGAAGTTGTATAAACTTCAACCATTTAAGCTACAACAAATCAAATTTGGTTTGAAAAAAATTTCAGATTTTAAACAATCAATTTAAAGATCTAAAGAAAGCCTGACTTAAAATTGTAGTTAGCATCAATATGTTTTATTAAAGTTATTTCATGTTACATAATAAACTGCCGTCTGAACGTATTATGCTAAACCAAATAAACACATTTTACTTTAATAAAAATGTAATAAAATCCTCAAAAATTGATTAACACCTAGAATAGAACAAATAAAAAACATACATGACTTTGATTACTTTACGTTTTTATATAGTGAACTTTTTTCTCAATACCAGCCAGTAATCTATTATCTATTGATTTTTTCATATTCTTTTCTCCAGCAGGTTCAATTTCCGACATTTAATTGCTTCCCATAAGTCTGCTTTACTGTTGTATTGTTTGCCATGTTCATATATTTCTATTTTCACAATTGGACATAGATATTTGCTTGGTTTCAGATCAGGGCTTAATGGTGGCCATTCCGTTATCTTCTCTTCAGTATATCTTTTATACTCAAATGATACAGGTAAACTTGAATATAAGAGAAAGACCATCGACGTGCATAAAAATACCCCGCTTTTGAAGCTGCGTGACTGGGACTTGTGCCATGCAATGAATGTCTTTTTTAGAAAATTGCAAGTTAACACACGTCCGTTTAACACTTTCATCGGCATTGAATGGCCTAATAATCATTTGGTCGACAATTCCAGCTCATATCATAACACCATAGCCTCCTTCTTGTCTTCATTTAGCCACAGGCACGTCTGCACTGGATAAAATGCTTACTGTGGCCAATTCATCAGGTCCATCAAATGTCACTCGAGATTCGTCCGTGAAACTTTTTAAAAAAAGTCAATTATCATATATTTCTTGTCCCAGTTTCGACACTGATATTTGCTTTAGTAGGAGTTGGTTGCCTAGGTGATTACTTTACGGATCCCAATTAACAAAATATTCTACATCTATTGTTTTTCGTGACACCCTCAATCTAGCCTTTCAAAGATCCAACCGCTGGTCAAAAGTAGCTCTTTCGCTTTAACTCGCTTCAATTTTCGTTCATCTCGAGGAAGCGAATACTTAAAGCTTTTTCATTTGGTTCGAGTTCAACAACCTTATTTATCGTTCGATGATCGTTGCAAAACTCTTTTGATGTCTCCAATGTGGACATTCCCTTACTCAGTAACATTATTTTCTGTTTTTCAGCAGTTTTTAGATCCTTCCCTTTCCACACGCTTCAAGATATACTACGGACACAAAGAAATAATAGTATTTAATGGATTTCAGACGAATTAAAATAACATATTTTTTAGTCTACATAATAACATCAGATTTTCCATTTTCGTAAATTCCAAATATCTCAAAACCTAAACATTAACAATTGCAAAAAATTTTGATTAAATATTTAAATAAAAGGAGTAAATGGACAAGTTTAAATTTGAAAAAATATTGGGTCAGAACTTTTTGAGTTATTGAAGTTTATTTGATTTGCATAATAACATTAGACAGACTGTAGATAGATAGTATGAATATATATATATACATATATAAAGAGAGAGAGAGAGAAAGCGAGAGAGAGCCAGAGTGAGAGAGTGTGTGCGTGTGTTTAGATAGGCAGTGCCTACCTTGAATATAATAGTTCAGCAGAAACATTATCCTGTCATGTCACAATAGGCAGTTAACACAAAAAATTATGTAAGTTACTCAGATTATTATGCATAAAATGCAAAATATTTTATTTTTTTTCGTTGATTTCCTACAGGCTGCTTAACCGGAGTAATTACTGATTGTAGCAATATACATACATACACACACACACACTCTCTCTCTCACACGCACACATATGTGTGCGTGTATATATATATATATATATATATATATATACACACACACACACGCACACACATATGTGTGTGAGAGAGAGAGTGTGTGTATGTATGCATATTATATATATATATATATATATATATATATATATATATATATATATATATATGTTTGTGTGTGTGTGCATTTAGAATAATCTAAAATATGACCGCTTTGGATAGTGTTATTTTATCTTCAACATGTTGACATATAAGACGTCAGATAACAGTACTTCATGCCATTTTAACAAATGTGTCTATGGAGATGAATTGGAATCCTGACAATCTGAGTAGTATTTGTGTAAAAGTGAAATCAACAACCTCGGCTGCAATTTGAAATCGACATGACGCTCACCCTTTCAGGATTGATAACCAATCTGTTACGCATTCATTCATAAAAAGAGAGAAAAGATGTAGAATATTAAATTAATAAATTCAATCAAATTATTCGCATAAAAATCTCAAAAGAAGCAAATGTCATGGAGTAAATATAAACAGATTTCTTAACAGAATTATTAAGGGATTATCAGGAAAATTCCAAATGCTAACAACAGTATTAAAAAATAGGAAATTTTACTATGCTGATGTTTCAACAATCTATGGGCGCACCCGGAAAACGCTCAATGACCAGAGCTTGGCAGCCGATCTCTCTTATGATCAAGCTGAAGGAACTTGTAGAAATTTAACATCTCTATAAGAACAAAACATATTTTATACACAATTTATCAAATGTTTTAGGTATACATAGAAATAAATTCAAAGACAAATTTGATCTAAAAATGCCACACTTATTAATGAGAAAATAACTTACTTACAAGTAAAATAATCGAGCGTGGCGCTATAGAATTGTATTAATATATAAATCTGCAGCTCGGGTTTCTTCAAATCTTTCCGTTCCTGAAAGAATTACTCCTTTCACAAGACAACATACATCACTATAAACGTCTTAAAATTAAAAAGGAAAAGGTTAAATTAATTTAAAAATGTGCATAATACATAAATTAAAACCAAACAGAAACCACATGTTTTTTTTAAATTACATCGTTTAGCAGCCTCCATAATTTACCTTAACTTTTCAGTTAACCTGAGGAATATTTATGAACGACTATCAAATTAAATTTGGAAAAACTAACAAATGTTTACTTTTGTTTAAAGATACATTTTGTGAAATAAAAACCTTACATTTTGTGTGATAAAGTTCATCAGAAGATGAAACACGTCGGCTGGGACACATTTTTTTCTTTATTCATATCGACATACATATCTATCTATCTATATATATATATATATATATATATATAGTAGCGGCCATAATATAAGAAACGGAAAAAACAAAGACATAAATATGTGTATTACTTAAAAAAGTAATGCATGATTAGCAATGAAATTTTTACCGAATAAAGATTGGTGTGTAATGCATAAATATTATACAAAGTTACAGAAATTTACATAATAGTTTTTTTTTTAAATAAAGATTAAATGGAACAAAGGAAATAAGCTACTGGACAAAAGTTAAGGAACTATGTTAATAATTTGCATAAACTTTTAATTTACATTGTTAAAAAACTCGATGGAGCTTTTTATCAATAAGTAAAAGTTCATTTATCATTAGGACTTTATTTTTAAGCAAAATGGCAAATTCTACATGCAAAACGCTCTCTTTTGAAGAAAAAAAAAACTCATTATCGCTATGAAGAAAAAAGTCAATTTCAGAAATTTCTGATATTGTTTATAGGTCTAACAGTGTCGTTCATTGTGTAATTAGCAGGTATAAAAACGATAAAACGTTAGATGCAAAACCAAAAACCGGCAGACCTCCAAAAACACCGCAAAGTGAGGACCGAAGAATTGTTAGAATATCTACAAAAAACATTTGGAATTGCTACATCAATTGCCTGTAAATTTAATGGAGAGACAGATAATAAGATCTCAAGGAAAACGGTTGCTCGCAGGTTAAAAAATGCAGGATTGTATGACCATATTCCAGCTTCGAAGCCTGTCATTTCAAAACGAAACCAAAGGGCACGCCTGGAGTATGCGAGAGAACATATTGTTTGGACTGACGCACAATGAGATACAGTTAATTTCAGTGACGAGTCCAAGTTTACTATATTTGGTTCTGAGGGCAAAACTTACGTACGCCATAGAACAGGTGAAAGACAAATCGTTAAGTTTGGTGGCGGCAGTGTGATGGTGTGGGGAATGATTTCATCAGCAGGAGTTGGCCCTATCATCCGCGTACATGGCAATATCAATGCTGAGATTTACAAAAGGCTTCTTCAGCAGCACGTAGTACCAAGTTTACACCATAATCTGTTTGAATCTTCTGTTTTCATGCAGGACAGTGCACCTTGTCACAAGGCTCAGAAGGTTGTGGGTTTATTTGAAGAAGAAGGAATCGCCCTAATGAAGTGGCCAGCCCAGAGCCCCGACCTGGATCCAATAGAAAATGTTTGGAAGATAATTGGAGATAGGGCTCAGAAAAGAAACTCGAAAAACCAAGATCACCTATGGAAGATATTGAAAGACGAATGGGTCTGGGGAATTACTGCTGATTTTTGCAAGAAATTAATTAGATCATGTGGTCGACGATGTAGAAATGTTATTGAAAATAAGGGGATGTTTACCAAATATTAAATTTTGTTGATATTTTGTCCACAATCAAGTATTAAAATGATCGTTCCTTAACTTTTGTCCAGTAGCTTATTTCCTTTGCTCCATTTGATCTTTATTTAAAAAAAAAAAAACTAATATGTAAATTTTTATAACTTTGTATAATATTTATGCATTACACCCTAATCTTTATTCGGTAAAAATTTCATTGCTCATCATGCATTAATTTTAAGTAATACATATATTTATGTCTTTGTTGTTTCACTTCCTTATATTGTGGCTGCTACTCTCTCTCTCTCTCTCTCTCTCTCTATATATATATATATATATATATATATATATATATATATATATATATATATATATATATATATATTATTATTATTATTATTATTATTACTATAGTGTACTCGCTAAAACCAAACCGATAGATAGATTTATAAATAGATGTAAAGATATACAGATAAATAGACTGATTGATTTACAGATATATAGATTTACAGATAGGCATATATTTAGATAAATAGATAGGCATGAACAGAGATAGATAGATAGAGAAAAAGATTGATAGATATTAATAGGAAAGATAGAGAGATTTACAGATAGAGATTCACAGATAGATAGATATGAATAGAAATAGATATGAATAGAGACAGACAGATAGGTAGATAGATAGATAGATAGATAGATAGATAGATAGGTAGATAGATAGATAGATAGATAGATAGATAGATAGATAGATAGATTTTCAGGAAAGGTATGAATCTGTTTCTTCTCCCTCCAGCTATGGGTCGAACAGCAGGAGAGATTGGGTCGTATAGACATTGTAGACCAAAGATGCATCGAAAGAGACATGATTACACGAGTGGTTATCACTTATGTCACTTCAATGACTGAGCCGCTACAAATAATACTTATCGTGAAAAACACCCCTCATATATAATATATATATATATATATATATATATATATATATAATTTTTAAAAAAGTGTACATGGGTGCTTCTTATAATATGGAGAATAGATAGGTAAGTTAATAAAACGAGGACAAACGAAATGTTACCAATATAATCAGTATAATCAGTACGATAAACATTTCTTAAATATTAATTATTAACCATATGAGAGAAATGAAGCACGGAGAGAAATGTTTTAAGTTCGGAATTTTCTAACACATCTGTCCTTCATCAACGAACCAAGGAATGAAGAGAGAAATGCGAATTACTCACCGACAGAGGTTTTTGATAACAAAACGATTTCCACTGGAAAATGCACCATCTAAAATCTATCTGTCGGTGAGTAAATAACATTTCTCTGTTTATTCATCCGTTGATGAAGGACACAGTCGTGTCCAAAAATTCCAAACTTAAAACCTTGCTTCATTCCTGTCATATGGTTAATAATTAATATTTAATAAATGATTATTGTACTGATTATACTGATTGCTACCCTTTAATTATTGTATCTATTTTATATATGGTTGATTCGCCCGTCGTATTCGACGTACGATGGTTAAGCAACTAAGATCTAAGGAACCGACAGCCAGACGGCAGCACGCATGATTGAATTATAGTGGTGATGGTCTTGTGTAGAACCAAACACACTTTTGGAGAGACGGATACAAAGACCTCGTACACCGTGTGCTTCAAAGATCCCCAATCAAACTCAGTTTTCTTTCTCCTAGACCAGTTGCCATCCAAGGCTATAGAACCCCGTTTTTTTCCTCGTTTGGGTATATATATATATATATATATATATATATATATATATATATGCATGTGCGCGTGTGCGTGTGTGTGTGTGTAATTAGAAAAAAGGGTGCACATATGTTTCTTACATATATATATATATATATATATATATATATATATATATATATATGAAGAAATATACACTTAAAATGTGCTATATTTATGGGATAATGTTTTCTTCATCACCAGAGCTAGAGCGTGTGTAAATATAAAATGAACATTGAAGCCAACACTTAGAGGCCTCTAAGTGTTGACTTCAATGTTCCTCTTTATATATATATATATATATATATATATATATATATATATATATATATATATATTTCTTTGAATAATATAGAAATATGTCTATTTATTTTTCCTCTTTATATATATATATATATATATATATATATATATATATATATATATATATATATATATATTTCTTTGAATAATATAGAAATATGTCTATTTATTTTTATGATAATCCTTTACTTTTCTCTAATCTGTGTCTTGGTTTTAAGTTAAAATTCATAAACGCAGGTGCCATAGTTTTTTTTCCTTCCCAGGTTCTTTTGATCTCCTTATAACTGAAAGCATCTACGTTATGTGTTTGTAGCGATGGTCATTTTTTTAAATGACCATCGCAACAACCACAGTTAGAATAAGTTTGTCTCTGTAATTCACACCTGATGATTATTTTGGAGGAGACCATATCGCTAATCTAGTACTGCTGTTAAATTCATAAATGCCGTTCGATTAACTAATATATTATGTTAAAATATTTATTACCGAAATTGAATTGATCAATGAATTCATTATATTTTGTAGTGATTAATATAATGCATGAAATAATAACCTTTGCATATCTGTCTATCAATGTTCATTCACAAATAAGTACATGTATTTTTTCTTTGAAAATGTTGTCTGTCAAATATATTTTACGAACTTCTGTATTATCAATTGGGAATGTTTTTTTTTATTCGAAAAGATTTTTCTTTATCTGATAAATAAAATTATCTGTAGCATAATCTTTTGTTGTTATCCATCAGGAAAAACGACAAAAGATAAAAATAAAAATAAAATAAAAAAAATATCTCGGCTTATCCAAAGCCGAGATATTTTTTTTTTATTTTCGGTTTTGTCATAAAAATCAATAAATATAGTAGTAAATATAAATTTTGTCTCTTATATTACATACGGGTACATCTCCCTCATTCTTCCTGCTTTTTGGTGAACTCTAGAATCACCATGGTAAAAAAAAAAAATGACTAAATATTTCATTTGATTGAAAATTACTACGAAAATAGAAAACAAAATATGAATGCATTTAAATAATTTTATCGGTCAAATATGTATTGAGTTCTGCAAATTTCAAAATATTCAATTTTCCAACAAAATACATTTCGGGAATAAATAATTTATAAGGATTCTATTGTCTCTGAAATTTCGAAAACTGCATAGTTTGTGGTGCGCACACTTTCAGGTTTGTTGGTAACGGTACAAGGAGACAAAAACCACCGACTCCCGACGATTCACTTGATGCCTGACAATTAAAGCAACAATTAAAACTAACAATTAAGATGCGAGAGATTATCAGAGGATCTCACATCAAGTAAGAAGTAAAATAAGGGGAGCATAATATGGGCTATATATAATTACGCAGGTGATCACAGTATATATATATATATATATATATATATATATATATATATATATATATAATATTATAAATTATTTGACTTAAAATATGTTTTTTCGCTACACAGTTCTAACCATGTTTCAAAATGGAAGCTAAAACTCCGAATTTAATTTTGTAATTAAATTAAAGACATTAGTTCCATTTCATCCTCAAGCGAATGAAATGGGACTAATGTCTTTAATTTGAGGATGAAATGGAACTAATGTCTTTAATTTAATTACAAAATTAAATTCGGTGATTTTAGATTCCATTTTTGAAACATGGTTAGAACTGTGTAGCGAAAAAAACATATTTTAAGTCAATTCATTTATAATATTAATGCTCTGTAAATTTACGTTGAGCACTATTTTGTAAAAATGAAAATATCTATAAGAACACCGGATTATATATCTTACTGTTCTTTCTTTTTATTCATATATATATATATATATATATATATATATATATATATAATCTATCTATCCATATAATATTGAGCATAAGTTCGTAATATTGGGGAAAGCACTTCAGAAAAGTAAAACTTATCAGAACAATATGAAAATATTATGTATAGAATATTTTTTAGGTACAGAGATGCTACATCATGGTAATGGGAAAATGGCTGAAGCCAAGATGTCAGGTCATGGCTGATAACATTCTCATTCACCTTTGGAATTTATCAAATTTCTCTAAATACTGTGTAGAAGCGCGAATCCAGGTGTGGCAGCAACATTCGAAGGATAGACGTTTGGTAGAATTATAAATACTTAAGATAGTTTCCTCTGTGAAAAATTGTCAAATGAATATTGAATATTAATTTGACATTAATTATTTACGACCTCAGTCTAGATAAGTTATGCTTAATTCGATTGTAGATATTAGATGTTAATGTTGTCATTAATGTTTTCTCGTGATATAAAACATGTTTCTTTTGCAATTCGGTTTCGTAGAAAAATAAATAATAAAATCACTGCACCGGGATTTGATTTGGCCTCACAACCCTGTCAAACTTTGAAAAATCTAAATCCCGATTTCTTTATTCAGTGATGTCTTCCAAGTGCAATGTATACTGTATTTAGTGGTGAAAATCCTGTTTGCAAATCAAAATGCATAGAAGCATTTCTCAGGGAAGATTACCTCGAGGAAAAGACCACTGTTTCCTTTCAAGCTATAAAAATTCTTGTATCAAACAGTTGAATAACAACAAGGAAATACATGTCCCAATAGAAATCGTCAAAGTTTAATCGAAATTGCAAGCGTTAAGGAAGGAAATATAAGTTTGTCAACGTGATAACAAGAAAATATATAAACAGCCTTCTTGTTGTCCGCTTTCGATCTTTCGTCATCTTTTGTATTTGCACTGGCATACGGTCGTGAGAAGAAACGTCTGAACTCAATGCATTAGGCTGACAAGCCATTTTGAAAAGTTTTATGCAGTTTGAGGCCAAAAACATTCATCACTCTGTACTTTAAGCCATAGAAAAATTGTTAAAATCTTAATTTTTTTTTTTTTTTTTTTACTTGAATATATGAAAAAATAGTTCAAATAATACGTGAGTTATTTTTTATAAATTCATGGATTTGCATTGGATAGTGACTGATATAAATATTTCCAAATCTATTCATCACAAAGATAAATTTGAACATATTAATCTGTATTCTAAGACAGACACGCAAAAAGACACATGCGCGCGCACACACACACACATATATATATATATATATATATATATATAATATCCGTTCAAAAAATTAATTGCACATATATATTAGGTTGGTGCAAAAATAATGACGTAATAATGTCGTTTTTACCGCTAGCAAATACTTCAAAAAACGACATTATTACGTCATTATTTTTGCACCAACCTAATATATATATATATATATATATATATATATATATATATATATATATATATATATATATGTATATACACACACATACACACACATATATATATATATATATATATATATATATATATATATATATATATATATATATATATATATATATATACATGTGTGTGTGTGTGTGCGTATATATATATATATATATATAAGTAATTAATTTTTAATCAAATGGTAAGTACTAAGTTAGGGCTGAAGTTTTACCATTTAATTAGCAAATAACACCACGGGAAGATTTTAAATAGTAATACACAAAAACGAAGCTATAACTGTATCGATAATCTTGAAAAAAAAAAAGTTATATATATATATATATATATATATATATATATATTTAAATATATAGTTTATGAAAAACTAGGTAATCTTTATGGGTAAACCCAAGGAGGATTAAATCCAGAGAGTTCAATGTAAATAATTTAAATAAAAACAGGCCACTTTAAGGCTCCATGTAATAAATTATTTCAGGACAGCCCTTTAAAAGGACTGCGGATCATCAGACTTTACTTTCAAAGGTTGAAACAAAATGCATATGCATATATATATATATATATATATATATATATATATATATATATATACATATATATGCATAAACACAGACATGTGTATATATATATATATATATATACAGAGAGAGAGAGAGAGAGAAAGAAAGATCCACACGCACATATATAGAAAAACACGTCCACACATACACTTATATATATATATATATATATATATATATATATATATATATATATATATATATACAAAAGCTTTCATGCATCAATACTAAGATTGTATTTCTTCAGGTGATGGTAATTAAATGGTAAAATGATTTTTAAGGAAATTTAAAAATAAAGTTAAAAAGTTACCTCTTTTCCGAAATTTAACGGTGTGACATAAGGTCAGAATTAAAAATAGATTTGTGTTTATGTCTTGATTAACCAGTTAGATATCAGATTTAAGCTAAATAGAAAAGTATTCTCAGAGGGTGAAGATGGGTGACCTATTGTTTAATATAAGACACACCGGAACATAGACATGCCATCATTGACGATTGCTGAAAATATACCATAGACAAATATATCGTAATTTTGACAAGTATGACATGTATTAGCACGTAAGCGAATGAAATGGTTCGACTGGAATTCGAACTCGACTCTCCGATTCCTTAATCCATTACTCCACCGTGCCTCCTCCATTACAACACCGTGTCTCATATGCTTACTTCTTTCATAAGAGAGAGATCAGTCCATTGATATCTCTATGTAAAATTTGCTGACGAGCTTTGTTCTTTACTTCCATCAGTTAATACCATTAGAGCTAAGTTCCACCGTGCTAACAGCAGATTATTCAATCACTGTCATGCACTCAGAATTCGACTGTTGAAAAGAAAGTTCCATATAATCAGCTTTCTCTCTAGAATTGTCATTTGTGGAACATACTCTCGCTTGGTTGCTTTCATGAACACTACAATTTTCAGCCTCAATTGTTAATTTTCCGTCTTATAATTTTTACTCCTGACTTCCAATCCTTAAGTCCATGCCACAAATCAAATTCAGTAACCTTCCAACATGAGCGAATATTGGACCTTTATTAGGTAAATATTAGCTACTCATAATAAACTAGGTTCATTCACATATGAATATTAGTAATAAAATAGTTAACTTATCTCACTTCAATCTGCACTGTTTCAGGAATATTTTTTGCAATATAAAGAAAAACGTATTCTGTGTAAAATAATCTCAAAATTGATGTTTATATAGATATTTATTTTTAGTCAGTTGTTAACACTTACCCGCCCCAGCAATCGACACGACGTAAGATTTGGGAAGGAATTTATATTTAGGGAAACACTGCATTTCATAAGCAAGAACACTTATAGTGGGCCAGTCTAGTGAAGGGTTACAGTTATTTTTAACATGTGTTTTTAAAATAAATATTTCTCAATGATTTCAGTTAGATTTCAACATTTCAAGTGTTGCTCAAGTTCACACACGCACATGCTCTCATACACGCACGCACACACGCTTATATACGCACACATATACTCACATACATACAAACATGCTCAAATACACACGCATGTTCACATGCATATATGCTCACATACACACACAGTAACACACACAACCATATATATGTTTATA
The DNA here is from genome assembly GCA_963932145.1 of Acanthosepion lycidas. Lineage (NCBI taxonomy): Eukaryota > Metazoa > Mollusca > Cephalopoda > Sepiida > Sepiidae > Acanthosepion > Acanthosepion lycidas. Next base: position 106,867,455 of record OZ010586.1, read on the forward strand.
TGTGCATATATGTAATATTTTGAAATTATACTATGTTTATGGGTTGTCATGCTCATTATTGGGGATAGAACATATGTAAATATAAGTATGGCGATTCAATTCATCAGCCAGCGGCGTCAATGTTTCATCATTATACGTAATCGCCAGGCCTGACTGTTGTGTGTAAGCGGCCTTCGCTGGGCTTTTTAATTCAATGTCCTCTTTACCGGGAAATCTGGTTGAGCTCTCTTGAGAAAACGGTAATTTTAAAAACAGTGGCTCCTACTTATGCATTGCTCTTCAACTGAATTGAGCTCTCCCGGCTCCTGGCGTATTTCGTTTAGAAAACGTTAATATTTCCCTTTCTCTCTGCCGTGCGATCTTTGCCAAAAGGGAAGGAACTCTGACTCATGGGAAATGAAATAGTCTGTCTGTGAATGACATTTTCACCCTTTAGCTTATTTTAAGATTTAGCTTTTATTCTTACTCTTTGTGCGTGTGTGTGTGTGTATATATATATATATATATATATATATATATATATATGTGTGTGTGTGTGTGTGTCTGTGTGTGTCTCTGTGTGTGTGCGCGCGCGCGTGTGTATGCGCTTGTGTGTGTGTTGAAATTTAAACATGATGCGTTAACTCACTGTACCCCTTCTGACATAATATGCGGATCACCAGAGAACTATTTCGAAGAGAAAGTTGAAAAGTAGCTTGTTGATTAAGGAAATTTCCTGTTCCTGTTCAATTTCATAATGACTTACAATCAATCAATTACAGTAACACATAAATGCAAACTCTAATCAACAACCATACATATTTCTCGTATTAAGTTTCTGTGTATATGACATTATGCAAAAAAATAAACAAACGACTATTCAACGCGAAGGTCCGTGAATAAGTAAATATATAGTATATATTTAAATATATTTTTTTTCTCTGGCATATCAAAACAAATCATTTATTCATACAGACATACACGCTCAGATATGGCAGCTTAATTTTCAGTTTTCCATTGAATTTGGCCATTGAAAGAGCGGTAGCCAAATACTTACTGGAGCATTAAAAGTGACTGACCATTTTACCAGGGAACCTATACATTCCACTGCGGTTAGCCCAAGTCGCAATAGGCGTTATGTCGATGAGCCTCTTTCTGAAAATACACGTTTAACGCGACAGTCAAAATTCAGTGTCTTCTCAGTGATTATAGAACCTTACACATGTTTTTTTTTGTTGTTGTTGTTGCTTTGTTTTTGTTTGTTATTTTTATTATTTTGAGGTACTGAATGGGAAATATCAGTTTTTTCTCCCATTGAACTGTTTGGCCGAGGCTAGATGAAAGACCAGCTGTTACGCTCTCGTCATCTATATATTTTGACGTGTAACCATATATCGCATATCTTATCATCTGTATTGATATTCCCTAAAGATTGTAAATATAAAGGAGAAAGAGGGTACGACCGAGAAGCGTGCTTATGGCACACCTTCATTGACATCGTGTGCCTTGGACGACTGACCATTAAAAACGAACTAAATATTCCTACCTGTTAGGTAGGAAAACTATTCTAAGATTGCGTAGCAATATCCTCTATCCCACACTTTGTCAAGGACATTCGATATATCCTTGGCAATTATGCTGGTGGTGTACTTATTGTCTAATGTCTCACTTTTTCTGTGCATAATCAAATTATGTCAGCAGTGGAGCTAACATAACGAAATCAATTTTTTTTTTCATTGTTGAGGTGATCAACACTCTTCTTATTGATGATAGCCTCACGGATAAGACTAAGAAGGTTGGTGTGAAGTTATTTGACGGGGATAAGTGCATACCAGCTTTCTTGAAATCTTGACATCTTCCATAAAATGGGCCACAGTCAATCAATTTTGCCAAGATCGGAGATGACGCTGGGCTAATAGCATGAAGGATAACAACAAGGATTTTATCCGGACCGTTAATCGAGAAACTACCCGGGTCATTACAATGCATATGCATTGCAAGAGGAGGGAAGTCGTAAAGGGGAGAATCATTGCTTTCTAACGTGGAGATTTAGCCAAATATCATTGCAATGGTTTATCCTTATCTAGTGAGGATGTGATATCTCAGGGACTTTCACTGTTAATTTATATCTAAATTATTCGTCCTATCCGATCAAGGGATTGAACCAAAGACCACACGTAGCACAGATGAGTTTTGACCAGCGGTTTAATCCACGAGGCTATAAATTTACATAACTGCCCAAATAATATAATTAAAATAAACTCATCATGGCATATCCGCATATGATTCAGGATGCGGAACAATATTTTTCCCTGATGAAACTATTCATATTCACAATAAATAACATGCTTGATTATATATGTCGTCATTTATCAACGCCTTATGTGTCATTTAATGCTTAAATTTAATTTTCTTGGGGAATTTGAAGTAACAAATTAAATATATATTTTATTCTGCTTTCACAATTTAATACAAAGTAGTTGATACTCATATTTTGGTTATATTAATGCTTGTAGGAATATAATTACTAGGGGAAAAGTTATACAGTGTAACCAGGATATAAGAGACCCGGATATAAGCGAAACCCGGATATAAGGGAGATTTTCTCTGGTCCCAAATTAGAGCCATACGTACCTAAACAAAATAGACTAAACCCGGATATAATAGAAACCCGGATATAAGAGACTTCTTCTCCGGTCCCAACAACTCTCTTATAATCGGGTTACACTGTATGTGCATTATATTTTAGTTTTGTTGAAATTATATTAACGAATACAATTTGATTTCTTAAAGAAATTGTAGGATATTATATGTATTAACGCCATCAATGTGTTAATTAAACTTGTTTGATATGTTGTTGGTAATTTTACTATAAATAGGTATTGTCATATTTAATGTTAGAATATATTTTTATACGTTCATTGACGTTTTTTAGTGGTTCACTATTTGAACATAGATGGAAGCCTAACAGGTGCTAACAACCCAGGTCAGGATCGACCTGGCAACAATCGCAATTAAGAGTTCGATACTTCTAAAAACCTCTAGTCTCTCGATAATAGATTTTTCTACTGGATGTACTTTATCTTCCTACCCAGGACCATCACACAATGAGAATCGTGCCAATTATAATGGATTAAAAACATACTTTATAAATAGACTAGATCGATAATATAAAAAAAACAAAGAAAGAAAGGAAAAAAAAATTCACATTGCAATGTCGATATGGGTACAGAATTACCTAAAATTAAATAAACCAATGAAGGATTTCGTAAATGACCGACCCTAACCATAAGAAGTTTGTCGGAAATGTTCATAGGATGACAAAGATACTATCATGTAATATGACCAAATGTAGTTTATTCTTCAAAATGCTTCCTGTTTTTTCCATATATTACTTCACTCAGTACGACAATGCTTGGACGTGACGAAGAAGCGTTCATCATATTCGTCAAGAAAGTTTAATGATGATATGACGTCATCAAAACTACAGTACTGTTTCCAAGTCAAGAATTTTTTTTTTTCGGTTTGCGGAACAGATGATAATCCGATGGGGTCCAAATCAGGAGAATCGACCAGTTCAAAGGCACAATCTGGCTGATGAAACATGACAACTTTGGTCAGTTTCCTTGACGTTTAAACTCGATGTCCTTTCGTAAGTGACTCAACACGTTGGCATATTACTCTCCGTTGATAGTGAGGCCCTTTTGATGCTAGTTAATAAACTCAATGCGGCTTTGCATAAACAAAATGGGTACATTGACTTCCCTGCAAAGGAAATGAGCTGGTGTAGGAGCTTCTTTCTGCTATCCGATTATCTCCACTACTCATATTGACTTAGGAAAATAAATTCATGTGCCTGGAAGAATTCAAATTTTCACATGCTGTTTTATGCAGAATATTCTCAGCGTTATCACGGGATATGCTGATGGCATCAGATATTTGATTTATAATAAATCGCCTGTCATCTATCACTATGTGGTCAACGCGATCGATGTTTTCCGCGGTGGTGGTAGTTACAGGACGTCCAGACCTTGGGCAATCTTCAATATCTTCCATTCTACTCCTAAATTCAGTTGCCCTCTTATGCACTGTAGATAAACCTGGAGTTTCATTCCCTAATGTACGAACCACCTCAGCATGAATGCTTTTGGGGGTTAAACATTTTTTCTGAAGGTAATTTGATAAGTCGACAGTTGTTAAATTTGAAATCTTTGAACAGTCTGCTTTCATTTTACCTAGAGTGTAACATTGCAGTTATTATTATGAAGAGATGTATTTAATATTAGGTTGGTGCGAAAATAATGACGTAATAATGTCGTTTTTTGACGTTAAAAATACGTCAAAAAACGACATTATTACGTCATTATTTTTGCACCGACCTAATACATGCAAAATTTCACATCTTTAGCGTCATTCCTTTATAGTCAGCCTATGAAGTTTTCAGCCCACTCGCGTACTTCGGGAAAAGCGTTGCCAATCTTTTGTGGATAGTGAGAGGTGTCTTCCCTAAACAAGTGTTAAAATCTTAGCTACGACAGAGAAACAGAGAAAAATATTTGCGAGGCAAAGAAAATGTTACCCTTTGCAAGACAAAAAATATATATAAAATTAAAAATAGAAAGTTGAATCTATCAACGATTCGAAAATAAAGCCTGGGGCCGAATGATAGAATCACTAATCTAGCTAAGAAAGAAAAGGATAACCTCCGGTGGTTGCCGAAGCGAATTCCAACCCTTCAGCGCTTCTTCAAAACTCAGAAACGACACTCAAATTGGTCCGGAATTCCATGCTGAATATGCCTGAATTATTTACCCACATTTTACAAAAATCCATAGCTGGTCCAAACTAAGTTTTAAAAAATTATTATACTGTTTGATCATTATGTTATTTTTATTGGCACGTTTTTAATTGATAACACCCCAAGCAAGAAAATAAATCCACTAAAAAGCAAGGGGCTAGTGTGTGGAATGATTAGGAACAGAAACATTACTAATGAGCGGGAAGAGAAAAGAGTAATCATGAGGAGAGAAGATAGAGATTGATAATGCATATATCTTTTTGGAGATGGAAGTTGCCTGGAAAGCATGGAGACAGAAGCGAGGTCTATGGGCGAGAAATGTGAGAAAAGAAACAGATAGCATAGAATTTAAGGCTATATCTAGCCATCTTAACTGTAAATTGATGGGATCTCGACTTTAGTCTAGTACTGCGCTTAAATTAAAAATGTCTTGGTACTATAGCGAAGAGCTCACCGGAACAATTAGTATTAAAGTATTTATAGAAAATATACACTGGAAAAGCAACTGAAGCCGAGCTGCTAGATCAGAACTGGTAATATTGCTGATTCTTATCAACGAGCTGAACGTACATAACAGGGGTACCGGACTATAGTTATTTTCCAAGCGTAGCTTAGATGTGGCACAAGGCCGAAAGTATGGGACATCTAGTGAGGATCGAACTCACTTTTTCAGTTGTAACTGATCTAACGAGACAAGCTTGCTAACCATTACACCACGCCGAGGTGCCGGACTATATATGCCAGGAATATTCTAAGCCTTCGGAAAAATTGTCTCACACGACACATTGAAACAATGGATGCAATATAGTCTTTCCACGTCATGTCAGCTGAGAACATTAGCCCGAGAAGGGACAACGAATCACTTTCTTGAAGGTTAGCATCAGTCATGCTGATGAAAAGCAGGGAGTATACTCTCAGAGGATTAAGAGTTAGAAGTCTAGCATTGGGGACGTTAAAATTAATAAACCATATTGTGCTCACTATACAAGAGGCTTCAAGTCGTTTAGAACATCAACTGACATTTCCAGTATGGTATGTATTATACAGTGTAACCCGGATATAAGAGAGTTGTCGGAACCGGAGAAGTCTCTTATATCCGGGTTTGGTCTATTTTGTTTACATTAACACAGGCTCTAACTTGGGACCAGAGAAAATCTCTCTTATATCCGGGTTTCTCTTATACCCGGGTTACACTGTATTCCATTTGATTGGTATTATACTATTTTCATTGATGGTATACTCTCTTTGAACAAGAATTCGACACACAGGTTCTAACTGAGAAAACACAAGATGTTAATGCAATATAAAGAAAACCAAACAATACCTGAAATTGAACAGGTGTCGTCAGTCTGATGTTATCGACTTTTCAGCACCCTCTGCAATATTTTGCACAGGGATGAGTGAACTTCAAAGTAGAAGAAAGTTCGTTCATCGTACACGGCTTGTTTTCCGGATGAGAAAAAAAAAAAGAAAATCTTGGCAACAATCTAATGGCTTCTAAAGGAATTACTTCAGATCTACGAATCACGTGATGATAAGACTTATCAGGCCCACTTAACCGACTTTTGTTCTATCGTGAAAACAACAAACGCTTCCTTGGAGTGTTGAAATGTTGGCGCGCAAAATACATTGACAGTGTCCATTTCAGCGTTCTGACGACGGTTGTTGGTTTTCTCGACTTGAATCAAACGCACCAACACACAAAGCTATCAAATGAGTAAGCGATCAACCAGTTGACTATCCATTCAACCAATCAGCGTGCTGAAAGAATGGTCTGATTGTCTGATTGGTTAACTTGAGTGCACAGAAAAGATATCAGAACTAAAGAAAGCAAGAAAGCAAGAAATAAAGAAAGAAAGAAAAAATTTCCAAAAGAGGTAAATAGTAAGAGGATGATATATAAAGTAACATATTCAGAACGATATATTTTGACAGACATAGATAGATAGATAGATAGATAGATAGATAGATAGATAGATAGATAGATAGATCGAAGCAGTGATAAAATCAATAAACACACACACATAAATATGTCTACTCATATATACATGATTTTTATGGTTTTTACTAACATTCATCCAATAGAAGACCAAAGAGCCACTCTATCCAGATGGTAACTGTGTGGTGGTATATTAGCGTAGGAAAAGTCAAGGGTTTTGAGCACAGTGCAGAAGTAATATTTAGAAGAAACCGGAAACCAAATTCTAATCAGGAAATAAGTGATGAACCTCTACTCCTGATCAAAAGACCGGGAAGGATGCAAACCGGACGATAGGCGAACCTATCTACTCCCATTAGGGAAAGAGAGAAAAAATAAAATGAAATTGTTAGTGACTAAAATTTCAGAATACAAACGCATACACTAGGAGAGCCAGTCAAAAAACAGGAAACTAGGGACAAAAAGCCATTCTTGTTCAAACTAAATTTGGTTTGGTTTGTTTTGATTTACTGCATATCAACTTAAATGGGTTATTTAATGCCAACAAAGTTTTTATAGCTCGTAATAAAAAAAAATGTATTGCTGGTATATTTTTTTTTCAAAAAATGTATTTCTGATAATATTTTTTCTTAAAAATATATTGTTAATTATATTTTCTTTTCAAAAATCTATTGCTGCTAATACTTTTTTCCTTCAAATATGTATTGCTTGTAATATTTTTTCCCAAAATATATTGCTGGTAATATTTTTTTCAGAAATGTATTTTTTGTAATAATGTATTGCTGGTAATAATATTTTTCTTATAAAAATCAATGCTAGTAATAATTTTTAACAAAAAAAGTATTGCTGGTTTTAAAATCTATTTTTACACTTTCATAGCGTTTTGACCCCTGTCTGAGGGAGAGTCATAATTTGCCCATAGCTGGGACTCTCACAGCTTCTACCACTCCGGGTCAGGGTGGACCTGGGAACACGAGCAATTACGAGGTGGTTCTACGCTCCTCAAAACCTCCTGATCAGAGGCCTTGCTTTTGGATGTAGTTTACCGTCTTACCCAGGACACGTACGTATTTACCTTCGTACCCAGGACGTGGATGTAGTTTTTGATAAAACGATTTACTGTCAAAGAAAAATGGTAGCCATTACCGTTTGATGTTTAATCCGGAAAATCTCTTACAGCTTGAAATGATACGCCTAGTGTTTGTTGTGAGTTTTGGTATTGATACAAGTTATAATTAACTGTTTCAAGGCGAATTATTTGTGAAAGTGTAATCATTATCTAAATTATATATTGGGTTGGTGCATAATAATCAAGCGTTTCGTAACTATATTTTTTTTATGAAAAAGGAACATAATAATTCAACGATAACATTTTTAAATGATTATACTGGAGCTTACGATTATCGATACGCATTTTTATAAACTGAGAGTAAAATAATATTTTTTATTAATAAAGTAAACAAAATAAAAAAATTTTACTGACAAAATAACTAGCCTACAAACACGCCTGATAATTGTGCACCAAGCAAATACAGTTTAAAATGCAGGGCACAAAGTTATTTCTTTTAGTGAATGGAAAATAGATCATCTTCAAATGTCGAGAAATTCGAGCCTTGAAAGGATTCAAAATGTTCTACGCTGCCGTGTGTTTGACGTTTTATCTTCTACACTACAACCAACTTCGCATATCTCCACAAGCCTCTCGCTATTCTGTCACTATTTTGTTGGCAAATGTCCAGACAAGCAACAAGCGTTAGTTCCCCCAAGTTCAAACTTTACAGCTAAGACACGCTATGCCAAGTAGACTAGGACGAATCTGTCACTTCCCCTTCCTTCCGCCGCTAGGAAGAAAATTCCATTCGGAAGAAATTATTCCAATGAACGTGATTCTTTATGGAACAGTCTCTCGAGACAACGCTTCCCGATTTCTACAATCTTAAACTCTTTAAGTCTTGGGTCAGCCGTTAACTTTCCTACATATCCTCATAATATTCCCTCTTCTCTTCGTCTTACCTTAACATAACCTCATTCATTATACCCTTGAGTGTCTCCTGGGCCTTTCATTCGGTGAACAATTGTATTGCATGTTGACTTCAGTGAATGATCTCAGCTCAGCTTTTTCTTTTGGCCGGCGATCGGCAATCGTTTCAGTTCAAGACTTCAACACAAAGCATTTTAACATAGGTATTTTTATTAATCATGCCTACAGCTACATTATCTAACTATCTATTGGGGGTCACCCTCACTGGGGGGCCGTTTCGGACACGAAGATAACACACCCGAAACAACACGTTAAAATCTTTACTCATATCACTTTCCCAAATGAACTCAGTCAATCAATATTGACTTCCCTATTATGGTTCTCATCTGACGACAGCAGTCAACCCCCGGAAACCGGAACCGAAATACACATCTTCTAAAAATAAAATTCTGCTAAACTATTATTTAACAATAGTTAAAAAAAAAACGTTGAGCTTTCCAATGTAATCATTTATAAGCGTTAGGTGGATGTAGACAAATGAATAATTTCTTATATTTACATTTTTATCGTATATTTAACAAATTACCATGATTATTAAGCATTTGTAATGACTAAGATGAATATAACAAAATCGATAAGCAAGTCAATGACTATTTTTCTTGAAAATTGTTAATACTAAATAATAAATATTAATTAATTAAATTTATAACAGTGTTGATATACTGGAAAACCTAAGTTGATCTACTTCCTTAGCACTACATGAGAAGCCAGGTGCAAATGAATGTAAACACCATCGGACAATCAGCTTAATGATCCATATAACAAAACTTATCATCCGAATTATGATTAATAGAGCTCGCAGCAGAATCTGACAGGATATAGGACAAGAATAGTGCTGATATGTTTAAGACATTGGTAAAAGGAATGCGAGTTTGATGTTCAAAATGATATCAAAAAAAGTGATATAAATGCCGGAGGATTTGTACTTTGTGTTTTATAGAATATCTAAAGAAAGTTTGGTAAAATACATCACAATGAACTGTTGGAATCACTGAGTAAACTTACCATATTTGGGAAGGATATTAGAATCATTGAATACTGGTAGCAAACGGACCGCATATTGAGAGAAAATGAGTTCACAGAAAAATAAAATCTTGTGTAAACCAAGTCAGTGGATATCTTCAATGCCATGAGGCAATTCTGAAAGAATTAGAAGTCCTACCAATATACAAAATTGGTGCCTCCAATCTTAACAAAATATGCAGATGACACAATCTTCGTAGCAGAAACTAATAGGAAAGTTCAAGAACTCATTGGGAATGTAGTCGTGAAAGTAAGAAGAACCTATTAAACATCAATTGCAAGAATACATAATGCATGGATGTTAGCGAAATGAAGAGCCCAATATACAAATTATAAATTGGAGATGTCGAAATCATACAAGTTGAAATGTCTGGGAAGTGTTTTAACAGAGGACGGAATGTAGGATAGCAAAAGATGGCTTGTAAAAACTAAGGTAAGTATTAAGAAGCACAAACATTAGTTAGAAATAATGAAAAGAGGATTGGATTGTTATATAATACCGTTCCTTCTATGCGGCAGTGAATGCTGGGAAACCTCTTCACAGATGAAAAAGAGTCTTGAAGCAATAGAAAACTGCTTCTATGGAATCTGTGAACAACGTTGATGTTTTGGAGTAAATGGAAAGAAATACGACATTTATAATTAACCACGGGAAAAGTGAGTTGAAAATTCTAGGATGTATAATGAAGAAAGAGGGTTTGGAAAATTTAACACACACCGGAAAGATTGAATGTAACAAGGATAGAAGAAAACAACACATAATCTACCTACGGAGCTTTAGTAAATAGATATAGAAGCAAGACATATATTAAAAGCTAAAAAGGACAGGAAATTGCGGAGAGATATCATTGAAAACGTGCTGAAGAGGCACAGCACCTGGAAGTAGTATAAGAGAAAAGACAATTAAATATAGAATAGATTGCAAACAATCTAGTTTCGAAGAACACTGTAAATTGCTAAAAAAATCAAAACATTAACCTAAAATTTCGAGCCATATTCATAAGTAACTTCGTCAAAGGAAAAATTCATATGGATGGCACCAAAATCGTCTAGGAATAAATATACTGTCATCTGCATTAACAGATCAATGATGAGAAACGCCTTCGACTAAATATGACCCGTAGGTGAAACTGTTCTCGTTCCCCTGCCCATATCTCGCCATATCTCGGCATATCTCGTGTGTTTTTTATTCTTAGTACTTAGTTATTAGTTATTACTCTCTTGTTTCCACTGGCTCCAAGTCACACTACCCGTCCCTGGGATTAAACTCACCATTATTTTGTCACTAAAGTTTTAAGCTACATTTTGTCACCAAAGTTTTAAGCTACATGTCGTAAACGGTTGAAGTCAAATGAAAGGTGTCTGTCTCGTATACGAAATGGTGGGTTCTATTAAGAATTCCCTGTAAGTTTCTAAGATTGATATAGACATGAAGAATGTCGAAATTCGATAACAACAAAAATGGCAAATATAATCCGAATATACCGGTTGTATGAGCAAAAATTTAAAAATCGTGTAACACCATAATTTTCCATTCGACAAAATGTTTAATATCTAAAAAAACTGAAAAAAAAACCGCTAAACTAGCTGATTTTCTTTATTCCAAGATTTAAGATAAGACATTTGGCCATCTTGATATCATTTGTCGTAATAATCACTAAAAGACACTGACTTATTCACTTAGAAAGAGGACAGGTTAAAATCATTTTCTTAGCCCCACTGTCTTCTCAACAGATATAACAGTCCAAAGAACAGTGAGAAAAGACATGCAAATGAAAACCTACGTGAAAAGTGTAAGACGACTAGTTATTCCAAGACAATAATTTAGAAGGTTAGAGAGAGCGAAGATCATCTTGAATAAGTTGTAAAGTTATCCTGCAATATATATATATATATATATATATATATATATATATATATATATATATATATATATATATATATATATTAGGTTGGTGCAAAAATAATGACGTTTTTGGCCGTTAAAAAATACGTCAAAAACGTCATTATTTTTGCACCAACATAATATATATATATATATATATATATATATATATATATATATATATATATATATATATATATATATTTTAATCTCGTATAATAAAAATATAATTATAATATATTGCTGTACTTTGAAGTAATCAATATTCTTAAAGTAAACTGCTAAATGTGAATTTTTACGTCATTTGTTCTTGTGCGATCTCTATCTCTCTCTCCCTTATTCTCTCACACACAGACATATATATATATATATATATATATATATATATATATATATATATATATATATATATATATATGATTGAAATTGTTATGGTCCGGTTCATTCTTCCACGGTGATAGTCCAAGGTAGAACCAATAAAGAAGAACTCGAAGGCGGATATGGAATAACACAGATATATTACAAACAGGAATATATACGGAGAGGTAGAAAAGTGTTAGTGCGAACAATCAGGTTTAGTAGTAATTGTCTGACCGCGACTCCGTTTCGGACTGTCTCTGACTCGACTGACTGACTCATGACGGACTTCTGACGGAACTCACTCCAGACTTCAGACTGAACTCAGACTTCACACGGAACTCAGACCTCAGACGGAACTCCCTGCTTCCTCTTGAGGCGCAGTATTTATTACGTATGGAATAGGCCATTATGTTATTATGGGTAAGGTTCCATAACAATATATATATATATATATATATATATATATATATATATATATATATATATATATATATATATATATATATATATATATATATGTATATATATATATATATATATATATATATATATATATATATATATGTGAATTTATTTCAATCATTCATGAGCTTCATTTCCTTAGCTATGATTAATTAATGGTGAACATGTCATTTAGTTTATAATCGATTTCATAAGGATTCTTCTATTAAGACTGGAGATTAATTATACATTATACACTAGTGTTATCAAAACGTCGGAGAATTCCAGTAAGATATCTTTAATCATTTCTCAGATACAATGGTTCAAAGCTTAATCTGGACAATTTTTCCTGTTACAAGATTTGGAAAATGTTGCTGTTACAACCAGAAAATAGTGTATAAAATAATAATTATTCGTTCACGAATTCAGAGAGAATTTATGCTTTTCTTCGTTGTGAATGAATTTTTCCTTTTTCTTACCACAACCAATTCTCTTTTTGCACGTAGGATACGTTTCCAAGACTACCGTACAAAATACAACAGTGTAAAAAATTATGCACATTTGAAAATTAGAAATAGTTTCCATCCAAATATATTTAATAAACATATATTATTTTTCATGCACAAATATATTGATTTTTTTTTATTTATACATACATATATATACCTATCCATAATTCAATCACTCAGGATCACTACGAGAATTTAAAACTGCCATCTTCATGTTGTTTTTCGATAGCGCAAAATCACTTTCGTCACTGGAAATATTTACACTATTTACATTGTTAGGACTATTGTCCTCATCTTTGTCACCATATCTATTACAACGTTTCAGCCTTTCAGTATCTGTCTATATTTCTGAGATAAGGTATTATGTACACCATTTACGATTATTCGGACTATTGTCCTCATCTTTGTCACTATATTTATTACAACGTTTCGGCCTTTCAGTATCTGTCAATATTTCTGAGATGAGGTATTATGTACACCATTTACGATTATTCGGACTATTGTCCTCATCTTTGTCACTATATTTATTATAACTTTTCGGCCTTTCAGTATCTGTCTATATTTCTGAGATGAGGTATTATGTACGCTATTTACGATTATTCGGATTATTGTCCTCATCTTTGTCATCATATTTATTACAACATTTCGGCCGTTGTACGCTCCGGACATTTTCAGGTGATTGGAATGTCGAACTGAACACATTATTGCGCTTACTGTGGTACAACGGCCGAAACTTTGTAATAAATATGGCGACAAAGATGGGGACAATAGTTTACATAATACCTAATCTCAGAAATATAGACATATACTGTAACCGACTTGTAACCGTTCCAAAATTTTCTGTTTGTATGAAGCATACCTTCAATTGATCTCAACTGTATCGATTAATCTTGAGTGGTAATTTCTGCAGTGCCATATTTTTCAAACTCACAAAATCTGATAGCCTCTCGTAGCAAATGTACATAATGTATTATTGATTCATTTGGCTCCATTTTGTTGGCGAGAAACATTGTCTCTCAGCAATAACCATCTTCTTTTTCAGTGACAAATTTCTCTTTATAATGTCCGTATTTTGCGAAAAGGTCAAATGATCCAGTTTTCTGGGCTACACCATGACAGAGATCATTCTGATGGCCTCATGTCCTGCCGAAAATAGATCTGTAAACTTATTCTCTCCTCCGGCCCTGGAAATGTTTAATAGCGATATGTCTTTGTGTGTATCTTTTGCTTCACTGGTTTTGAATACGAATTCGGTCATCGCTGTCATGGTGTTTATTTTAGTTCTTTTTATGATTCTTCATAACTTGCCATAATCATTTTCAAATCACGTTGGAATTGCACAATTCGTTCAACACTGTTATCATTTGTAAGAAAAGGATTTACAAGTTCTTTGCCTACTTGGAGAACTTCTAGATACCAACTACTACCGCCGTGCGCCATCTGATGGAGAGGTTACATGCAACCAGATGTATATAATGTGCATAGGTCCGGACAACACTGGGGAGTGGTGGATCAATATACGGAAAAATAGATTAGATACTATTTTACTTTACTAAATTGTTACTTAATTATGTTACGTATAGATTCGGCATTTTATAAAATAAAATTGACTGAGGTTACTTAATCGTTTACTCGCCATTTGCAATAAATTCGGGGGCCACACAAAGACAGATGTTTAAACGATGTTAAAGTAAAAAAAAAAAATCTGTGCAAAACACATAATCGGTTCTTTTTGTTGAAAGATGTTATTTCAGAAACGTTTAAAAAGAATACGTGCAAAAAGAGAATTGAGTGTATGTCTTTCCCTTCAAGAATTTTTTCTTCGTTATTCCAATGCGATTTAGGATTTCTATATCACATTTTTCCGTCATCAGTGAAAACAATTCCCAGATAGATAGATTTGTGTATTCACTTTATTCTGACGTCTGCAATAGGTAGCTAGTATCATTTAGAGTTTCTAGCGCTAATAATTAATCATTCTCTTTTTCACAATTGATGGTCAGTCTTTCCCCACTCGCTTTCATTTACAACCATATCTAGGAGTTCCAACAATCTTCAGTTAGTGCCTTCCATCAACACAGTGACAGCTGCGTATCTCATTTTATTCAGATCATGCCTACTAATATAAAATCCTGATAGAACTCTTGTACTCATAGCACCGTCTTATGCTATTGGCTAAAACATCTTTAAGAAACCGTATCTTCGTTTCCCTGGTACGCTAAATACCACATCTTCATATATTCCACAAATTAACTGAGTTCAGATTTTCATTTATAGAAAAAAATGTCTTTCTTTGATAGATTGTATAATAGCGTACTCTTCAGCATTGATAATATTTGTTATTCTACCCGGTGAAAAGAACTCATTTCATGTCTAGACATTAATAGAAGTCGGCTACTTTGATATGATTAGCTTCATTAACACGAGATTCTTCGTCTTCCTTTTGTGTACATATACTTATGACTTTGACAATTGTTGTAATAGATATTCATTTAACAGATTGTATTAGGTATTCGGTTACCTGCTTGTCTAGCCCTGGGTATGACGATAAATTACATCCGGTATCAAAACATCTGATCAGGAGATTGGAGGTTTTGAGGAGCGTGGTATCAAAACTTAATTGCTGTTGTTACTATGTCCACCCAGGCCAGAGTGTTAGCTACTGTTTTGGGTTCCAGCTGTGGGCAAATACTGACCCCGCCCCCTAAAAAACAAAACACTATGAAAATATAAATATACATTTTTATAATAAAAATACTAGCAAAATTGTTTTATATATATATAAAAAAAAAACAAATTGCCACCGATATATTTTAACTGTAGTTTAAGGCTAACAATAGCGTTCAAAATATATTGTGTTGAACATATAAAATTACGTTCAAATGTTTAGATTTCGGTATTAAATAATCCACAGACTTGTTGATATGCCACTAAGCAAATTTACCAAACAACAAGTTCGTCAAGTGAAATCGAAGAGTTATTTTCACGTTATATCCTGTTACTTTCGAATAAATTGACATGAAACCATCTATTTAAATGCATGAAACATCTATTTTACTGCAATTATTACATTATAAATTTCGGCAAGTTGATAAAAACTATTGAGTTGAATAATATAAAATATTGAATCACTCGAAAAAATGTAATTTTTTTAACACATAAAAAGAGTATCTTTGACAAGGATTAATTTTTTTAAAATCGAACATTTCTTTTCTGTGAAAAAAAAAAAAAAAAAACGAAACTCAGTATACATACATACTTGGTGCAAATTAAATGAGACAACCGATTTAGGTCCCTTTCTTTCAGCATACAGTCAGATTTGGACCCACCAGAGTGACAAGGTGCCATCGATTTTTTATTTTCAGATTCGATTATTTAGCGTAGTGTGTAGTGATATGAATCTATTTTCGAAGTATATGATAAAATTTGTTTAGCGTTGAAAAATGTTGCGACATCCTTGATGGCAGCAGAGCTTCATCACGCTCAGACATTACCGTCCAGACTGTCGATTAATTGTCCTACGGTCAGTGTCTGCGTTGGACGTTACTCTAAGGAAGCGTACGAAAATTGTAATTGCAACGCTGCACGAACACAATGGCAAGAGCAAGTCAAAGAACTATCGACTGGCTGTAAAATTCTCCAGATTTAAACCGATCGAGAATCTGTGGTCAATCAGTAAGGAAATGCCTCGTGGAAAAGATATAAGAAGTATTAACATGTGCATTGGGCCATGTTTCATTGGAAAAATACGAACAAAGTAATTTAAAATGGAATTATTCTTTTTGTTTCAATTAATTTGCACAAGGGTACATACATACATACATACATGCATACATATATATATATATATATATATATATGTGTTTCGTTAAAGACGACTGAACGGTAAACCGATTAAAATTTTTATTTAATTATTCCTGTCTTCGTACATGAGTTTTCTTTTCTGGACACATCTGCTCGTCTACTTTTCCTTAAAGAATTCATAATTGCAAAACAAACACGAGTTAACAATGATTTTTCCTAAATACCTCATCGAACGACAGATTAGACTAGAAGTAAATAATAAGGATACTGAACACACAGACAAAACAAAAGCATAAACATCTTTCACGTGTCATGCATCTTCTGGATATCTCAATTATTTCCCTTTTACTAGACTAAGATTTTGTTCACCACAGCAGAAGAACTATCTACCCCAGTGGACGAAATAAAGAGTTCATTTCGAAATTCCAATCACTTGAAGAAGGCCGGAATGTACAACGTCTGAAACGTCCTGAATATCGAAAGAAAAATGAGGAAAACCGCCCTAAGAATGTTAATAGTAGAAATGTTTACGGGTATATTTATTTTTATTTTGATGTTATTTTAACTGATGAAATGTCGGCCAGCTTATCTCTTGTCTGCAAAAGTCCAGGATGTAAGATTTAAGAATTGAAAGCTATTATCGGAGATAATTTTATATATTAGTAAAATATATTTATATTATAGTAAAATCAAATATTTCAGGAAACGTAACTTTTCGTCTTTTACTACAGTAAATCATAGACATACAACCAATGTTTCTCTCTCTCTCATTCTCTCTCTCTCTCTCTCTCTGAAAAACAGGTACGCAAACATTCACACACATGCACACACAAGTACACACACATGCACACACAAGTACACACACACACACACATATATAGTCTTAAGATGTGCTATAGTTATGGGATAAAGTGCTCAATATCAGAGATAGAGCGTGTGTAAATATTAAAGTGAACATAGAAGTCAACATTTAGAGGCGGCAGTCTGTTTCATGCTAGATGCAATCGTCAGGCCTGACGATTACATCTAACATAAAACAAACTCGCCTCTAAGTGTTGATTTCTAAGTTCACTTTTATATATATATATATATATATATATATATATATGCTTGTTGTAACAACAATATTGTCTAGATCATGCGACAGCATAACTATCCATCCCACAAAAGGTTTAATATCTAAAAAAAAACACTGAACTCAGTTTCTTTTTTCTACGTTTTCGGATAGGACTTTTAGCCATCTTGATACCATTTATCGTAAGAATCACGGAAATAATTTTCACTTCGTCGGCTAAAAAAAGAACAAGTTCAATCGTTTTGTGTCATATGCATTGTCTTCCCAACTAAGCAAATGTGAGAGGAAAAAATCATTTGGGCTTTCAGTGCTACCAACATTCATAATCTGACCTCAATCTTCAAAGTACATTCAAGAACCATAAATAAATGGTGAATATGTTTAAAAAAAGCGTGAGCCTTAGAGAGGAAAACTGAATCAGGAGGTCACAACAGGAAGAGGGATCATCATTTCAACTTAGAGCTAAAAATATCAATTAGAAACGATCCAATTGGATTCATAAGGCATTTGGTACGCCAGAGAGAGTGAGGAGTTTCAGCAATAACAGCCTAAAGAGCAGTGAAAAAATAACTTGAAAATAAAATTGTACCTGAAACCGGTGATGGAACTTGTTACACAAAGACAGAAAGTTAGAAGATTAGAAAGAGTGACGATCATCTTGAATGAGTTAGAATTTAAATTCTTTACGAGCCTCCGATCCTTAGCTATGATTAATTATCGATGAACACATCATTTTCGTTTATGATCGAATCCATCACGATTCTTCTTCTAAGCTTATAGAGTAATTATACATTATGTTGCTCAAGGTAGCATCCAAGAGAGTTATAAAAACCTCAGAAAATTCCAGCGAGTTTTCTTTAGTAATTTCTAAGATACAACAGTTCAAAACCTAATATAACAAATTTATTGATTTATTAATCTAACAGTATTCCTTGTTAATGTAACTGTCAATTTAGTGGATATACGTGTTTGAATAAAAATCTGTTTAATTAAGAAGGATGAAATTATCACTTACCGGCCTATTTGCAAACGGATACGAAAAGGTATGTTCGCTGATATAGACAGTGAAATGGCGTCTCGATATATATAGTAAAGCTTAGATATGGCAGAAGACCGGAGAGGATAAAGTACATTGCTCACTCGTAATTGATCTCGCGTGAACTGCTTGCTAAGCAGAAGATCACGTCGATGTGTTCTTGCATGAAGTTAATTATGACCACTGCGTCTTGCGAGGAAGAGAGTTTCTGAGAGATAATGAAGGGTATGCCAACTACAAAATGAACACACTTGTGTAGCTGTCCGGTATTTTTCTCCGATTTGCCAAGCTATCTTTTGCCATATATTCATTTTCACCTGCTTCGTCTTCTTATCAACATCTATCAGCATACATTTATGACTTCCCTTGAGCACAAGAGGTATGTTGATTTTATTGCTTTCAAAAAGCTTGTCACTGAAGATGGTCGTATGCAACACGAGATTCACCTGCTCATTCCCTGCTAACAGTGGTCGTAAATGTTCATACAACTCCTCTGCGAACTGTATTCACAGGACAAAATTAACAAGGCATCGTTAGTAATCTTTCTTTGACTGCAGAGGAGAGTCACATTATATGTTGCAAATTTTCAGTAGATTTCTTACTCTGCATGCACAACAGTGAATTGTAATATCTGTTTTTAAATATAGTTCTTGATAGAATTTTTAACGTCTTGTAATCCGCTGCACAAGTAATAATTACGATTACCTTCTTCAAGAAATCTTTTCTAAGCCAACTTCCTGATTTCGGATCTGTTGCCTCTTGTATTACTTGAGTAAATGCTCGTTGCATTTTTTTTCTTTTTTCCAAGCGAAATTATCTCCCTACAACCCACGAAGCATTTTGTCTCCCTAGTTGCATTTTCATTCAGTGCAACTTTTAACATCTACTCCTGGCTAGGCTGTAAGTACTCATGAAAAGCGATACCTTCTGCTGCTACATAAAGTTCTAGCCATATTCGCATCATCTTCCACTCTCTTTTCGAGTTAGGTAAAACCAAATGACTTTACTCCTACGATCTAATCTCCTGTTTATGGTTACTGTTTCCCTGCTTTTCTTTTCAGTCTAATTTTCCCAGACACTATTTGCTCCATTTATCAATGCCTGTACTATGTATTATAATCCGAATTACCCAAGCATTGCTGTCTAAAACCGAATTACTGTCATTTAGTTTGCCTCTACAAATGCTTTATACTCCACACACATCAATAATTTCATCTTGAGTGTCATATCCATTTGTAGAACTCTCATGTATTTATAACCAACGTCTATCTTTAACCTGCATAGATTCGCAATGAGGAACTCTATCTCTATACTATCTACCATTCTTCTCGTCATCATAGCCAGAAAAGCAAATGACATCCAGGGATCAGAGCAGACCATAACACTGTGTGTATCTATTCTAAAATGGTTATTATTAGCAGAATACAAAAAAGATGATTAATAAAGTTTTTTTTTTCTTGTCTTTTGCGGACTTTTAGTCAGCATTCTTCTAAGTGACAAAGAAAGAATAATGACCATGAACATCATTGAGCATAGTGAGTTTCCTGAGAATTTCCACGTTTGATTTGTACTTTAAGTTCATTCTCTCCCGGAGTTATTACTGTTCTCATCATAGTGTTCCGATATGGCCAGCTAGCTAATTTTAGGTAACTGACAATCAGATCAGTACTACTGAACAATATCATTAGTATTATTACTGTGGTATTTTTTCTTTACTATTTCAACCAGAGAAATCAAGAGACAATTATTTTTTTGTCTCAGAAGAAGCAAATTGATAAGGCGCCATACTGTCAGAGAACAAAATATATATATATATATAATTTTGTTCTTTGCATATCAGTAGTATCCTAGAGTATGTTTTTTGTTTTGCAATTCATATATTTTAGGGGTAGCCAAAATTTAATCCAAATAATTATGTTACGCCTATTGATATAATTCCAAAAGTCACAATAATATGTTTTTTGTTGTCTTAAGATGCAACATTTTACTGATCTCTAGGTCGTTGTTTTTACGTTTTCAAATATGTGCTTTTGTAGGATTATTATTATTATTATTATTATTATTATTATTATTATTATTATTATTATTATTATTATTTACTTGGGTTTCTAATGTATACAACTTTCCTTCCGGGTCGCAACTAGAGACCTAAGGTCAGAAATAGCTTCATTTCACTGATCAATATTTGTATTAACAAAAATACTTCGATAAGGCTTTTCATAATGTTTAAGCTGTACTTGTGAGTATAACGTTTTAAATTTCTTTAAGGCATGAGCTTACAGGAATCCTTCCATTTAGTCTATTGGAACATTTTACAATCAATCCAAAAACTCCAACCCCAACTGGACTTACTGATGTCATCCTGTGTCACATTTTCAAGAGTTCTACGTCAAGATCCTTTATTCTGATAGTTTTTGAATATCTTCAACGATACATTATAATCTGAAGAAATCAATAAGAAAGCACATTCTGTTTTGGGGGTCTTTAATCACGATGTCGGGTCAATTAGCTTTGATGGTTCAGTGTGTATTGTAAAATCCCATAAAATTGTTACAGTTCTTATGTCTTTAACCGGGTCTGGAAAGATGTTTATACCGGGTTTCTTGCAGTTTCCTTCCCGTGAAAGTTATACATTTTCCAGTAAAGATATTGGCACAATCTATTATGACGAGTTTGGTATTTAATAGGTGCCAACACGGTGGAACCTGATAGAAGGTGCTACATTGTTTCTGGATATTTGTCAGCACTTCGGATTAACACAATTTTTCAGTATGTGTGCTTGGTAACTTTTAATTATCAAGCATTGGTCCTTTGCAGCAAGTATAACACCTCGTTTTCAGCTTTTAACCATTCACAACGTAACCACTGATGGTTACGGAGTTTGTCTACATCAGTTCGTTTGGTACGGGCAGACTATTTTTCATGAAAAGGCTTATCTTGCAATCGTTACTGTATTTGGTACATTAAATTTACTTTTGCCTTCTTTTGTAGTTTTTTTGCCACTGCAGTAGGTGTATTATTATTATTATTATTAATATTATTATTATTATTATTATTCTATATTTCAGGGATGAGGTTTTATGCACACTGTTTACATTGTTCGGACTATCGTCCTCAGCTTTGTTACAATATTTATCCGAACGTTTCAGCAGTTGTACGCTCCGGCCTTCTTCAGGTGTTTGGAATGTCGAACTGAACTGTTTATTTCACACACTGGGGTAGACTGTTCTAGTTCCACGTGCCATGTCTAATGGATGTCAGTTATTAGATAGATCCTGTTAATTCCCCTTTCATGTTCTCAAGATCGCATGGCGCAGTGGACAAAGGCGTTAGTTAGATCCAGGGACAAGACCCGAAGAGTGTGATTTCAATATCTGGTTAAGGCGGCGTATAGTGTATTATTATCTTTGGTTATAGTGTTGTATTATTTTATTATCTTTGCTTTGTACAGTACGAGGTATTTGAAAAAGAGACAGCATGAATACGCAATCAGATGAGGTGCCATACGGTCACAAAGAAAAAAAGTAATTTTGTTACTTGTAGATGAGTACTATCCAAGAGTATGTTTTTGCAATTCATATACTTGGTTTCTCGTTTTGGTATAGAACAGGTAATTTCGTTGAATGAGATACCACATTCTCATCGTCGATTTTTTTATGTTTCAAAGATATGCTTTTGTAGGATTTTTCTTCTTCTTCTTCTTCTTCTTCTTCTTCTTCTTATTATTATTATTATTATTATTATTATTATTATTATTATTATTATTATTGTTGTTGTTGTTGTTGTTGTTGTTGTTATTATTATTATTATTATTATTATTATTATTATTATTATTATTATTATTATTATTATTATTTCCTATGATTTCTGATGTATGCTCATTTCTTTCCGGGTCCTGGTCAGAGACCATAGGTCAGAAATGGCATCATGACATTTTCCACTGAGCGGTTTAGAAAAAAAAAATCACACACCTTTTACATAGATAAAGCTCGTGTGGTTTTAATTTTGAGAACAATCTTTTGTAATTATTTAAGATATAGGCTTCCAGGAATCCATTCATTAGTCTACTGAAACCGTTTCAAATCAATCCGATGTCTTTAAATACAACTAGAATTGTTGATGCACTCATCTGCTACATTTTTGAGATTTCGATTTCAAGGTACTTGTATTTGATAGTTTTTTCAAGATCTTCAAAGATTCATTGCAGTCTGCAGGGACCGCCATGACAGTAAGAAGGCATATTTTGTCTTTGCGGTCTCTAATAACGATGTCTGGGGGATAGTTTGATCGTTCTGTCTGTGTGTATTGTGGAATCTCATAAAATCTGTACAAGTCCTGTCGACGTAACCGGGTCTTTCAGTTTCCTTTCCGTAAAATTTGTTAATTTTCCAATGTAGATATTGGCCCACTATATCATAACAAAATTTATAATCCTGATATAAGATGGTCAACTGTTTCTCGATATTTATCATAGAATCTGCATTTTGGGCTCACATAAATTTTCATTTTCTGTGATTAGTAATTTCTAGTTAGCAAGCATTGCAATATTTTTTATTAATATTCTCTTTTGTAATCAGAATTGTTTCCAAAACTAAATATCCGATCACATATTAGACATAACTGACAACTATATAAAGCTTTCTAGCTATTTTATTTGCGTTGTTTGAATTCACTGAATTCGGGAGACAATCCTGTAATTTTCACTTTTGTCTTCGATAATTTACAAAGTCGATCAGCCATTTTTTGTTCGTTTTTGATTTTTTGTGTTTTGCCTTAGTTTTTTGTCACTACATTATTATCACATTCATTATTGTGGTTTTCATTTTCAAGAACTTTTAACTATCATCCGGACATTATTAATATTATTTTTCTTATCTCGAAAGCTATTCATCATGTTTCTATTGAAATCTGTACTTTAAAATCAGCTGCTGCTTATCTTATTACCGTCCTTCTTTTTCGACGTTAAAGTGTAACCAACTTTAAATTATTGGCAACATGGAAAACAAACCTCTTGAAATTAATTTCAAGTGTTTTTTTTTCTCTGAGAGTGAATTTTCTCAATCTTTTTTCTTGTTAATTATTGGCTCTTCATTCTCTTTCTCATAGAATTTCCCAAGTCAAGTAAAGCGGATTTTGAATGTAGAATTAGATATTAAATGTGTGATATAAGGTATAATTAAACCAGGTATAATGGCTGATTGCAAGAATGCATTTTATAAATAGTTTGCACTTCTACTTTCTTGTGTCAGATGTAAGTTATGTTTTTTGAGGGAGATCAGGAGAGAGGGGAACGTGGAAGGGATTTGTCTTAAAGAGAAGAGGTTTTCTAAATTTATACCCGAATATTAAGGTTATGATATTAATTTAGGGTTATATTAAGAATGAAATATTAATTTAAACTTAATATATATATATATATATATATATATATATATATATATATATATATATATATATATATATATATATATATATATCTAAGCCTCTAAGTGTTGACTTCTATGTTCACGTTTATATTTATATTTATATATATATATATATATATATATATATATATATACATACACACACACACACACACACACACATATATATATATATATGTGTGTGTGTGTGTGTGTGTGTGTGTGTGTGTGTGTGTGTAAGAGTTTGGGTACAATAAGCCGAAGAAAAATAATCGAAAATGATATAGTAGTCGGAGTACTAGTATTAGTAGTAGTAGTAGTAATAATAATAATAATAATAATAATAATAATAATAATAATAATAATAATAATAATGAAAATAATATAAATAGTAATAAAACAGCCTTATTAAAATGTTTTTTTTTCTTTTCCTCAAATTGTTATACCACTTCAATTATTCGGGGAGAAAGACATGTGCATGACCAAATTTCCAATGTTTACAGTTTTCTCATCTCTCTCAATTTTTTTTTTTATTCTTTGCATTGAATTGGAATCTTCAGTTGGAGTTGCTAAACACGTGATCTCGTTTAATACGTCACTGAACTTTACAATATGTCTCAATATTCTGAAAAGTACTGTTTCGATGTGTCATTTTACCGATTCGTAAGTGGCTTGTTCATTTTATCTGATCATATATTAAAAGTGATAATGGAGGAAAATGAGATAAGATTTTCGTCATCGATTGTCCATTTGATTCCAGAAAAGAAGAACATTCTAGAAATAACAAATCCTTATACGCCCTTAATAGACATGGTGTGGTTTTCAAAGCATAATGTTTGTAGCCTTACTTTTAGCATGTACATGTATTTGAGTTGAAATGCTCATTTCTAAATAGTGAATATTCAGCTGCCGCGAAAGAGAAACTATTATAAAAATGCTGATTACAACTCCACTAAAAAAATAAAGCTTATAATGAAAGAATAAACTCATATGCACATATTGTAAAAGAGAAAAAAATAACTTAGTACAGCGAAAAATTCTTGAAAGTGCTATAAATGATACGTTCCCGAGTATTTTCAAATATCTCATTTGTTAAAAGAAAAGTTCCTTTCTAGATGCAATATAATAATCAACGATAGCAACAAGATTAAAATAATTAAAAGCAAACGTTTAACTCATAACATTATATAAAATAAATAACAGACAATATATTAAAGTAAAATAACTAAATTAACAAAATTGTGAAACAACAAAAACAGTATTTATTCAGTTTCAATCAATATGTCCAATATTTACATCACTTAAAGTCCTCCATAGTTCGTATTCCCTTCCCAAAACTGTTTGAGACCAGACCACCGGTTTAGTGATGGTAGGGAAAAATAACGTAATACCCATCCACCGGTTGAACAGTGGTCGAGAAAAATGACTTAATGCTCAGCTACTGGTTGAATGGTGGGTAAACACTTGTAACTGTTTTATATCTAGCGTGACACATTACATACCAATTATTTGCGAATTTTGATTCAGGAGCTCAGGCAGTTTTAAAATTGTTCATGACCGCAGGTCCCAAAGGGTTAATACCAAGAGATTTTCGAATATCTAAGATCGTTCTCTTATTCAAATTTCAAAGCATAAAATTATTCTCCACGTTATTTTTCATAGGTTCATAAATAAAACTGCTTGATGAAGTTCATCCAGGAACGAAAAGCATTGATATAAAATAAGTTGCTCGTGTTATTTCATCTATTAACATGTACATTTTGCCAGCTATCCACTCATTTCATTGTCATTTATAGGTCTGGAGAAAGAATTCTCAATGGACCAATTATTCATTTTATTTTAATTTATATATCACTTTATTTATAACTTGAAAAGGATTGCAGATATATTTGGTGCTATAACATACATCTGTACTTTCTAAATCTCCATCATAAATCAAACTTTAAAACTGCGGAAATTAAAGACATAAATAGAATCAATGTCTACGTTTTCCAAAATCGGGGTCAAAAATGGTATTAAAAATTGTAGAACAGTGATTAATTTTTATTTCATTTTAATAAATATATTCTTTATGTCTAAATTACAAACAATCAAGATGCACACTTTTTTTTTATCTCTATGTGGATCTATTCGTATATAACCACCTCTAAACACAAATAATAAAAATTACCTGACGCAAAAAATTTAACAGGAATTGACACCGTAATGCCAAAGTCGACAGAGTTAAACTATGATATATTATTAGGTTGGTGCAAAAATAATGACGTAATAATGTCGTTTTTGAAGTTAAAAAATACGTCAAAAAACGACATTATTACGTCATTATTTTTGCACCAACCTAATATATTGTTATAACAATATTATCTTAAGCCAGTAAACAAAATTTGACGGAGTAGCACATTCCTCAAGCGTATATATATATATATATATATATATATATGTATGTGTGTGTATATATATATATATATATATATATATATATATATATATATATATATATATATATATACACACACATACATACATATATATATATATATATATATATATATATATATATATATGTATGTATGTGTGTGTATATATATATATATATATATATATATATATATGAAGAAATATAGTTTTACGGTATGCTAGATCTTTGGGATAAAGTGCTCAATATCAGAGATAGAGCGTATGTAAATATAAAAGTGAACATTGAAGTCAACACTCAGAGGCGTCAGACTGTTTATTGCTAAAAAACGTAATAATTAGGCAACCTGATGATTGCGTTTAGCATGATATTTATCTCAGATTCTGCATTTCGAGTTAACCCAATTTTCCAGTATGCGCTTTGTAAAGTCTAGTTAGTAAGCATTATAAACGTGCAGAAAGAATAAAACATTCGGTTTCAGCTTTTAATCCAGCCGTACGTAGTCACTGAAAGATACAAGTTTTGTCTCAAGCAGCCTGCTTGATACTGGTAAAATATTGTCTATGAAAAGTCTTATCTTGTATTCGTTTCTGCATTTGTTGCATTTACCTTTAGTATCTTTTTAAGACTTTGCCGCTGCAGTAAGTGTATTATAGTTTATTTTCATTTTTTTCATCCACTTGAAGAAGTTCCCTTTTGAAATTGTTGGCTTTCTTTATTACTGAATAATGTTTCTTTTTTCTTTCATGTTCTTTGACACAAATCACTATCCTATCTTCTCTACATGTATTTTTGAAGATCGATTCTGGTGGTTTTATATTCCCATATTTTGTATGTCTGATGCGTGATGATCTTTTGTAGATTTTCGAATGTTGTAAAAAAAAGATGTCATGACTTGTTTAAATGCTTCACGATTCCATTTTGTTTGGTTTGTTTTTATTAATTGTTTTGGCATTAATTCATCTGAGTTAATGTTGGATTCAATCTGGTTTTGATAACCAGATGTCTCATTGTTATTGGTGACAGATTTTTTCACCCGATACTGGTTCACCTGTGAGGGACGCGACACTTCTTTACCCGGGTGGCGATCGATCCAATATGATTTTTTGTTCATAAACATTGAGATTTGTATTTATTTTTGCGTTTCATCATTAACCGCCAAAGGGTAATTTTGTTCAAGATACCACCTCTAGCAAAACTCTCAGCTAAAACTAAAGAGCTCGTTCTGCCTGTTGCAGAATGGCGAATGTATTTTGAGTGATCAGAAGCATTTTTAGTGTTGGTGTTCTAAAAACATTCACCCAAAACAATTAAAAAAACAATATTAGAAACAAATCATGCAAGAAGGTTTAAAGCAAAGACAAACATTAAATATACAGCAATAACATTGGTTTATATACAATTCAAGAATACAATTGAGTTGAACGTTGATGGATAAATGACAATAGATGTATTTGGCTGCGTAGAATATTATTGTGAATGTTTGAAAGTGCTTGCAATTGCTATTCAGATTGTTTCACAAAATTAAACTAAGTGTCCACGTACGAAATTGTTCTTTGTGCTAGTTCAGTTATTAGTGCGTGTATGTAAGTTTGTTTGTATCATTGTTCAGAATTGGTAAGAGTTGCGTACCTGCAGTTGTGTGAGAACTGGATTGTTTGTTTACTAATACTTATTAAGTAATGAGAAAAATGTCACTTTTTAAAGTATCGTAAATGATGTTTAGATAGCGTTCCTGAGAGAGATAGAGTGTGCTTGTGGATTGTTGACTCAGAGATATTTTGCACGGCAAAGTCCTGGTTGGTCAGGGTTTTGACTTGCGTGGGTCAGTTTGGAATCCCTCTAGGAATGAAAGTCTGACTGTTTAAAGCGATCAGGAATTTCCTATTTATAGATTTCTGGACACAAATTTAGGCTCCGGTGGCTTGCGCGCGAAAATGCATTTTCACGTGAATTTGCTACAGTTCTAAGGCTTTTGACCAATAGGAAACTTCGTTTGCTGAAACTAGAGATTTGATTGATTGATAGAGATTTTGGTGTGAAGTGGATTATGCTGGAGGGGTGAAAGATTAGTATGGATTATCCCATCATGCCCATTAGACACGGCTGGTCCCTACCGGATATCACCCCAATATTTCTTGGCCACGAGCAGTTATTATTATTATTACAAATTATTTTTGTAAATTAATTTTATAGTACCAAAAACATCTATGCGAAAGTAAACAAATGAAGATTGGTAACATTTCGATCATTAATTGCTGATTTCACTCTCGGCGCCGACATTCGCTACAATGCAAAGATGTCTTTCGTTACTATTATTAATTTCAATTTTGTAATTTATATTTTTAATGTACCTTTATATTTTTATCTACCAATCTAATCACATTCCCGCTATCTCTCCGTTTCCTTCCGACTGTCTAATACATTTTCTTTTTTCTTCTTTCATAAATTATATCAGAAGATTTCATACAGACGAAAGTTATCCGATGATGAATGCGGCCAAATTTTATGATAATCATGAAGATGCAAATTAAGCACATGGGAAGAGTTTGACTAATATTCCTGGCTATAGGATCAATATTCCGAGGAAATTCATTTTTGATTTCTGAATTGGAATGAAATAAATTTCAAATTAAAGGCTTCATATCTTCATAATTATTCATTTGGGGTTATGATTTCAGTTCAAGATAAACTTTCATAAGATTCCACTTTCGATGTGTATGATCGTTACAATTGATATCGACAACTAATCTTCCATTAAAGATAACCTATTTCTTAAAATATTCGATTTTGTATTCCTTATTTTTCATCTGGCTTCATCAAATGGAATATATATTCATAATACTATTTTTATCATTTCAACCCAAGCAAGGCAATACGTCTAATAAGACGCAATGAGTTACTTGGTGTTAGAGAGTATCAGAAAAAAATACTATTAAGGAGTGAGAGGATAATACAAAAATAAGAATTACGAAGACAGAAGATAACGATTGACATTACATTTATGTTTCTGAAGGCTGGAAATTTTACTGGCAATTTAGAAGACGGAAGAAATTGACACAAGAGAGAAATGCGATATATCAAACTATTACAACTTGCAGTTATATCTAGCCAGTTCAACTGTATAATGAGGATTCCTTATTGTCAATCTACTACTGCTTTTAAATTCATAAAGTGGTAGGTACCATACAGGAAAGTTCGTAAGAGCAATTATCATGTGTGTATTTATAGAAAAATCACATGTAAGCTATATTACGGTGGTAATATATGCCTCGCCAGTATTAATAACATTGCAACTTCTTTGGATTTTATCCGTAACTCTAAATGTATAGCAGGGCGGCCAGGCAATATATGGCAGGAAATATTGAAAGCATGGACGGATGGTAATCGTAGCCATTTTCGTAAACATTAAACCTTCATTAATCGAAAATCAAGTGTTAGCGTAAGCTGGATCGTATAACGTTTTTGTATTGAATTTTTTTTTTTCCCGAAATCAGTTTTTACAAAAGACTTAACGGACGTATCAGTATTGATAAGATTTTCCTTATTAAGCTTTTGTCTGAATCAGTTTTTAAACAAAAGTCAGTGAAAAAGTCAACATGTTATTTGTGTCATTATTTTCTCTTCCAGTTACATAAGATAACTATTTTATTGTCGCTTCTGCAGAAAGCTATCAAGTGATGTGGTTTTTACTATTTCGCATTATTTCATAGAGCCATTCCACAAGAATTGAAGATGTTCCTTTTCAAGACTTACAGGTCTAATTCATAGAAAATATTTTTAGTTGTTGATCTGAAAATGTTTTGTATACAGCTGACAGTTTCAACATTTTCTGAACAAAATGGGCCTCATGCAGGAAATCCATTAAAAAGCCTCGATTTATGGAGGCTATTTATGAAGAACATAACTATAGTTCTTAAGTTAGTGATTTGGTTTTGAATCAATTTGTGGTATTTCCGATAATAATTTATTTTTTGTTTGTCATGTGTAGCTACCTGGCCCATCAGTATAGTGCAATATATATTTGGAACAGGCTGGATGCAAAAATACGAATTGTGGGATTTACCTATTAGTACCTACTGCCAGAATGTAAAAAGCTTAACAACCGTTGCAGACAAATTAAAAGAAAAACTAAAAACGAGTTTCCCCAAAGCATTTTCAGCAGATCTCGGAAGATGTAAGAAAATGGCAGCTAATATCGAAATAAAGGAAAACGTTCAACCCGTTTTCAGGAAAAAATGGAGCGTACCGTTTGCGTCAATAGAAAAAATTGACAAAGAATTAATTAGACTCGAAAATACGGGCATATTGAAAAAAGTAGAATACAGCAAATGGGCCGCACCGACGGTCTACACACCAAACAGAAAATTCCTCCCAGAAGAAAAAGGTTGTTTTAAGGCATATAAAGATAATACCTCTTATTGAGAGCAAGGCATAATCGAGAAAAGAATTGGTAATATGATGTACATAGTACAAGGAAAAAATTCTCACACAGAAGACACATAAACAAAGTAAGGAAGAGACCGTTACAGGATGCTAACTGTCCACCTCAAGAAGAGGTATTGGACACGATTTTCGACACATTCGATATAAAAAGACCGCAAATAATGCCAGAACCAAGAAGATCGTCAAGAAAAAGAAAACTCACTGAATCTTTGGAAATAGATCCAAAGAAAAAAAGATATAAAAAAAAAACCATGCTACGCAAAAGATTCGGAAGGGGGGTATTGTGGATTATTACTCATAATATAATAATAATGAACTATTCCATAATTAATAAATACTGCGATTCAGGAGTAGGCAAGGTGTCAGTCGCTCAAGTTTTGACTTGAGCAACTGTCCGGTTGTACTCTCTTCCTACGGACGGGAGGAACCCGAAGGAGGCTACGCCGAAGGAGGCTACGCCGAAGGGCGGAGTCTCCTTCGGGGAGGTAGACCGGCCCTAAACCCGTTTATGCGGGTTCAATGGGATATTTTTTGGACGAGCCCACGGGCTCGGAATGCCCACGTTAAAAAGGCCTTGTGCCACATGACGCCCTCGTGGGGGGGGTGACTGAATATCGTCAATCGTTCAAGTTTTGACCGACTGTTCGGTTGTACTCTCTTCCTACGGATGGGAGGAACCCGAAGGAGGCTACGCCGAAGGGCGGTGTCTCATTCGGGGAGGTAGACCGGCCCTGAACCCGTTTATACGGGTTCAATGGGCATATTTTTGGCCGAGCCCACGGGCTCGGAGTGCCCACGTTAAAAAGGCCTTGTGCCACAATACACCCTCGTGGGAGGGTGACTGAATATCGTCAGTCGTTCAAATCCTGACCGACTGTTCGGTTGAACTCTCTGCATTCGTGTGGGGAGGAACCCAAACAAGGCTACACCGAGGGGCGGAGTCTCGTTCGGGGAGGTAAACCGGCCCTGAGCCCGTTTATACGGGTTCTATGGGCATATATTTGGGCCGAGCCCACAGGCTCGGAGAACCCACAATAAATAACCGACCTTGTGTCACATGCTGCCCCAGTTGGGGTGGTGACTGAATATCGTCAGTAGTTCAAGTCCTGACCGGCTGATCGGTTGAACTCTCTGCCTTCTGGCGGGGAGGAATACGAACTAGGCTACGCCGAAGACCGGATTCTCTTTCGGGGAGGTAAACCGACCCTTAACCCGTTTATACGGGTTCAATGGTCATGTTTTTGGTCGATCCCACGGGCTCCGAGAGCTTACGTTAAACCGGCCTTGTGACACATGATGCCGACGTAGGGGGGTCCCTAATTATAGTCAGTAGTTCAAGTCGAGTCAAGAGTCAAGTCAGAGGCAGTCCGAAACAGAGTCACTTTCAGACAATTACTGCAAGACATTGGAATAGTGATACTGGTCGAGACTACATTGTTCTCTCTACTAAACCTGATTTTTCATACTAACACTTCTACTTCTCTGTATATATTCCTGTTTGTAATATATCTGTGTTATTCCATACCTGTGTTCGAGTTCTTCTTTATTGGTTCTAACTTGGACTAACACCGTGGTTCAAGGAACCGGACCATAACATGCAGTGAACTCCAGTATTTTCTATTACTGTATTACTAAATCGCCACTCATATGATTAAAGCTCTTCTTTGACCTTTATTTTTATTGTTTTAGTTTCATTCTGACTAACCAGCAACTACGAGAGTTACATGTACTTAATAACATGCAGTATTGATGTAAATTTGCATTCAGTCAGATGCAACCTTATTGCGAATATGTGAACGGAATATTTCCCATGACGTTATTCGGCGAGACTAATGACAGTGTAATATTTGATATTGTATTATCGGGAAGGTTTCTGTGTAAAAAAAAATCACATCGCTTTCTCATGAGAAGGTTTTCCGTGTAAATTTATTACATTCTCATGAACGAATCTGTGCACATTATTTGCATCGCAAAATTCAGTCCGCAAAATCAAAACCCTATCCTTGCTTTTATTCAGGATTTTCTCGGAATTCAAGTAATTCTTAAAGGTTTGTAGATTCCAGAATGTGTAGAATGCTAACTATATGCAGCCGTTCTGAAAGTCCATTTTTCAGAATTGTTGACATACGGAAGTGACGTTAGGATAAATATTTAAATTCACCAGAACATTCCTTCAAAGAGGACTACAGCAATATTCCCCAACTAAGGCTATTTTTGCTCTTAAATATCTACATCCTTTTCAAATATAAAGTTTCTAATCTTTATGAATCATAAAAGAGATCTCAAGATGTGTCTCTCTTCCCCTTCATTTTATCATTTCCTTTTCGCTTAATAGTTGTTTAATATTTATATGATATTTTCCTTGATATATGGACATTTATCGCATTTCGATCAAAGACTGACATCCTTTTATAACGCAGGATGCAGCAAATGTATCGCAATAGATGCGGAAAAGACGACGTGGATCTATTGTGTCGCCATCACGATCACCAGACCTAAGATAGATGTTTTATTCTGGTTTGTACTGAAATATTTTTTTTAAAGGCAGAAACGGTAAACAATTCCTAGACTAAAGCTAGCAATTTATGATAGATTTTCTGAAATTATTGTAAAAACGTTCAGTACATAAAGAGCGGGTGATTAATTTAAATAGTTTTTAATAATAACAAATCAAGTTGATTTGATATGACAACATTTATAAATTTTCTTAAACTTCTGTAATTTATTTTTTATTCAATAAAAATTCTATTTTTTTTAAGCTTTTATCTCTTATAACTAGTTTTAATTATTTACTTCCGTAATAAATAGCGGAAACTGTTATTAGGAGTTATTGAAAATATTTATCCAGAGTAATTTGTCTGCCATCGAACAGTCAGTGTGATATCCTGTGATGTCGTACATTGACTTTCCTTGCAACTAGATTTGCTTACTATTTCAAATAAAATGTTCTGCCTTCGTAATTATCTCAAGTGTTACATGATATTTAAACGTGTTGCTAATAAACTACAACTTGGAAATTAAGAATAGCTTCGTATTTAAAGAAACATTGTAGAAGTACATCGATAAATCGCCACAACTTCTTTCTGTAGCAACTTTCAAAATGGAATCATGATAAAGGCAGATAAAGGCAGATAAAGGAACTGATGATTGGTTGGTATATTATCAAATATCACCAACTGTCATATATAAGAAGGAAAATACACTAAAATTATCATATATGACTACGGAACAATCATTGTAGCGCATATAAAAATCTTAAGTTGCCAGACCATTCAGTTATATAAAATAAGGCATATAGTATTTCAGAAGATAATGGAATTTTTTATTTTTTGAGTTATTTTGTCGTTTGTTTCATTTTGTTTAACGGTATATTGACCTCTGTGGGTTATTTAATGCAGGAATCTAAAACGATTGAATGTAGATGTATGACTTCAACTACACATAAAATATATTAATGGTCATTTTGTTTTAAATATGTATTGTTTGATAATTTTACTATAAACAGGAATTATTGGTCGTTTGATTTTGCTTGACTACATATCAAACATTATGAATTATGTAATACTGAAATCTAAATATTCTGTAAGTAATTTGGCACTTTCAACTACAGATATTTTGTCCATATTGCACACTTTCAGGATAGAAGTATGTGTTTTTTATAAATAGTCATTAGATCATATATAGTCATTAGATCATATATAGTCATTAGATCATAAAATGTATTGTTGATAATTATTCTATAAATAAGTAGTTTTACATTTACTTCGTGTAGTATTGTCATATTAGTGTTAAATTGATCGCTATAAAATGCATTGTTCTCATTTTATTATAAAAATATACTGTTCATTTTTGATTAGGGGTTAACTAGTAGCCCATACCTAGGGCCCTGACAACTTCTACCAATCCGGGTCAGGGTGGATGTTGGAACAAAAGCAGATAAGATGTGGTTTCAAACACCAAGAAAACCTCCAATCTCCTGATCTGAAACCTTGCTGGTTTAAATAATTATATTTGAAAAAAAATCATTATTTATTTAAAAATATTAATGGAATATTCAATTACAAAAGAATCATTCGTACGATGCTAGATGCTTCGGCTATAAATAAACCCATCAATGTATGGATTAACCAAAGAAACAAAAAAAAAAAAGGAACTAAAAAGAAATCACTCAATGAATTATCTGTTGTTAAGAGGTTTTCATTCTATGCAATTTTGTAAAGTGGATTCGTTTAAATCATTTATAATTTCATGTTGATATTTACGAGATATTTTTGGCAAGAGATGTGGGTAGGATATCTCAGATTTAAGATGATTATTAGGATTCGGTAGTTAAATTGCATTGTATCTATTTAAGGTAGTCACAAAAGTAAAATATCCTCTTGATTCATTCAAGAATGTTTAAGGAATCTGTAACTCATCGAACAATATCCCAATCTCCACAATTATGCAGGAAAATTTGTCGGTTCACTGAACCGCTTCAAAATATCTGTTTTTGTTCAAAAATAATAAAAAAATATAGAAATTACTTATATCCTAAAATATAAATATTTCACAATACCTTATGTAATCTATTAGCAAAATAAATTAATTCTAAACATGTAGAAACTTATAAAATTAATAAAATATAAGTCAATAATATCTGAATACCCCTTTAAGAAAATATCAATGTAGTCGAATAGAGAAGACAATAAAAAAACACCAAAACATATTGTAAAATTTACCTCAATGAGAAGAACTAAAATCGGACAGTGAAAATAAGAAAGCCTGATAAAAAAGCCAGTTTAGTCACCCAAAAGTGAGCAACCCAAACTTAAACGACTTCAAAAAGTTGACACAAAATAAACACTCCTATTCTCTTTACACGTAATATATATATATATATATATATATATATATATATATATATATATATGTATGTATGTTATGTTATGTTATGTTATGTGAAATGGAAAAAGTCGGACAATTATTTTTAACACATTTTTATGTTTATACGTTTTTTTATACATAAAAAATTTCTCTGTTTATAATAAACAGTATTACCGACATTTACCAGCCTGAATGTCCGAGTAATTTTCATAGAAAATATGCGTATTACGACAGGATTCGAACCTACATCCTATACGGAATCCGTCATATAGCCTGACGTGCTTTTACCGATTGAGCCACAGAGGAGTGTTCCGATTCCGTATAAGCATTTACTTACATATTTGTATCTACGTATAAACATAAAAATTATATATATATATATATATATATATATATATATATATATATATATATATATATATAAAGAGATAGAGAGAGAGAGAGAGAGAGAGAGAGAGAGAACTATTTTAAAAGACTACATATACGGATTTTAATGTAAATTAGCAACTACATAAAAGAGACATTATTCTTCGAGTGAAAAGAAAATTTCTTCATCGGGTGGGGGGACTAGTTAAAGTCGTAAAAACGCGTAATAAGCTTGTGTATTTTTCAATGATGGAATTTGGATCGAATCTTGGGATTCTATGTGCTATATGCAATCGTGGCCTAACGATTGCATATAACATGAAACAGCCTGTCGCCTCTAAGTGTTGACTTCTATGTTCACTTATATATATATATATATATATATATATATATATATATATATATATATATATATGTGTGTGTGTGTGTGTGTGTATGTACGTGTGCATGTATGTATGTATATATGTATGAATATGTATACTTAAGAGTAAGTATTTGTGGCAGGTTAAGACGTCAGTGAACTTAACAGTCCACGTTTTATTATGTATCTTAATCATTTATGGACTGATGTCTCCTTTGGGCCTTCTCACGCTGTATATTTCTTCTATACCTATCTCAATCTATCTATCTATCTTTCTATGCCTATCTCAAACTATCTAACTATCTATGCCTATCTCAAGTAATCTATCTTTCTATGCCTATCTCAAATTATCTATCTTTCTATGCCTATCTCCAATTATATTACTATGCCAATCTCCAATTATCTATCTATCTATCTATCTATCTATTTATCTATCTATCTATGGCTCTCTTACACTATCAATGCCTATCTTAAACTATCTATCTGCGCCTCTCTTCACCTTTATATCTGTCTACTAAATAGTATTTCTAAGTAGAAATCCCCCATTTAAACATGTTTTATTAATGAGAACTGTATAGAATATCAGTTAAGTTTTTTTGTGGTTAAATAAGTTGATTGACGTCATCTACATTCCTCCAGAAATTAAATGATGCATCACAAATATTTTAAACCATCGTTAGATATTTTCAATTGAAGTCGTTATCAAATTCCATCTTATCAATATAAGGTTTTTGTTATTAACATTCTGGTGATTGAAATGAGGTTGATAACATTTTATGATGACGTATCTACAATGCCCTTACGGTTTAAATAATTTTAAGACCTGCACGCCAAGGTCCATTTTTAATGTTAAATGACTTACACAATGCATTCCCCCTTCTTGGGAATTATTATATTGGTCATGGTTGATAATTATTTGAAAACACTTGTAAATTAAGAATTACATTTGGCATTTGGGTTGTTAATTATTGATGGTGTATAGTTTCAATATATATAAATTCGAAGAATTTTATTGAAATAAGAATTACAGATTTTATCAGCGGGAGAGTAATTAGCGTCTTGAATCGAGTCAATTATCGACTTCACTCAAACCTCTCTAAAGCTTTTTCCGCCATAGCTGGTATGTATGGATTCTTTTTACAGAGATTAAACATGGGATTTTCTCATCTCCCGTGAGAAAACCTACACTCAGCATAATATTTATATGGCATTCTGCTCTCACATTACAAATAATATTACCTTATTGATTTAGAGTGATACACGCGATGGAATTACGATTACATCTGAGTATGAATTCACCACTCATATATTTCAGTTTCACTTACAATATCAAGAGAGGATGCTTTCAGCAAACATGTGTCGTTTATGCCTTCAAATATGGCTTTATATGCGTTGAATTGTATGCTGTGTTCTCTGTATATATATATATATATATATATATATATATATATATATATATATATATATATATATATATATATATATATATATTTGCAGACGTATGTTTAGGTACATTTTAATTTAGTTAAAACCTACACAGACCACCTGTGGTTGATACTGTAAGAATGGCGAATTGGCCTTAGCTTCGGATTTTTGAGAGATAACGCCTAATGAGGCGTGATTGAAATGAAATGTCTATATTAGCGTTATTTTGGCGCAGGCAACATATACCGGCACAGATATATATAAACATATACAGCAACATATACAGCAACACACACACACACACTCACACACACACACACACACTCACACACACACACACACACACTATTTCTTTCTCTCTCTCTTTCTTTTTCTCTCTATCTCTATCATTCACACACAATCCTAGTCTTACGGATATATCACGTCGAAACACCGGTTCATGAATAATGTCTCGGAATTATTCATTGGAGAGAGAGATTTCAATTCCCGTTGTGATCACTATATACACATGCGGGCAAATACCCTGGGGGAAAGGTATCTGTCTACCTCTTCTCCCCAGACATGAATAATTAAACCATTATCTGAAAAAATCTCTTAAAATCCAAAGAAATATTTTCTGCTTATAAATCACCTGCAGAGGGTTGATAACAAATCAATTCACATATTTTCCTTGTTTGCCGAAAAATAAATGTCTTATCAACTGTATGAGCGTCGGTTAAAACGTCCATAGGTTAAACTACATGTAAATGTACTGGAATATAACACCTTGTTGGCCAGCTGTTGTATGACTGTACACATCCTTGTTTTTGTCTACCGATTACTGTGTCTACTTACATTTATAACGTGGTCATCTTCTGAACTTAGCATCCGTTTGGCTGCTTCAGCAACTAGTTAGGAAGATGATATCTCGTTTCGAATCTCAACCTGATCAGTTTTTCAGAGAGATAATTTTTTGATTATATCGGTCTGGGGAAAGGATTCTTGTCGTTACGTATTACCCGAAAAAGAAAAAGACAAACATTCCACTAGTTAATCAATACGTTGGAAATGAAATCTAGTAGACGAAACTTCGCGGAAGCCGTCGGTTAATGTACAAGTTACATAAGACACCGCTACCGAAGATTTAAGTTCAATCACACCGCATTATGCTTTCTCTCCCAAAATATTCGAAAGTAAGATCAACCCACTACCATTCTTTCTGTATCAACCACAGGTGGGTGGTCTTGTCGTTGAATAAACGAAAATGTGCCCGAACATAGGTCTAGAAGATTTGTCTAGCCAAACGAGCAGACATATATAAGGGGATAGGAGCCGGTAGCCATAATTATCACTTGTGATAGCGAAAGCAAAAGACGAATATGCCACGAAAGTTTACACAGACCGTCACCATATAATATTTCTTTTTTTATGGTTATGACTTGTCAAGGGTAACAATAGGTTAAACAGTGATTTACCTCCTATTGTTTCTCCTTGTTTTTGTCTACAGATTAGTGTGTCTACTTACATTTATAACGTGGTCATATTCTGAACTTAGAATCGATGGGATTGTTGTCTGCTTAAATGCAAAGCTTATTAATTAATACTATTCATGACAGTGATAAGACAATTTTTCATTGTCGAGTAGATTGCATAATGAACGAATATGTATAATCTGTTTACATTTAAAAGCTACATTTTTAATGCTAAAATATTTTATGTGCTGAACACAAAAGCAAGTCATGTAGCTTTATGCTTTCGACCAGAACCTGGTTAAGTTTTAGATGACCCTTCTTGAATAATTTCTGTAGATCGCTACAGAAAATTTGGCGGGAGCAAAAATTTTCCCATTGACGAAAAAACTGTACGCCGGAAA
Organism: Acanthosepion lycidas; assembly: GCA_963932145.1. NCBI lineage: Eukaryota > Metazoa > Mollusca > Cephalopoda > Sepiida > Sepiidae > Acanthosepion > Acanthosepion lycidas. The sequence continues at coordinate 106,907,482 of OZ010586.1, forward strand.
ACAATTAATGACCAGATTATATATATTTATGTGCCAGAACCTTAAAAACATGTAGACCGCTACTAGACTTTGGGCATAGCTAAGACGGAGTGCTCCAAACAGGTTTCTCAATTTTATTCCTCACTGGTGGTCCTGGGGTGTGGGGGGATCGAAGCTAAAATATTTCCTCTTTAACGAAATCTGATCTTCTCCCGCTTGTCAACCTGAATATAAAAAAAAGACACTTAGAGTTCAGTGCCGATACTCGACCCAGACCAAATATAAGATAAGAATGTCGCCCCGAAGTGTACTGTGAACTTGTCATTGCCAATTCTTTATAGTCCCAGATCGTTTACTGCGCATCGTATATCGATACAGATACAGGCTTATCTGCTAAGTAACGTAAGCGTTAAATCATCACAAATGTATGGATCGGCACAAGAGCTTTCAATTGATTTCCACTGTTTAGTTCAACAATAATGATCTTGCCTTGATCAATAAACATAAAAAAGTTTGGTGTAATCGGATCAGATTTCGATATTCTAGTCGATATAAATCCAATTAACGAAAAAAAAAATCATTAAAATATTTATTAAAGCCAAGTCACGTTTACAATATAAAATCACGATTTCCAGCCCTGTATCTGTTCAGAAAAACATTACTATTAATTACAATCTTATGTGGCTCTAATTTTTAAGGTCGAAAATAGTTTGTATGACTTTATAAAATGAAACCATTTCTTCGATTGCTGGGTAATATTTCCAAATCTTACAATCCTCTTGTCAAGATATCTCTTCTCCTAGGAAACGGTATCTGGAAATCAATGTTCTTAAACGAAATAATATGATGTAAAGATGAATAGCTAATAATTCACTTTTTGTGTCTGGGTTTGTAAGTTTGAGGCAAGAAAAGCATACGCAAATATGGCCTTAATTTTTCTTATCACTGAAACAACAAATGAATGAAAAATAATTTGTAAAATGACGTATTGGGGAGAGCAGGATTTTTGATTACTTTAATTATTTTGGTGGATTATATTCACCTTTGTTTATTTATGAAACAATCTTCGGCATATTTCTTTTTCTACCTTCCTGTATAAACAGGTTGCAGCAAAAGTAACGCCCATTTTTTTAGCTGAGGTGGTTAGAATGATGTGGACGAATTGAGACTAAAATAAAACATATCTTAAGATTTGCCTCACTTCCTCTTCCTTTTATTATTTCCTTTTCGGTTAATACTTATTTAATATATATATATATATATATATATATATATATATATATATATATATATATATATATATATATATATATTCTGTAGTTCACTGCTACCAGCAAGAAGAAAATTATTTTTCTCCTTATGATGGCCATGTTGGCCGAAACTAGTCGAGGAAAGTAAATGAAATAATAATAAAAACGAAGGGATATTAATATACAACCCAATGTGTCTGAAAATTTTTATTTTTTAATATTTTTTGTGTTCAAAATATATATATATATATATATATATATATATATATATATATATATATATATATATATATATATATATATATATGTACTTACGTTTCCATATATATACAGTAGCGTCCAAAACTAAGGGACAAAATTTTAAAACCTAATATTTGTTAGAAATAACAACTGTGAAAAGCTGAAATTTTGACAACTGGTAGTCGTTATCATCCATAATAACATGCTAAAATTTGAATCATTTGCAAAGGATAGAAAAAGAATTATAACATTTATTTATTTATTTTCAAAATAGGATCGTCCAAAAGGAAGGGACAAAATTGAGAAAAACAATGTAAACAATATGCTATATTCAAATTTTTTGATTTCCTCTAAAGAATAAGTCTTACTTAGTCATTTGTAAACGTTGCATGAGCCGGCACCATGGCGAAACGCCAAAAACTTGATTACTCTGTGAGACAAGCTATTGTGAAGCTACACAAGTGTGACGTCGTCCCCTGGTCGCAGCGCCAACCGTGTCGTTCTATCCCAGTCTACCACGGCACCAACTGTGACGTCCTACTTTGATTCCCAGTCTGCCTACCCACGTTGTGAATTGATCTAGGCAGAGGAAATCAATTAGTCATCGGGGCCGTACTGCAAACCGAGTTCAACGGGGGTGATACCACACAAATATGCATAAAAAGCAATAAAATGAAAACTCAAAAGTTCAAAGTATCAAAGAAAAAGGTAACAAACTTTATGTCTAGTTGTTCGATACATAGGACTGCATCTATCTCCCGACCCGTTCTATGGATTGTGACACGTCGTTTTCCGCTAGGCAAGTTTTAACACTTCAAGTCGTCTGCTCTCTAAGAAATTGGTGTTTCGGTGGGTCTTTGGACGAAAGTCAAAAGAAAAACTTATTTCGGTGATCTGGATCTAAGTCGCTCTTCAAAATAATTGTTCTTGGTTTGAAGAGATGGGTCCGGAAAGTGCGCGAATCCTGATCAGCTATCTGCGAGGCTTGCCTCAACCGGAGACTGACTCTGGGAACTGCTGGGTCTCGACTCATTTCTGCTCGTTGTGGCTTCGTTTATATGGGCGCCGACCAAAACCGGGGTGAGTTTGTCGGCGCCGGGGGGTTCCTCGATAATTCTAAATACATATCCACCTCTCTGGTTAGGAATTTCCACCTTTTTCCATTTAGGGGGACCTTTCCTCACTCCCACCTTCTCATCACACTTCAGAGGGGTGTGAACTGCCCTCCCCACATCTTCGTGGCAACCTCTCTTACTCATCCTCCATATGGGCGGCAGCAGCCTCCCTCGTGCATCACGTGATCACCACTCGACCAATGATGTCTTAGTCGGGCGTGGATGAATCTGCGGCTTTGTTTCAGGAAGAAAAAAAAATATCTTGCTTAAAATAAAATGATCTCTTTTCTTTCCTTTTTCTTCCCCTTAATGGTTTATCATTTCTCCAGCCGCGAACGGGACAATATGACAATGGCGGTCATAACTCTTGTTCTACACGTGGTTTACGTCAGGTATTTTATCGCTAATTATCAGAATGGGTGGTCTTCCTAACACGGTCTCAAAAAGAAACATCTCCAAAGTTCCAGTCAGTCTGTCGCCTCGAAGAAAGAAAAAAACACATTCATTTCCTTCGGTACAAATTCCTGATAACAAAATTTTATTATCGCAGGCCAAGAATATTCAGTCGGACGTTCGTGGGTGGTTTTTAATTTTTCATATCTGTCCAAGTCTTTTTAGTTGCCTGTTTTTCGTCACTTAGCGAAATAACATTTTCATTTGAATTTTTTTTTCTTTGGCCAGCCGGTCTGTAGTTGATAATAAGATGTCTTCCCGTACCAATAGTTTGTTTTCATATCCTTAGATAACACAGCCGATGCCAAAACATATGTGATTCTTTCCTTCTTTCCCTTTCTTTTTACTCAGAATTTCCCTGTCATTGTAATGACACTCTTTCGCCATTTGTTACTTATCAAAATATCCTTTTATCCATTGTCTCTTAGCTGTGTGTGTGTTCATGCTTATCAGTCACGATTCGGTTCTTAGCCTCACCTTTTCTTCTTTTCTTTCTTTTCCTTTTCTGCCTCGTTAAATGGTGCCACACAAGGAAAAGCACACCATTAGAGATATTTCTTAGAAAGTGAAACGTTCCAAGAGTGTTGTAGGCAGGGTTGTTAAATCCTACAATGATACTGGCCAAATAGTTAGTGCTTTTAAAACCGGCAGACCCTGCAAAACTTCGTCAAAAGAAGATCGAATAATGCAGCGTATGTCATTAAAGGACCGTTTTAAGTCTTGTACGGAAATTAAAAGGGTTATGAATAGTACCTCATGTGTTAATGTGTCAAGACAGACTGTTTGTAGACGACTGCAAGAAATAGGGCTGTTTAATCGAACCCCAGGGAAGAAACCACTTGTTAGTTCGAAGAATAAGAAGAGATTAGAGTTTGCAAACAGGTATGTAATTTGGACATATGAAAATTGGTCAAAAGTATTTTTCAGTGATGAAAGCAAGTTTAATTTATTTGGAAATGATGGAAAAAACAATGTAAAGAGACGTATTGGTGAAAGATTAAGTGCAAAGTGTACTAAGAAAACTGTCAAGTTTGGGGGCAGAAGCGTCATGGTATTTGGAATGTTTTCTAGCCAAGGTACAACGCCTCTTGTCCGGTTACAAACTCGTGTAAACGCGAAGATCTATAAAAACATTGTTCAAGATCATGTTGTGCCAATTATACAGAATTTAGTTTTCGATAGGGCTACCTTTATGCAAGATAATGCCCCATGTCACAAGGCAAAGGTGGTAATGAGTTACCTTAGCGAGCAAGATTTGGAAATTATGGATTGGCCACTGCAAAGTCCTGACTTAAATCCAATAGAAAATCTTTGGAAGACCTTAGGAGTGAAAGTTATGGAAAGAAATCCCACTAACACGGAGGATTTGTGGGTAAAGCTTCAAGAAGAATGGTCTAAAATTAGTATCGAGGATTGTCAAGAACTGATTCGTTCTTGTAGTCGTCATGTGCAGCTGTCATTGAGAGCAAGGGCTCATTTACTAAATATTGATTGTACATGTATTTTTATTGTTTTTTTGTTGTTTACATTGTTTTTCTCAATTTTGTCACTTACTTTTGGACGATCCTATTTTGAAAATAAATAAATAATTGTTATAATTCTTTTTCTATCCTTTGCAAATGATTCAAATTTTAGTATGTTATTATGGATGATAACGACTACCAGTTGTCAAAATTTCAGCTTTTCACAGTTGTTATTTCTAACAAATATTAGGTTTTAAAATTTTGTCCCTTAGTTTTGGACGCTACTGTATATATATGGAAACGTAAGTACATATATATATATATATATATATATATATATATATATATATATATATATATATATATATATATATATATATATGATATTTTCCTTGATATACGAACATTTAGCACATTATCACGCAGGAGGAAGCAAACGTATCGCCTCATTTTTTTCAAGTTGAAGTGGATATGACGACGTGGAGAAAATGAGTCACCATCACGATCATCAAATCTAACACCAAACTTTTTCTTGTGTGGTGTACTGAAATATATTGCTTACAGGCAAAAATCAATAACAATTCCTGAATTAATACTAAGAATGTCTAATAAATGTTCCGAAATTAATGTAGAAAAGTATCAAATACTTTGTAAAAGTGTTGCTGATAATATTCCGAATTATAAGGGAAATAAAGGGAGCATTTTGAAATTTTTGGTATACTTAACGAATCCTGTTGTTTTGATGTGACAATACTCATGAATTCATATAAACTATTGTAATTTAATTTTTATTCTATAAAAGTTAATAAATAAAAAATGCAATTACTATTGTCGTATTTTGTACAGCATGCGATGGTCTTTCTGGATTTTTAAGGATAACAGCTAATATAGTTTTTACGTAATATAGGCGAATTGGTTAGATGAAAAAGATGAATGAAGCGTATTTTATTTACGCTATATAGATTCGGAGTGGAAATGACCTCCTGCACTCTGAAGATATCTGCCGATAGAGTTAACATACAGAAAATGACAAACTGAACACTTTCTTTAATCTACGTGGCTAGATTCTTCAGTTCCGCTGTCCATATATAGGAATACAATTTTTTTTTTGTTCTAGCGATGGTGTTCACTTATTGCTCATCCTATGTTAGTCTGTACCAACCAACTTAGGAAAAGAATTATTATGCTTCCAAAATAATGAATCAAACCTATGATATCTCCCCGTGTTCTTACCTATATCTATTAGGTTGGTGCAAAAATAATGACGTAATAATGTCGTTTTTGACGTATTTTGTAACGTCAAAAAACGACATTATTACGTCATTATTTTTGCACCAACCTAATATAATTCTCAAAATATGTGTGTATGTATGTGTGTTTGCGTGATCAGATGTTGTTCATACATTTCCAGTTTTCATTCGATTTCGATGAGTTTTTTTGATAGACAATTCTTCAGTGATGGATTTGATTCCAAATTGTTGGCGAAAATGGCTCTCCATTACTTTCTGTCCATTATAACTCACAGCAAGGATTTACAATTTAATATCTGTTATTGGATATATATCTTTCATAACAACTTTAATAAAAATAAATAGGTTATATGAGTACAATAATAATATTTATTATTATACAGAGAAATTTATATAATTATTTATATCTATCTATACATAAATTCATAAATGTCTGTGTATGTATCTGTATGTGTGATCGGATTTTGTTTCTGCATTTCCACAGTTTTCATCCGATTTCGATGATTTTTTTTGTTTGATAGATAATTCTTCACTGCCGGTTTTGGGACCAAATTGTTGGTGACAATGGCTCTCCACTACTTCCTGTCCATTATAGCTTTCGGCAACGTTTCACTATTTACTACCTGTTCTTGGATATATATCTTTCAAAACAACTTTAATAAAAATAAATACCTTAAATTTTATTACAATAATATTATTTATTATTTTTAGCCCCCCTTCAAATTGTTAACCCCCTCACTTGGGGATGTGCCTCAGTTGCATCCAAATGTTGTTAGTAATATTGATTTTTGGGTGGGCTGAATTTAAACTTAAACAGCGCCAAGTGAACGGCAAAAAATTCCAGTAATGAAAGTATGCTAGTATGAACTAAATAAAACTAGTCGAAGGCCTAAGAATGCAACATATTAAAGATTACTATGATAAAAAAAAACAAAAAAAAAACTAACTGACTACAGCAGGAATAAATGTTGCATAAAATAATTTATCGGTGGCAAATATATATCTCACGTAAATCAATGCACATATATAAAAATGGCTCTAATGAGAAGAAAGTATAAGATTTTATCACAAAAAAACATAGAAGAGCCACCATATCTTTTCTACGTAATTTTTGCAAAATGGCAGTTCGATTCGCGATCAGGGACTGAGACCAATTCAAAGAGTTTGCATCTCGTTTTGAGATCGAAACATACACTGATATGACTAACAAATGAAAATTAAATCTGGCAAAAATATTTTGACATCTTAACGTGCACATCCGTCAATAGAGACGTAAATATAAAAACATTACACATACTGTAATACCTCCACAGAAATTTGGGTAATACATCCATTTGTGTGTAATTTGGAAATCCATTCATGTATGTGTAATTGGGTAATCCATTCATTTGTGTGATATTGGATTTGGTTTGAAGATTTTGAATCGAATTTTAGATTTTAACAAAATATATATCACCATAGTCTTCGTGCTCGTGATTATATATATATATATATATATATATATATATATATATATATATATATATATATATATATATATATTCAACTCGTATGATTTTCATCGTAGGGGACTGAGAGGAAGGTAATTAGAATGAGAAGGGTCTCTAGAATTCTTAAAGAAAAGTAAAAAAGATGAGGATTTTAACAGGCGGGAAAGCAAGATTCGTTGAGCCAGTAGTTATGTAGTTTGGAGAGGGCAGGAGTCGGTTCAGGAGCACATTTCTTCAGTACAATTGCTGGTATCTCGTCCCCATCACTTGCCTACTTGGATTCATGTCTACCACTTCATTTAAACACTCCATACAACTCTGCTTCATCCGTTGTCTGAACGACAGTGGCTCATAAATCCAGACATCGATCTGCATTTCTTGTAGAATACAGGTTCGATTCTATTAAACAATAAATATATTAAAATAATTGTCGGACTTATTTCCTTTCATATATATATATATATATATATATATATATATATATATATATATATATATATATATATATATGTATATATATATATATATATATATATATACGTATACATACTTTTATGTATACTCTTAAAAATATATATCTAGATATACACATATACATGTATAGACGACACACGTATATATATATATATATATATATATATATATACATACACATTTACATAAATATATATATATATATACATACACATATATGCACACATATATATTTATATATACATGCACATATATATATACACATATATATATACATACAGACACACATATATATATATATATATATATATATATATATATATATCAATATATATATATCAATATATATATCAATATTTATACACACACAGATTTATATATATATGTATTTTTAAAGAAATTACACACATTAATGCTTCTAATTTTTAGCATAATCCTTTCATATTCACGAATAATTTTCCGTGTATTTCAATCAAATGAAGCAAGAAATGCGTTCACATGATGATCTCAGAAAACGATAGAAATTAATTTGAAATAAAAGAGATTTTCACTGTCGCAGTGCGTTTCTTGACGCACTTGATTGTAATATTATTCGTGGATTATAAAGGAATATGCTAACAATAAGCATGCATAATGTTTGTAATATATTTTATCAGGTAAGTTTAAAAGAGTATTTATTGCTTAAATACATACACATGATATGATTTCTAGATTTCTCCATAATTTATATGGTTGCTGAGACATTAGGTTATAAGTCCAAAAAATACATACACAGCTGTTCTCAAGGACACATTGCGTCAGTAAGATCCTGTGACTAGACTTAAAGAGTTGTGAGTTCAATACCACGGTATAGCAGTGGTGAACTAAAACATGAAGAGTTGAGTTTAAGGAAAATAACAGAGAAGGCGTGGTTTTCCCTTGAAGTATACAGAATTACCGGCGAAGAAGACCGGAAGAAAATCTATCGCGACCTGGATAAATCCTTCATGGATGAATTGGATGTAGCCAAACCCGCTAAGTTCAAATTAAATAGACTGTATAATTAGAATGTGACATATGGTCCACCACCCATCAATGAATGCTGTAATCAATATCAGTCAATACCAGCTGAGGGCCTCCAAGGATTTTGTTCTAAACAATTGTCTCAACTTCGCCTTGATCTTCCGTCAGACTCAAGCGGATCAATTAAGACGGAGAGGATGGCAATCGGAACCCTACAGAAGAATGAAAAAATCATCGTAATACCAGCTGACAAATTCAATGCAACTCTAGTTTTGGACAAAACGGAATATTCAGAAAAAACTGGAAGATCTCAGTGGGAATGGTAGTTACATTAAAGTAAAGAAAGATCCTACAATGAAAACCGAACCCAAACTGTCACAGATCCTAATCGAGAACACGATTCACTTGGTACCTAAGTTATACAGTGAGTTGTAGCAGCGTTACACCAAACTACCTCATATATACGGTCTCCCAAATATTCAAAGACGGTATTCCGCTCAAGTCGATTCTTAGCTGCCAAGGCTCTGTGTCGTACCCTACGAATCGCGTCCTAGAAGTAATCGACCTATTAATAGGAAAGTCACCGTCGTATGTCAGGATCTCCGCCCACTTTGTGCAAATAATCAAAGATGATCCCATCCAATGAAACCAGATTGTGAGTTTAGACGTGATGCAGTTGTTCAGCAATGTACACACGGAGGAGGCAGTCTCGTTAGTCTTGGACAGATGAGCTTCTGTCACATCACTAGGAGAACGAACCGGATCATAAGTGACAGCATTATTCAAGTGTGAGCGAATGGTAGACTTATCGGTATGTAAGATATATGGAGAGAAATATTGTCTTGCTCAACACAGTGGACCGACTTTCTTAGTTCCCTTTCTCGTACACACACGCTCACACACACATACACACACGTGTGTGTATGTTGTGTGTGTGTCTGTCTTAATTCTGGCAGAGTTTATAGCCCCATGGCAGACGTTGCTTAATCGACAATAACAAGACATTTTTTTCCGGTGACTGGAAGAATACGATACGAAATTCTATTCACTGACATTAGCAATACAAATACATATTTCGCATAGATTAAACGATTTTATGGCCTTCAACAAAAGAAAGCTACGGGAAATTATGGAAACATGTTATGATGACAGATTTAGAAACGTTTCTGGAAGTTATTTTAAACAATGAAGCAAGAGAAAACACGATAAATGAATGAATCGTTTTACTTATAGTGATAATGCATAGTTGTTAACAAAAGAAATGTCACACGATGATTGCTATAAACTGAAATCATAAACATGTAGAAAGTTACTTTATTGTGGAAGTTTAGTAACACATACTAATATATACATAGAAACTGGCAAATGAAAGCCAAAAATACGAAGGAATGAGGAAATGCCCATAGACATAAAAAAGAATGTTGGTATCATTGATTAAACGAAAGAAAGAAAGAAAAGAAGAAAGAAGGTAGAAAGAAAGAAATCCATCAAATTTTCACAAGTAATTATAATGGTCGATTACTTATTGACCACCGAATTAAATATTCTGATTCATTATTTTTCGTTTACTTTAGATGATTTAGCAACGCTTAATCTCATATATGGCATTGAATGCTGGACAAGTGAATTGAAATGACGGAAGTATGTTCTAACGATTAATATGATGAATATATCTGACAGAACATGTGAGGAAGTATTAATTTTTTAAATAAATTATGGTCTATATAGCATTGCGGTCACCCAATTCGTTTACTATTTGCATCATCTTCTAGTCGAAGGCTTGTGGATTGATAACAGAAAAACTATTGTTTGTCGGATCGTTGCACAGGAAATAAAACCAAGAGTCAAGATTGAGGAGAATTTGGTGTAGTACGAACGGTGCCTGAGGTATAGTAAGTTATTTTCCTTTACACCAAATGCAAGCCAATCTGAATCATTTACTTCTATATTATTGTTAGGTACAAATACTATTTCTTCCAAATTGTTAACTTTTTTTAGACGAAATGAGTTTAAATGTTAAGTTTAGCTTAACAATGAAGCATGGGAATATCATTCCGGTGATCGGTGAAAGATTTAACTCTGTCAAAAATTCCTTACTCATATAGAAAACGAATGTGTAATTATCATTTAAAATATTTTCCAATTGTATCATTTACTTAGTTCTCAATAAATCAAATAAAAATAATACATAATTATGAATAACATAAAAATATGCACTTTATAAATGCAAAATAAAGATTAAATAGCATGTATAAACAATTTAAATATACTTAGTTTGTGGCCAGCGATGAAAATTGATTCCTTTATTTATCATATGGAACTTAGGTTTTGTTAGCTTTCGCCAGGGAAGAAATAATCAAAAAGAAAATAAAAATCATATCACTTTATAAATGTATTTTTTAATCGACAGAGTAGTATATTTTGTTCATTAATTTTGTCCCGGAACTTTTCTCAGTGGGTATTATTCAAATTAGCACTTTTAAAAAAAATTGCCCTCGAACACAGTTCGTTTGTATTGGTGAAATTAATTATTTCCTTTGTATTTTTATACAACAGGCGTAATTATTTGAAAAGAATGTAAAAAGTTTGTCTAATCTACATATATTTGTATTTTCGAAGTGACTGTCATTTATTTTAAACTCTGTTTTTGTTTATTTCCGTGGCAGAAACTATTTCCATTTAGGTAATTTTCTTTCTTTCGTTTCTTTCTTTGAATGCTTTATTGAAATAGGATAATGTTTACTCTTGCCGTTCGCGCAAGAAGTTAATGTTAATTCTACGCTTGTTTTCTTTTTAAATCGTTGAATTATGTCCTGATTTTCGAAATTTAAATTAGTTGAAAAATAAAAATTTATTTCTGATGATCTTCCCTTCTTTATTAAATGATATTGATATTTTCCTTAATATTTATCATGTATGTTAGATCTGTTTTAAGCATACATATAAATTTTGAGAATTCACAATGCACTTGAAGATAGGGAATACTTAAAATCTCATAAAAAAAAGGACAAGGCTGTTCCCAATTTGGAACAAATGACAAAGATGCTGTCAGATATATCTAAAATGCATATCTGTAGCAGAGAGATTAGGTAGAGATTGAGAAATAGAATCAACAGGATTCTACATATGTTACCTCTAAATCAGGTTTATTCCATGAATGTCTTCCCGTGAAGAATCAAGTGATGGCACTTTTGAACGAGGGAGACAGTCTTGGAGAGACTAGCCTCTAGATATGCCATGGACCTTATCAAGGGTGAAGTATTTTCCAACGTTGAGGCATGGAGTGCTAATGCCTTTTTGTTAGACCAACAAAATATGGCTTTTCTTTATCCAAGAAATAAGTTAACAGAATTTGTCATTGATATGCAAAAGATAGACAGCGTAAAGGTTAGAGTAATGTGATCAATTATCAGAAGCATGTTCGGAACCATGAAAATATAATCTGTACTAATGTATGGAAAATATAATCTGTACTAATGTATGTTCGGAACCATGAAAATATAATCTGTACTAATCTGTGGTAATTGCAGAGTTGATAAGAACACTTTGCAAAACAAAGAGAATAAAGTGGAAAACGGCGAAAAATATTAAGATAACCAAAAAACTAGAGCACCGCATGATACTTACAAGAGATGGACTTGGAAAGCAGATATTTCAGCCATATAACATTGGCGCAACTGGTGTTGTTCAAGCAGAGTATGTTCTGCTGTTTTAGAATAATTCAACAGCGTAAATTCCATTACGGCAGTTCTTGCAGGCAATACTATTTAATACAGCTTCAGAAAAATAACTTAGCAGAAAGTTGCACACTAATGCCTGTTCACTTGATCAAAATGAACTTCCATCTAGATCTGTTTTAAGTACATTGATAGAACTACAAGAAGCTCCACTACTTTTAGTGGTCCACTAGGCAAAGTTTGTTGAAATGATTACCAGGATTTTTCGCAGTGCCTGTCTGGATAATATATGTTACTGCAGGAGCAATAAAAGATTTAAGTGGTGACCAGAGACTACTCTTAGAATATGCAGCAGACATTTCTAGAGGGGAAGTAAACTCTAGATTTGCTGTCACGGAAATTGGCTTGTAAATCAAGCAAGATGGCTAACTTTAGTTAGGTTAATGGGCTTATGGACCAGAGGTACCCATCCACCAGAACTCTATGATAAAATGCAAATCCTTATAAATATACTCAGTTATTTGGTTTTTAATTAAAAGCGCTTATAAATTCGATAACCGAAAACTACGTCCTCAGAATGATCCAGAGAATAAATCAACATTCGACTGAAATACAGAATGTTGCATTAACAAATTTACAGCATAAAATAATTTTTTTTTCAGAAGTAGTGAACTATCAGAAAAGAGATTAAAAACATTGCATTCAACTCTGAAACGACACACTAGTCAAATTTGATTAACTTCCCATAAAATGGAGGTTGAGAACTTGTGATTAACAAAAGGTTTTTAAATTAATGAGTCGCAAGAGGTTCTAATGAATGGAACATCATTTTAATTGATCAATTTACTTGTACATTTGCAATGTGTGAAAGAGCAGTTAAATTAACAACTACAGCTTTAAAAATTGTAGATGGACAAGAAGCAAGGAACAAACATTTTACAAAATCCTTGTGCCATCAAAAAAGACCTTCGTTTACATTAAAGGGAAATTATATTGAACAGTTTAGGTATGTTATATTATAATATTTTATTCAGTGCAATTGTTATAGTATGAATTCAGAACAAAGAAATATTTAAAAGATTTGTTTCATTATTTGTGCCCAGCAATATAGCTAGCCACTCGTATTCGAGGATACCCGTCTACTAGTGTTGCCAGTCAATCCCTATTGCCGAAGCGTTCTCAGGCACATTTGTGTTTGTTCAACACCCACAGAGCTCATCTGTGCGTTATACTGCAACTATGCTGAGCAGACTTTAGTTATAGATTCTGTCGTGATCAACAATTTGAACGAGGCCAGCACGCTTAATCCCTCGGTCACGATAACTTGTGATTTCGTGCTAGCAAGGCTATCAACGGCACGCAGTGGTTCCGTCTTCTCAGTTTCACTCACAAGGCTTGGTTCAACTTGTGGTATGTTTTTCAGGCACTTTCTAAAGATGCCGCACACTGGGATCGACCATTCCAGTCCGCTAACATCAGGTAGTCTCTTTCCTGACAAATCGACCATGTTGAGATTCGAACCCGGGTCGCTTGGTCAGAATGTGGACATTCTAACCACTCGCAGTATTAAGATGTTGTATACACATTTATTTTGTTTTTATTAATTATGACATATCAAATTCTGTAGATTTATCGATTAACATTTTTTGTAGTATTTATAAATTTGGCACTATTTTTACTGATCAAATCCAGTAAAAAATTGCATATTTTGCTTGGGCTGATTCATAATTAGAATTCTTGTTTCAATATTTTTTCCATTCAATATATCTAATACAAAAGTACCAACTTTATTTGAATTTATTTTTGAAATATAAAGACTTTTAAGTCAGTTTTAAGCAGCGGAAATTAGTTATGTCTTGTCATTTGTTGAGATTATTTCGAAACGAAATACTCAATTATAGGTAAAAGCAATTAATCTAATTTCGGTGGCAGTACTAATCACATGAAACTCCAAATTTCGCACTATCTATATCACTCCACATAATGAATGCCTACTTTTATAGCATTTTTACCAAATGAAACACATGTCTTGCAGCTAGACTTTGAAGGTAGAAAGCTGAAACATTTAGTCTAATGTTTCTTGTCTGTCTATCCAACTAAACCAAGGTAGATGGCTTTCCCCTAACGTAGTATTATTACTGATGGCATTTTTCAATCTTTGGTCTAATTTTCTTTCTGTCTTGATTAAAGGCTACTATATAATGTCCATATATGTGCTAGAATATCATGCGAGAATTAATGGGGAATCATTAACATATCAGATGCCGGGTTCGTTTCGAAATTCCCTGAATATTACCAACTGACACAGACGCCTAATGAAATCTGAACATTTCAAAGGTCGAAATGTTTTCAATATAACAATGAAAATGACAAATTTCCATAAAAAGCAATAGTCAATTATTCATCATTATAATTTATCATCCAGTAGAACAAATTAGCTACAATATCGTTTGTGAGCATTGACATATAGAATCAGAAAATAGAACTAATTCTACAGTTGGATACTAAGTTTTCATTCCAATTGGCTTAAGGTGACATCGAAGCAAAAAGACCTGAAATACGACTCTTAAAGCTTTAATCATTTTCTCGAAGATGTTGATTCTCTGTAATTGTTTAGAGGATTATTTTTTTTGCCATTTTGTAATTAAATACTGCCAATAAGATACAACGGTTTGCTATTTCAGACAAAACATTATATGCATAAAACATAGACACATTTCTAGTGACTTTTTAGTTCTTCCCTTGAGTTATAATCTAACATTGTGTTATATTGAATTTTCCAATACTGACTTAATGTTAAGACAGGAATCAACTAGATGCACGAGACAGTATATAGTAACGAATGCAATAACACAATGGTAGCAATTATACATTTTTCTGTTGTATCGTTTTGAGAGCTGAGCAAACGACGTATACATTTTTTAAAACTTCGCCATGATCACTACTTTCTTTTACAATTTAGAACCAATTTGATTTCGTTATTCTCAAGAGAAATAATGCAGAACGTATTCGGTATTCTATTAAATAGTTTGAGCTGAAGAAAAACGTTAGTATAATTTTCGTGTGGGATTCTTCTCAGTGCCAAAATAAAATAAGTAACAGACTTTTGGAAACTAATGTAAGTACTTTCGTAGCTGTCAAAATTCAGGAAACAAATCAAACTTGAGATTTCACTATTTTTTTTTTCCGACAGTTCTTCAATTTCTAAAATATGAACCCATGACTGACCAGAAATATATTCGTGAGGAATGAAACTTGCGGGTTGGATGTAGGGCCAATAGCAAATCGGAAAGAATTTCATTTACACAAACATCTATAAAATTATATATAAAAAAAAATCGAGCTAAATATAAAGTAGAAAAGACTGTTTTAAGATCTTAAAATTTAATTTTTGTGTCTAACGTATCCAGACATATTTTTTTTTTATATTTTGAGTCATATAGATGCTTTTATGTTTCAGACAATAACATGTGGTCATCTTCAAGTGCGGATTTTATGTGTTGAAAATAATGTTGCTGTTTCTTTCCTTTGATGACGTTTCGTGTTCATTTCTGCTAAAGTATAATATATAACCGACACACTATATCTATTGCAAACGAGCATCAAGCTGAGAAAATGATATTAATAAACACAGTTTTTTTAAAGTGCCACTTCATACTACTAATGGTTTACTTCCGCTATATTTAAGCGGCTTCTGACGACGATAATATATTTTATGGAACCTTATGTGTGATTAATTATTTCTTACCTACTGTCCTTTTTCTACACATGCATCGTGGCTAATCTATCGTTACTCGATTGCAATTTCCATAGAAAATGATTTTAAATCAAATCTTTAGTCTTATCAGTTCAGACATCCATAGATAAGACCCGCCATTCCAAACATATAGGGATAAATTCTATTAATTCTCTTCGTATTCCACTGGTACAGGGGAACTTATTTCCCAACATCTTCCCGAGAAATGCTGCCTTATTGAACTGATTACACTGTGTTGCTTCTTCGATGACTGCAATTTGAACACCTGTAACTGTTATCCATTCTATGTACACTCCTTCACTTACGTCCACAAAGCATGCTAAATCAGTAACACTATATTAAAGGGGATACTGGATTTATACTCCGTAAAACATGGTAAAATATTAGGCGATATGATGGATATATAAATACCTCCAAAACTTGATTGAAGTTGAGCGTATAATAGCATCTATAACAAGCTAAGGATGAAATGAACATTTCAAATTGGTCAAAGCCTATTACGTTTCAGCAAACAATAAATCTTGTAATATGCATTCTGAGGTATATTTTTCAAACTTCAATACATTAAATCAAAATAAGCAGTCACAGTATATCTTTTAAACAGTTATTTTGTTATTTATAGAAAGTAAATCCGATATTAAAATGGAAAGGGAGGGATAAAATCGAAAACGAAATTAGTCGCAGCGCAAAGAAATGTCGTGAAGAAGACTCCAGGATGAAGCATACAGGAACAGTTTTAGCGGCACAGTTACAAGGACATGAAAGCAAATAGGACGAGAAATACTTATAGTCTATAACAATTTCCAAAGAATCCCCCACACACGTATATAATATATATATATATATATATATATATATATATATATATATATATATATATATATATATATATATATATATATATATATATATATATATATATATATATATAAGGCATGAAAAGACAATATTTATTTTTATTACTACTAGTGATGATATTAGATAAAAAGTAAAACTAAAAAAAAATACGGGCTAGATAACCGGTTTCGAACCTAACTCAACAGAGCTAAATCAAGGTAAATAAATTGAATGGATATGGGCAATTTATATTGGGGAAAAAGAATACGAAAAAAATATTGCTTAGATGAAAATAAGCTGTAGGATCAGTACCAAGCAATTATATATATATATATATATATATATATATATATATATATATATATATATATATATATATATATATATATATAGACACATATTATATATATATATATATATATATATATAGAGAGAGAGAGAGAGAGAGAGAGAAAAAGAGAGAGACTCACACAAGCATTTTATACATACATACACACACACACACACACATATATATATATATATATATATATATATATATATATATATATATATATATAGGTAGTAATCCGATGGTATAATCAAAGTGAGTACTATTAACACAGTATAGTATTTGAATATTAAATGTTTAAACTGACTCACAAAGAGTTCTCTATATTTACTTTCATTAAATAGAGCAAAATATTTCACACAACTGGAATTAAGATACCATTAGTGAATGATCATTTTCATTGTCAAATTTTAAATTTAAAAGTCACAGAATTTTTCAAACTGTTTATGATGTCACTTTCGTCAAGTATCCACTTCTTCAATATATATATATATATATATATATATATATATATATATATATATATATATATATATATATATATATATATATGCCCAAGTGTATGATTGATGTATACGGAATAAATTCCAATAGCCAAAAAGTAATATTCTTAAAAGAGGAAATATGTGACGTCCCCACGGTGTCGCTCCGCCAAATGTGACGTCTGCCTAGCCGCGTCTGTCGTGCTATCCTGTCCTGTGACGACCAACTGGCTTGGTATTAGTCGCTGCACCAAATGTGACGTTCTAACGTTTTGGCGATTCGGATGGGAATCTGGTTAGATTCGGTATCAGCCTTGTCGCTCCCAACTGGCCTCAAACGTCTGGTTACCGAAGTAACTGTTTTGATTTCCAGTCTAACTTACCCACGTTGTGAATTGATCTTAGGCAGACCAAATCAATCAGTCGACGGGCCGTAATGCAAGCCGAGTTCGATCAAGGGTAACACAGTATAAGTATATGTAAAAGAAAAAAAAAATTAATAACTCAAAAAGTTCAAATGTGTTAAAAAGGATAACAATATTTTATATCTGGTTTCTGAATACAGGACTGCGTCTTCTTCCCAACCCGCTATAAGGATTCGTGACACTTTGTGTTTGTTAGGCGAGTCTTAACATCTTAAGTTGTTTGTTCTTTAAGAAACTGGTTCTTGGTTTATCTTCAAGTTATATTCATGAAACTTGTTTTGGTGGTGTGAGTCTTAGTCGTTCTTCAAAAATAAATTGTTCTTGGTTAGAAATTGAGTCGTGATTTGCGTGGAATATTTCAAGTCAGCTATCTTCGAGGCGGGTGGCACTCCAACTGTGAACTTCACTCGAACTCGAATTGTTCTTAACTCGCTGCGACTCTACTTATATGGACGTCGACCAAAACCGGTGTGGGCTTGTCGGGGTTTGAGGTTCCTTGATAATTCTAAACACACAATCCACTTCTTTGTTTTCGGTCAGGAAAATTTTATTATTTTTTATTTTTGGAAGTCTTTCCTCTTCCCACCTTCTTCTGTTCTCATATTGGTATCTCACCATGCCCTCAGAGGGTGTCAACGGGTTTCCCCTCTCTCTCACAGTGGCATCTCACACCTATCCCATCAGGGGGCGCAACAGGACTCCCCTCCTTCTTCACATGATTACCTCCGCCAAATGCTCATGTCACCATTCAGCCAATGGGCACTTAGCAGCGTGGGTGTGGCCAGACTAGCCTCGGTTTAAAAAAATCTTGCTCAAAAAAAAAAAAAATTATCTTCCCCATTTTTTTTATTTTCTTTCTTTTCTTCGAGGAGACCTCAAACCCTAGACTTTTATCTTAACCGAATCACCTGGAATTCGTCAATCAGATTTTCGCCAGCATCAAGTGGGTGGCCATTTGGACGTATTTGCATTCTTGGTGCCAATTACTAATCCGATAAAATAGTTTCGCTATCATAGCCAGCCCTGACGATAAACAGATGGTCCTCTCAACGATATTCTGCATATAGACAAAGGCTTAACCTTTCCTTCATGGTGGTCAGCAGCGGACACTTTTTTTTCTCGGACAGTGCGTGCTTAATTAATTTTTATTTTTATCTCTTTAGAATTCTGTTGGAGGTAGCTTATCCAACTTGAAAAAATCTTTTTTGTCATTGCCATGGGCAGATTGGATATATCTTACTTTCCGCCCCGCAACATAAGTCAGATTAAATTCTGTGTTTTACCTTCTCGACAATGGAAATAAAAATCTTACGACTTTTCCCCGCCAGAAAAACAACACCGCTCAGTGTCCTTTTCGTGATGGCTTCTTATCACCTAAATTTAATTCTCGCCTTTCTTTTTTCTTCTTTCTTTCTAGAGTCGTAAATAGTGTCACAAATATAACACTTTATTCTGCATTCGTCACCATCACTTGATAAGACAGCAAGTGTTGAAAATGTTGAAACAAAATTGTTATTCTTTTTTTATTTTCGAATATATATATATATATATATATATATATATATATATATATATATATATATATTCTCTGATGAATATATATATGAATATGAATATGTATATATCAAGGTATATGTAAGGATTTTATGTTATAAGAAATAGAAATAAAAATAGAACCCGCAAAAATTATATAAAATGGAAATATATATAAAATGCACCTTGAAAATCTGCAATAGCATAATTATTGCAGCGATACCAGAAAGACATAAAATAAATAATGGCATTGATAACAACAACAAGAAGAGTGAAAAAACAAACACGTATAATACTTACAACTAACACCTTAACATCTATAATCCAACCCGATTTATCCAAACTTAGCAATATTAAACTAAATACAATCACACATTTTATGGATATGGTCAAAACTCAAAATAAAAAAATAATAATACTATTTCTGGATCATGTATATATACAATATACAGTTACAACTTTTCCTTCGTTGGTAAATCGCAATAAAAAAGTATCTATGAGCACAAAATGATCATATACACAACAATTTATCAGATTCACAAGTCATACTTAGAAATAAGTGCAACCACAAATTATATCTAAAGAATGTCACACTTATTAAA
Source organism: Acanthosepion lycidas (assembly GCA_963932145.1). Taxonomy (NCBI): domain Eukaryota; kingdom Metazoa; phylum Mollusca; class Cephalopoda; order Sepiida; family Sepiidae; genus Acanthosepion; species Acanthosepion lycidas. Next base: position 106,927,842 of record OZ010586.1, read on the forward strand.
AGAGAAAATATATTAAGCAGACAATTCTTGGAAGTGCCGCTATCAAAACTTTCCAAAATAGATATCCGCCCAACGGATGTTTTCAAAAATCCATTTTTCTAAAAAAAAAATATTCCTTTTTTAAGCCAACATATATGGCAATAAACTTTTTAAAAAATGAAAGTAAAATGGTTAAATTAAAAGAACTTCAGATTTTAAAATATATAATTTATAAATATATAGTAATTATATAATAAAAAAATCAACATAAACCGCATTTAATCAGTTTATCTATTTACATATTAAATTATATCATTTTCAAAATGCAACTTGATTTTCTGGATATTTATATGCGTTCTTAAGTTAAAAAAAATGTGAAAAATATCGATATGTTTAGTTCTGAGTATAAAGAATTGTTGCATAATGAAATTTTTAGATTTTTCAAGATATAATGCATCACCGAACGAAACTTTTTGGCGAAAATGTAATATGAAATAGTGAATATATCTTTAACACTGTTTGTTATTTCAATGACTCAATAAGCTAAATACTAATGCAAGTTAGTTTAATATGCGCATTTCCGTTGCGATAGATCCCGGGGACTTTAAGATAACTCTTCGTTGTCCTAAAAAAAAACACCATCGCGTTTATTTTTTCTCATTCTCACTCTCTCACTCTTAGCCTCTCGCTGTCTCTCTCGTCCATTCTCTCTCACATTATTTCCTCTTTCATTTCTCTCTCTGTCTCTCTCTCTCACTTTCTCTCTCTCATTATCTATCTATCTATCTATATATATATATATATATATATATATATATATATATATATATATATATATATAATGTATTACTAATTTTATTAGGATGTAATCCCTAGCAAGAATTTCGGATAATGCAATAAACATATTTATGAAGCAGAGAGTCATGTTGCCAGTGGGATTATACAGGGCTCGCTCCGAAAGTAATAGCTCCGATTTTATTATATTGACTCACGAGTTCAGAGGAAGGTGTTTCTGGTTTGTCAATAGAGAATAAACATTCCACCAATAATCGATACGGCCTTTTGAATTTTTAAATATAGCTGCCTGGAAACATGGTGTCATTCACCGACGTTTAAGCTTACGGTGATCAAACAGATACCGTATGTTATTACATTTCCTTTCCTAATATTCACCCAATACAAGTCTAAAAAGCTACCCAAAGCAGAGTGTTAATAAATGAGGCCTATGAAATGAATGAAAATGTAGGTAGTAAAAAATATGAGCATCTATAGGACAGGTAAAGATTAACCTTTGTTTGGAGTATTTAAAAAATAGCGTTCGGGGAAGCATACACGTGGTTATATTTTCTTCAAAGCAGCCGGAGGTAAACTTCTTCTTGACATTCGGAATATGGTTGAAATGAAAATGGATTCTACTCCAGAAGGTAACATGACGAGTAGTAAGTATAAGGAAATGGACTCGTGTAATTTACGAATAAACTTGACTGAATAGTTCACATGGAAATATAGATTGCATAAAGATAGGCTTATAATATGGCGTTTGATTGCATGAGGCTACTGAATTGAATATTTATAATTCATCAAAACTAAGCATAAACAATTTAGAAAATCTGTAAATTCTGGAAAGTGAGGATATTTGGTCTATGTGCCTTGCTCTTATCTATACAGAAGCAAGCTTACTGCAACTTTGAACGATGAATCTAACATGTCTCAGCATTTACAACAGCATGCCTGTACACATTGGTAATTTAGGAAAAATCTTGTTGAAAATATATATATATATATTTCACGAAAGTAATTAACATGAAGTAAAAATTCTTGAAGATTTCTATATTAAATTTGAAAGGAATCCTTAATACAATTATTTATGAATACTGCACAAATGTTTGAAAATATTTGCAGTACATAGTTTAAAATATTAATGTGCTAACTAATAGTTTGAAATAGTTTGTTTTTTTAAATATTTAGAGCTTTCAATAGCTTTAACATTTGTCGTGAATTTACATCATAAACATTAAAACATCGTACAGAACACGACGTTAGCGTTTTTAAATTCACACATAAAAATTTCATTTTGTGTTGAAGACAAAAATTTAGTATTAAAAATGTGATGAACAGAAAAATTTTTGACTTAAAAATGACATTGTGCTAATGTCGAAAGTACTCGAAATGAAATGGATATGCAGCAACATGGTAAATTTCTTCCTTCCTTTAATAAGGATACTAAGAATCTTGTCCGTAATTATGAGAGGATCCTATTAAAAATAAGTAGAGAAAACTTATCTAAATTATTTTATGAGACATGTCTTAATGTAATGTGCTGCCAAAATATACGCTATATATATATATATATATATATATATTGTGTGTATTTAGGCAGCATCTTTATGGCATCTCTACAAATATTCTTAAATATCTATAATTGGTAACAGAAGCCATTGGTTTATACCAACGACTTTCCATATTCATACTTCTCCAATTCACTCTCGTGTGGTCATGTGTGACGTCATGAGATGCGGTGCGATTTTCGCTTCTGGCGTCTTATATGCACGTGTTTATCGTTGCTTAGAAATCATCTATGTAAACAATGACAGACAATCATAACTGTCGTGTCCGTATATTGCTTAATATGTTGTAACTGACATCTTTGATAATGGCTTAAGTAAGCCGAAAGCTTAGATTGCATTAAAAAATTATGGATCAATATTGTGAATTTCTCTCTTCGTTCAACGATAACGTTATTAAACTTATCAGACGTTACGAAAAAAAATTACATAAAATAAATAGACAACACTTGTCTATATTATTTAATGAAACGTGCATGAATATATATCTATATATATATATATATACATACATATATATATATATATATATATATATATATACTCGACTCTCCCGTCGAATTCGACGTATAAACGTCAAACAGATCAGTTCCTAGGAAACCAACAGCTCGACAACACATGAGATTTGATTATAGTAGTGAAGGTTTCGTGCAGGTTCATCCACACCTTTTTGAAGGGCCGAATACAGAGACCTGGTGCACTACCTGCCACAAGGTCTCGAAACGACCCTCTGCTGGTTTCGAATTCAGAGTTTTCCTTCTCCTTGACTATTTGCCATCCAAGGCTATAGAACCGAGTCTGTCCTGGAGAAGAAGAAAATGATACACACATTTCCCAAGGGTATTAACACGTAAGTGAATGTAATTGATTCCAAGGCGCTAGCCATTACTACACTTCTTCTTCCTCTTCTTTATATATATATATATATATATATATATATATATATATATATATATATATATATATATATATATATATATATATATATATATATTTCGTCCACTGGGTTAGACTGTTCTACTTCCACCTGCCATGTCTAATGGAGGTCATTTATCAGTTATCTCCTGTTAATTCCCCTTTCCAAGTTCTCCACTGCCTTAACCAGGTATTGAACTTACACTTTTTGGGTCCTGTCACTGGATCTAACTAACGCCTTTATCCACTGTGCCATCTGTCTTTGAGCGAAATCAATGGTTCAGTTCGACATTTCAAACACCCGAAGAAAACCGGAGCGTACGACGGCCGAAACGTTGTAATAAATATGGCGACAAAGATGAGGACAATAGTTCCAATTATGTAAATAGTGTACAGAATACCTCATCTGAGAAATATAGACAGGTATAATCTTCTCTTTACAACATTTAGTAGAACTTTCTAAATCTAAAGGTTTCATCGCTGGGTTCAGTTATAAATTTATTTTGATTCGAAAGAAAATGTGAATTCGAAGAATTCGAACAAAATTCAGGTTTATTTTACATTCAAACGATCTGAACATTTGTGACAGTACGGGACAGAATTATTTCAATATTTTCCTGCCGTCTTTGCTTCTGACACTGACCCTGCTTAAGTCATCTTGTAATTATTATTGCTTTGCATCACGTGTTTTTCCCTCATTGGAACACAGATAAACCAATTTCTTGTATCAATATCCACATAACGATGTCCTTTTTTTCTGGAAATGATTTCCACTGGAGTCACAATTAATGCATTCAGTTAAAGGTAATTCATTTTTATAAACAACTTCAAAACGCCAAATTTGTTAGTTGCTGGTACATTGGTAGAATTACTTAGTTTAATATATCACATTTGTCAGTATTTTTAACTGATTTATTTGGTTCATGATTTTAATTTTTTAGCAAGGAACTTTAAATTTGACCACTAAATTTAGACCATTAATATTTTGAAGTATTTTAAATGAATTTTCAACAGAATCATGATAATAAAATTCGTCCTATTTTGCTAAATGCAGGTTTATTTTGACTTAACGTTCGGGGTAATGAGCGAGTTTTTACTGAAATTGAGTCAATGTTCAAAATATAAATGAGTTTTCCGAGGAAAAGTTACATATAATGACTATAACTTAAAAACATAAAATATTCAAAAGTGCAGGTAATTTTTACGATTCAAGCCAAGCGGTGTGTATACGAATTTTATTTCTGGCAGAATTCAGTGAATATTAGAATGGCTGTAGGAGAGTACACAGACTCACACAAACACACGCACATGCGCATATACATAGACTTGCTCACAGAAGAACGCATGCACTGACGCATATGTATAGTCATCCACTAACAAATATTCACACACAAACATGCGCATGTATGGAAGCATAAACGTCGCACATGCGTGCACAAGGAAACACTTAGTGACACATAAAAACATGTTAATTGGAACATTTGGTGTCTAACAGACCTTTATTTATTTTTAATTTTTAATTTTTTTTTTACGCAATTTTGTGAACCACGGTTTTTAAGGCCAGCCCGTTTATTAATTACGCGCATTCTGTACTTTAAATCATTTTACGATCCCATTTATTGAAAAATCCCCACACAAAAAAAATATTAGCCCTCGCCACTCACGCACTTATTAGGAAACTAAAAGTAGTTTGAAGTCATAAAATCTTGAGAAATGTATTTTATTTTGATATTTTTGCCATATATATATATATATATATATATATATATATATATATATATATATATATATATATATACAGAGAGAGAGAGAGAGAGAGAGAGAGTTGATGCAAAACTAGGTAATCCGTATGGGCAGACTCAAGGAGGATGATATACGGAGAGCTGAATGTAAATTCAGAGCAAATATGTTTGAATAAAAACAGACCACTTTAAGGTTCCATGTAATAAATTATTTCACCACAGCCCTTTTAAAGGGCTCTGGATCATCAGACTTTATTCCAAAGGTTGAAATGTAAAATGAAAAGAAATTTACACATTTGTTACGGGCCGTATTAAGTATATGTAAATTAACGAAGTGAGGAAGTGAGGGGGGAGAGAAGACATGAGTGAGTTAGATGTACCATTTCAATTCTTTATCCCTAACCCCACTTGGTGTGGACCAGACACCGCTTAACTTAACGTATGTTATCTCTAGATATGGATGGGTAAGGGGGTGAAGAAGAAAACCGACATAAAAGGAAGAAGATAGAATAAAATGAATCATGATCATGAGAGGGGAGGTTTCACTCAATTTCTTGGACGCTGTTATTTCGCAATATATATATATATATATATATATATATATATATATATTAAAATTCCTTCCTTGCGGTAGAAGGCTCAATTCACACGCCTGATAAATATCAGACAGTGAGAGTTTCCATGGGCTGAGGGGTTGATTTTATCGAGTCCCTGAAGATTATAGGACCAAGTCTGTCCCTCTATTTACTCATAGCTGGGAGGAAGAAGGGGATTTTAGGTAACACAGAGCTAGGGATGTCCATAATTATCTTCACTAAACTATCAACTACAGAAGTAATAATATCCCCTTCATGAAATCGGCTGGAATTAGAACTCGGCTCAGATTCCTCAGTCCGAACCGCAATCCATTACTCTACAATTTGTCATATCATCATCGTTGTCATGGCAAAATGAAATGTTTGCACGCTCAAATCACTGTGTTGATAATAAATATGGTGCCAGTTTGTTTGTCACTGAAATTTTCGACCTGATCTGCGCAATGTAAACAAACTGGCGCCATATTTGTTATCAGTACGTTGATTTGAGCGTACCAAATTATTAGAAAATATTATTGTAGTAAAAGTCCCAGAATTGAGCACACAAAACGTTTATTAATGTTGCACGTGAATGTTTATGATCAAAAGAAGCTAATAAATGAGATAATCAAACAAATAATAACAGATACAAAAAAGGCACAGTTTTAAACAAATTAATAGGGAATGTGCTTTCCCTGTTTTAAAATTACTTGAAAAAGTCGACGATTCATAGAATTTGTTAATTGTGGGATGTCATCTGCTGTAATGCCGCGAGATATCTCAAGAATTGCTTCCCACAACTCAGCGTTGCTACTGAATTGTCGTCCGTTGGCGTACAGTCTTCGCTTCATGATGCTCCAAAGGTTTTCGATTGGGTTCACACCCGGAAAATTTGTTGGCCACTTCATTTTTCGAGGTCCATCGAAGCATAACTGCATCAAATATTCAGTGTGTCTTGTGAGCAGCATGTGAGGGATTATTATCTTGCATAAAAACAATGGCCCTTCTGAAGGCAACTCTTTGCCTTTTCATCCACGGTTCAAGATGCTCCTTCATAAACGCTATGCATGCATCAGCAGTCATTTTGACGCCATCTGGTACTCTTCATGGGCCCACTAATGTTTTTCCAATAATACCACCCCAGATCATTATGCCTCCACCGCCTTGATGGCGTCTCAAAAGCTGATGGCGATTCTGTCCGTTCATTACCCAGCCTTTGCACCATCTATCTGGCCCATCAAGTGTTCCTCAAGTTTCCTCTGTGAACAAAACTTTAGAGAAGTCAATCTTCATATTGTCCTCGGCCCATTTCAATCGATTTTGAATGTAATTTCTCGTCAACGGAGACTTCGATACAGGTTTCACTGTTGTTGATATTTCCCTCAGATACCGACACAGAGTACTTTTAGACACAGTAGGATCCCCAGTGCAACTGAAAAGCTCTTGACTGGTAAGTCAAGTGTTCTTTGGGGCCCCTCGTTTAAGTCGTGACATGAGACGACGTGAAATAAACCTTGGCTTGTCTTTATCTGCCCTTTTGCGTACTTGTGTAGGGTCGGCGGTGAAATTTTCGCTGTTTGATGACACCTCCCTATCATTTTAGACATTTCTAGGGTAGATTTACCTTTTGAGAGTTCCAAGGTGTTAGTTTTCTTTTTAGCATCACTTAAACTGCTTTTACGGCCCATCTTTTCACTAAATTCATATACTTTTCTAATGAATCACCGTGCTGATAACAAATATGGCGCCAGTTTGTTTACATTGCGTAAATCAGTACGAATATTTCAGTGATTGCGCAGCTAAGTGTTACCAGCATTGTGTGAAGATTTTGTGTGAATTGATTGGAGGGTTTTTGAAATATTAGAAAAAAGTTATGTGACACTATTTACGTCGGTAGAAAAAAAGAAGAAAAAAAGAAAGGCGAGAATTAAATTTAGGTGATAAGAAACCATCACGAAAAGGACACTAAGCGGTGCTATTTTTGTGACAAGGAAAAGTGGTAAGAATTTATTTCCATTGTCGAGAAAGTAAAACACAGAATTTAATCTGATTTATGTTACGGGGCGGAGAGTAAGATATGTCCAATCTGCCCATGGCAATGGTAAAGAGAATTTTCAAGTTGGACAAGTTACCTACCGCAGAATTCTAAAGTGATAAAAATAAAAATTAATTAAGCACGCACTGTCCGAGAAAAACAAAAGTGTCCGCTGACCACCATGACGGAAAGGTTAAGCCTTTGTCTATGTGCAGAATATCATTGAGAGGAGCATCTGTTTATCGTCAGGGCTGTCTATGATAGCGAAACTATTTTATCGGATCAGTAATTGGCACCATAAATGCAAATACGTCCAAATGGCCACCCACTTGATGCTGGCGAAAATCTGATTGACGAATTCCAGGTGATTCGGTTAAGATAAGAGTCTAGGGTGTGAGGTCTCCTCGAAGAAAGGAAAGAAAAGGAAAAAAAAAAAGGGAAGATATTTTTTTTTCTTTGAGCAAGATTTTTTAAACCGAGGCTAGTCTGGCAACACCCACGCTGCTGAGCGCCCATTGGCTGAATGGTGGCATGAGCGTTAGGCGGAGGTAATCATGTGAAGGAGGGGAGGCCAGCTGCGCCTCCCTGAAGGCATAGGTGTGAGATGCCACTGTGAGCGAGAGGGGAAACCCGTTGACACCCTCTGAGGGCATGGTGAGATACCAATATGAGAAAGGAAGAAGGTGGGAAGACGAAAGACTTCCAAAAATAAAAAATAATAAAATTTTCCTGACCGAAAACAAAGAAGTGGATTGTGTGTTTAGAATTATCAAGGAACCCCAAACCCCGACAAGCCCACCCCGGTTTTGGTCGGCGTCCATATAAACAGAGTCGCAGCGGTTGAAATGTAGTTCGAGTTCAATTCAGTTCGAGTTCCAGTTGAGAGGCAGTTGATTGAAGTTCGCAGTTGGAGTTTCACCCGCCTCGGAGATAGCTGAGTTGAAAGATTCCAGGCATCACGACCTCAACTTCTAGCCAAGAACAATTTAGTTTTGAAGAACGAGTTAGACACATACCACCAAAACAAGTTTTACGAATATCGCCTGAAGATACACCAAGAACCAGTTTCTTAAAAACAAACAACTTACGATGTAAAGTCTCGCCTAACAAACACAAAGTGTCACGAATCCATATAGCGGGTTGGGAAGAAGACACAGCCCTGTATTCAGCAACCAGATATAAAATATTGTTATCCTTTTTTTAACACATTTGAACTTTTCGAGTTATTATTTTATTTTCTTTTACATATACTTGTGCGATATCGCCCTTTTTCGAACTCGGCTAGCATTACGGCCCGGCAACTGATTGATTTCGTCTGCCTAGGATCAATTCACAAGGTGGGTAGGTTAGACTGGAAATCAAATCAGTTACTTCGGTAACCAGACGTTGGAAGCGAGCTGGGAACGACAAGGCTGATACCGAATCTAACCAGATTCCCATCCGAATCACAAAAAAGGTAGAACGTCACATTTGGTGCCGCGACCAATACCAAGCCAGTTGGTCGTCACAGGACAGGATAGCACGACGGACGCAGCCAGGCAGACGTCACATTTGGTGCAGCGACACAGGGTGGGTGGGACGTCACAGTTATCTCGATAATAATTTGGCACGTAGTATATATATATATATATATATATATATATATATATATATATTGCGTATGTTTATGTAGCATGTTTTCATTAAAACATGACAAATTATATAATTTAGACACGTTTGTCTGTTTATTTTAATAGGATTCTCTCCTAATTTGGGATAAGTTTATTAGTATTCTTATTAAATGAAAAAAAAATTACCATGATGATGTATACCAATTTTTTCTGATTACTTTCGACATTAACTCATGTATAAATTTTCATGAAAATAATATTAATGAACTAAAAATTGATATATATTAAATAATTTAAGCCAAGCTTAATAAAATGAATTATGTAAACTGCACCATTGTTTTAAGTTGTTTACAGTAAATAGTTTAAAATATCTAGCTTTTATCCAATAATTTTAAATAGTATTTTTTTAAAATACTTAGACATTGCAATGAAGTTTTGTACATGAGCCTACGTGATAAAATTTAAAAATTGTACAGTACATAACCTTAGCGTTTTTCATTTCACACGTAAAAACTGAAATTTTATAAGAACACAACAAATTTGTCTTAAAAAATTGATGAACACAATAATTTTTAGTCTTAGAAAAAAACAAGATTCTTATGACTACATGGTGGTAATGACGAAAGTACTCGGAATAAAATGAACATGCATCAGCATACTCATTTACTTTCTTCCTTCAATAAGGATACTTAGGAACTTGTCCGTAATTCGATAATATCTGGCGGACGCTGCCAAAATGTGTTAATGCTTTTTTGTTTTTGTAAGCTTATATAAACATGCCTTCTTTGAATGATATTTTATTAATCGAAACAATGATTTGTTTTCTTATACATTAACTGTTTGAGTTATTGCCTTAACAATGAATCTGCGTTCAATATAGGATTTCCCTCTACCGTGTGCTGATGGCCCAGGGCTCGAAACTTCAACTGATGTCAAATCGATCCCTTGTCGATGCCGGCTTGAAGAAATTGTGGACGTCTAGACGCACTGATGAGCTGTGATACGTAATTTGGTTGCCATTATCGATACTTTCGGTTGCGCACTGTTGAGAGAGAGGATAATACTAAACACAGTAATTCCAACGCAACCCTCTTCATTAAAATGAACCGAGCACTATGGCTGTCTGGCGTTTGTTTACATTCTTAAAAATAATACGCAAGAATTTTCCTTCCCCTCTAACGTGGGATGATAGCTTAGGGATAGGAAATCCGACTGATGCCAAATCAGTCGGTTTTCGATCCCGGCTTGATGCAATCGGGTGTTTAGCCATACGGATGAGCTGTGATACAGCGAAACAAGTCTGTATGCAGATGACAATATATATATATATATATATATATATATATATTGATTAGATGCATTGGCAAATTATGTGAAAATAAAAGTTATCCAAATTGTTTAATACATTAATTATTGCTTCGTATTCCCATCAAACTTTACTCCTATATATTAATATATATATATATATAGATATACAAAACACACACGCGCGCGCGCGCACACACACACACACATATATATATATATATATATATATATATATATATATATACAAAAAGGAACCTCGGTTGTCGAACGTCTCACATGTCGAACAAATCGGTTTTGAAAGAGAAAATTCAAGAGGAAAATGCGTCGATTATCGAACAAGATTTCAGTTTCGAACAACATTGGCCAACCGAGTAAATACGAATGGAATAACTTCTGAGGCGACCACCATGTATAAATTCGTGTGTACTTTTCTTTCCAAATTTTATTGTACTGTGACGTTTTTCTCTGCATTGATTCCTTTTCGAAACATTCCGGTAAGGAAACGGCCTTCAGGAACGAATTAAATTAGTGAAACGAGGTTCCATAGTCCACACAGACACACACACACATATATATATATATATATATATATATATATATATATATATATATATATATATATAATATGATATGACATTGAGCTGTATATATAGGTGCCTCTGTGTGTATTTGTAAGAGTTCGGTTTGTGTATATGCAGATAGATAGATAGATAGATAGATAGATAGATAGATAGATCAGGTTTTAATTTACTTGATAAAGACAAGGAAGACTTCTAATATACTGGAAAATTTTCTGATCATATGAAATGATAAGTTCCATCTTTCGAGTGTATATTAAATAGCACCTCCCTCCATTTACCTCTTCCTGCAAAGTTTTCGAATATCTTTGCATAGAACCCAAGGGAGAGGAAAATAATAACAAGAAAAAAAAACAAGAAAACATACACCGAGTGAGAAGTCGAAGTGCGTCCATTACTCACCGGAAATCGAATATAATTATAACCCGAATTACCTCAACTGCATCCGTTCGAATAGTTTCTTTTATTACTGGAGTTCGATTTTGTCCCAGCAAAATGGGAGGTTTTATAGAATGCCTTGCTAGTCAATCCGGCGACTGACAAAAAGAAAAAAGAAAAAAATATGGAGGCTCAAATGGAAGCACTGAATAAACGCAAGAGACAGACAAAGGCAGACAATCACTGCTAACTTTTATAGCTGTGCTGGCAAAACATTCTATAGTTGACAGTCTAAAAAGCGTCCTTTCCTTTCAATAGAGATCGATGTTAAGGTAACGATTTCTGGCTAAAGTGTCAGTTTTTCGGTTAACCATTTCCAGAATGTCCCTGGTCAATCCCGTGAACTGACTGAACTTCGGTATTTTTGTTTAGCATAAAAATAAATATGTCCACATACAACAAGATGTAATACGCAACTGAAGTAAGTCGATGAATATATCGGCCGGAAGTCTGAGTGAGTCAAATTAAACAATCACTAATATATATAATATAGGTACCTCCACGAAATCGCTAAAAAAAAGTGCATAGTCTGATGAAAAAGACGCCAAACTTTATGAAAAGAAAATTTTATCGTCTAAATGCTTATGTTTTTATGAAGAGGATAGACCAAATTTTTTTTTATTTATTTAAAAAAAAATTTTTCCATCTTTTTAGAATATTCTAAATTTTGATTTAAAAACTTTGTTTATCTTTGTTGCAACAAGGGGTAGTAAATAACATAAATTAAAAGTGAAAATATTGTCAAATCGTAGTTAAATTAAACGTATTCTAACCTAAACACCCGCCAAAAATCTTTAAATATACAAATAGAAAAAATGCCGTAAGAATTTTTGCCGTTAACAATAATTTTTTTTTTTAAATCCAGACGACATGCTTTTAACGGATGTCAGATTTCATTGAAAAATACATCTCTACCCCTACCAAAACGTGACTAATAACTGATACATCTAAATACAGCGATAACGAACACGAAGACACCCCTGGTCTGCTTGAATTGTATTACTCTGTATCCTTGAAAACGTGAATTATGTTTTCTTCTGTGTCTTTAAAACCCGGTAATTTTACCCCAAAATTAGCTTCAGAATGAAATGGAACTAATGTCTTTAATTTAATTACAAAATTAAATTCGAAGCTACCAGCTTCCATTTTTTGAAACATGGTTAGAACTGTGTAGCGAAAAAAAACTTATTTTACATCAAATTTTAATATATATATATATATATATATATATATATATATATATATATATATATATATATATATAATATTTGGATATTTCAAAATGGAATATAGTCCAGTGAGCTCAATGTCTAAAACAGAGCAAATAATAATTATTATAATTATAATGAACCCTTAAAGACCATGGTAATATTTATTTCGCTAGAATCGAAGATTCGATAACAAATCATCAGACCGACTCTTACACCCAAATATAAATGGTCAAGGATTTTATCAGGCTTAACAAAAAACTCAATCAGAACATAGATTATGCTAAATATTCAGATTCATATTTAAGGAAGGGGAACGCAATAAAGCGTATGTATTCAGACAGGGGGAAGATGAAGAACAAAACAGTGAAATTATTCAAAACTAGGAAAGGAAAGAAAGAAGGAAGGAAAGAAGGGAAGAGATGTTTATTTAAGTTTTTCAAAAAGATAGTTGATATTGTAGACATGTTGACCTAATTTACATATACAAACTGCGAAAAAGAAACGACTTCCTCAGATGGTAATACGGGAAATAGACAGAGAAGAGGAAAGAAAGAAAAGAGAAAGAAACAGAAAAGAACGCGATGGACGTCTGGAGAAGCTAACAAATTTTACAATCGAACATGTGTTTCGTCTGGTTTAAATCGTCAGCTATGTTTATGAAACTGTTGTTGTTTTAAATAAAAATATTAATATTAATAATAATAGTGTAAACAATTATTTGAAATATATAAATATATATATATATATATATATATATATATATATATATATATATATATACTTTTACATTCACCGTCATCACTTGATATGACACCCAGGGTGTTGAAACAAAATGGCTATTTTTGTAGTGATTTTATATCATATTTATGTTAGAAATTTTTTAAAAATAAATAATTATATATATATATATATATATATATATATATATATATATAGAGAGAGAGAGAGAGAGACAGAGAGAGAGAGATAGATAGATAGATAGATAGATAGATAGATAGATAGATATTATATTTTCGAAATATTTTTCATAATTTAATATAAAATTAGTATCTTGAAAGGAGAAAGAAACACAAAAAAGTCGATGTACGGGTGGAAAATTTTGTATACAATTAAAGATGTCTTTTGTCTGGTTCTTTTAGTCAGCTACGTTTATGACTGTTTCGATTTAAAAAAAATAAAAATATTAATATTAATCATAATGGTGTAAAGATTTTTTAAATACATATTTAATACATGTATATGTGTGTGTGTGTGTGTGTGTTTTGTTTTTAAATATTTACATTGATTTGTTTTTCTAGGTAATAATTGTATAGCTTCCTTCGTAACTTAGTTATTTTTGTTTATTTAACTTTTATATTTTATTTGTTTTTTGTATATTTATTATTATTATTAATTTTATTATTATTGCTATTATTATTACTTTTTATTATAGTCATTATTATTATTATTATTATCATTATAATTAATACGATGCATATTCTTTTCCTTATTATTATTCATTTTAAACAAGATACTAATTTTATATTAAGTTATGAAAAATGATTTGAAAATATAATATCTATCTATCTATCTGTCTATCTATCTATCTATTTTTATTCCTAAATACCACCTGAGGAAGTCTGTTCCTTTCGCAGTGTATATCTGAAAATTAAGTCAGTATGTCTAAAACATCAACTATCTTTTTGAACAACTTAAATCCTTCTCTGCTTCCTTCATTCCCTCTTTCCTTTCCTAGTTTTGAATATTTTCGTTCTCGTCTTTACCGTCTCCCAGTTTGAATACTTACGCTTTTTTATCCCCACTCCCCTAAATTTGAATATTTTCCATAGTTTATTTTCTGATTGATTTTTTTCTAAGACTGGTAAAATCCTTGTCCATTTATGTTTGTGCGTAACTGTCGGTCTGATGATTTGGGACCGAATCTTCGATTCTAACGAAATAAATATCACCTTGGTCTTTTAAGCATTCGTTTTCATTATAATAATTATATAAACAAAGATTGAGTTTTGCACAAAAGCAACTGTTGATTAAGGTATTTAGGGGAGATAATATCTTTTATTCAAGCAGTCTTTGTATATATAGTCCTCCTGATTAAGCGGTATAGCATTAACAGTAATAAATTAAAAGACATGTTCTCTTATCTTATCACTAATTTTAGTTTTGCAGAGATAAAATCCAATGTTTAGTTAACTTGATTGTAAATACTTTTACTTCCTTAAATTTTACGACGTTGTCATAAGTGAGTAATTAATTGCGTTTAATTTGCTGAAATACAATGGAAAAAAACTGAGGAATAGATAACAATGGCTTCTATAGTAACGGTTGATTAAAATTGAATAAAAACATATAATTTAAAATAAAACATAAAAATAAAGCGGCAGTTTCTGATAGAAAATTAAATGATGATTATGTGGCCAAGATTTCTAGATTGTCGTCATGGTCTCATTATTTTATAGTTGTAATGGCTTGATGCAAGTTCTAAGCTAACTGTTTTCTTCTCCCGTATTTCTCCGTCGTGGAACTCTTTTATGGCTTATTACATCTCAGTCAACTTCGATCTTCAAATGTTGAAATGCAATGTCTATTCTTATAAAAATATCTTCTTATTTGCCGATATTTTATTGTTCTCATTCCTGTATAATGTAAATTCAGTAATCCCGTTTGCTTGGGCTGAAATCATTAAATGAAATGAAATTGTGAATCAATATGAATTTTAATCTAATGCATATATAAACTAATATATATATATATATATATATATATATATATATATATATATATATATATATATATATATATATATATATATTGTGTGTGTATTTAGGCAGCATCATTTGATTCATGCACGTTTCATTTGGTTTATACCAACGCACGTTTCACTTTCATGCACGTTTCACGTTGTTTTATACCAACGGCTTCCCATACTTCTCCAATTCACTCTCGTGTGATCATGTGTGACGTCATGAGAGGCGGTGTGATTTTCGCTTCTAGCGTTTTATATGCACGTGTTTATCGTTGCTTAGAAATCATCTATGTAAACAATGACAGACTATCATCACTGTCGTGTCCGTATATTGCTTAATATGTTGTAATTGACATCTTTGATAATAGCTTATGTAAGCCGAAAGCTTAGATTGTATTAAAAAAAAAATATGGATCAATATTGTGAATTTCTTTCTTCGTTCAACGATAATGTTATTAAACTTATCAGACGTTACGAAAAAAAAATATATAAAATAAATAGACAACACTTGTCTATATTATTTAATGAAACGTGAATGAATATATATATATATATATATATATATATATATATATATATATTTAAATAATTTGTTGGAGGTACTGAACCGTAATATTGCAAGGAATAGATACAAATTATTTCCTAAAGGCATTATGAAAAAGAAAAAATAAGAGATGATAACACTTACAGAACAGACCAACCGGTTTCGTTCCCAAGCTCATCAGGGTCGACTGGGAACAATTTAACAATTATTGCAATATATATTTTGACTTACAAAAACACCCTACATACAATTAAAACATTAAAAAATGAAATGATTAATGGTATGAAGGAAAAAAAAAATTCAAACCCCGCGAATTTGAACAGCACAAAGGGGAAAAAATGGGGAGTGTGAGGGGAATGTATGATACACATTAGAGTCTAATAACGTGAAGCCCAAGGAGACAGTCTTTTTGCTTGCAAAGAGACGTCTCCCTGGACCAAATGTACAGAGACTAAAGTGCCCGCAAATGAAATGGAGAGTGCGAACTGGACAGTACAGTAAACCAATTCGGACTGAAATCCTTAGCACAATCCCTGCAATTTATCAAATGTTCAATGATCGCTGACCCGGAAGTATTAACCAACTGACTCTTACGGGCATCCGGATTAAGAACTCACAATTGGACATGCTGCCTGATCCTACAATCTAAACGTTGGGAAGTCCTTTCTATGTAGTTGCTATAAATATATATATATATATATATATATATATATATATATATATATATATATATTTCATTGAAGCATCTTTGGTTAAATATTTTAAACGTATTATGTCTATTTATTTTAACTTTACTTATTTCAAGTCCATGAATTAATTTCTTGTTTGCTGTAGAAGAATTTAAGAAGAATTTCTGAAAATTTATTTCAAATAATTTTTATTTTTCAAAGTACTTTCAATCTCATCTGAGGCAAGGTTCGGTTTTAAAATATCTGTGGATGCGTATAGAGTAGCTCCGTAATTTTAAAATATTTATTCACTGTTTATTTACAGCGTTACAAATAAGAATATATTGGTATACTCATAGCTGACTTTATTTATTTTTGCCTGCAGTTCTCTTATAAAAAGTATCGCTAGAATTTTTTGCCTATTATTTTGATGAAGAATTTATACATTCTCGACTAAAATCTGTCTAGACTGTGAATGTAGACATGTATGTTCCTCTAGTTGTTCTGAAATTGAAAATTTTTCATTCAAGCGAAACGTAAGCCGTCTTAACTTCTGCCAATAATTCCTAAATAATGGACTATATCTTTATGATCACATGGAAAGAGGAGGAAATATATTAGTTTCAATGAGAAAATGAATGAATGATAAGAAGAGATAAGTATTTAACGTGTATTTCAGTTAAATGGAAAAAAAAAGTTGTCAGTTTAAAATATTTTCATTTGTAAGCTCTTCTTGAATTATTGGAAAAGTAGTGAATAAATGAAAATATTCGAACCGAATTCATATATAAGATTCTTATATTTTGTTAAAGATCTTAAGCTCAAGAATTTAACAATGAAATAGGGTAATTGCTACGGATAATTTATTGTCGTAGAATGGCCATGTGCTTATACAGACATAACCTGGAGAACTAAAAATATTCAGAAAATAAAAATAGGAAAATCGTGAAATATCTTCCAAGGTTTTCATAATTTATTTTTTTAAATTTTAAATTTTATTCTTTTATGTGTTATGTCCCCTAAGAAGAATGACGATCATTGACCACCATAATATATCATATAATATCTTTTATAATATTATATAATATCTTTTATAATGTCTTTAGGGATTATATCCCTTCAAAAGATTGGCGATCATGGCCCACGATAATATCTTTTATATCTTTTATAATATTATATAAAATCTTTTATGATAAATTTTAAATGTTATGTCTCTTTATAAGATTTGCGATCATGACCCACCAAAATATCTTTCCCTTAGTCACTCTTATAAAATGCTCATTCTTTTATATATGTTATGTCCATTCAGAAAATTAGCGATCACGGCTCACTATAATATACTTTATAATATATTTTATAATATTATATAATAGCTTTTGTAACATCTTTTATTAGGTTGGTGCAAAAATAATGACGTAATAATGTCGTTTTTTGACGTGTTTTTAACGTCAAACAACGACATAATTACGTCATTATTTTTGCATCAACCTAATATGTTTTATGCCCCTTTAGAAGAATGGCGATCATGGCCCACCATAATATCTTTCTCTTAGCAGCTCTTATAAAATTTTATATTTTTGCTATCTTTTAATTTTCTTAAAAAGCATTTCACCCCAAGCAAGGTGGGAGTGTCACTAGCATACAAAGTATTACAGAGGATGCAGAACGAGAGTAAACAAGCGTGTTTGGGGAAAGGAAACAGAGAAGGACGGGTGACAAGATCAAGGTATCAGATGTCGATTGACGTTACTCTTGAATATTTGAATATTATAGTTATTGCGGAGACAAGCAAGGGATTTGCACAGACGGGAAGTGCAAGTGAAGAAGCTGTTTGAGTAGGAGTAATCTACATTTAACTGTTTCGACAGTGAAGGAGTCGAACTGAGATGCCAACCTAGTAGCTCGCTTAAATTCATGCAGTCTGGGAACCAACGACAGTAGGTCGTCGGAAAAATTGCCGTAAGAATTCTTGTAGAAGAGATAGAGGAAGCCCCGACACTTTTGCGAGAAAGCGATTGCAGACTTGATGTCAGATCAGGAATTATAACATTGCATATTCGTCAATGGATTTTGTCGAGGACCTCGAGTCGTACTAAAACTTTTGCTTGAAACCTTTCATATAAGTTTCCTAACTTTTAAATGTATGTAAAAATTCAAATTAACCACAGAGTTTCTATGTATTGAGGCTGTCATGGTAATTATTCTTCTTTAGGTTTCTTGTTTGCTAATGTAATTATTGGAGGAAATTTTGGCAAAAGCATACAAATTTATTATATTTAACTAAATTTCATGTATTCCATCTTACTTTGTAAGCTTATTTCATAGAAGTCATTTTCTCACACACACCTACATATACAAATATATATATATATATATATATATATATATATATATGTGTGTGTGTGTATGTGTGTGTGTGTATATATATATACGTGTATGCGTGTGTACGCGTGTCCTTTTGCTGTTCCGGTGCTAAGTGTATATTTTGCGTCTCTTCACTATGCTCTTGAGATGACTACTTAGACGAAAATGAAAGATGAGACTGGACATTGGTCGTCTTCATTATTCCTTGCGGGGACAGAAAAAGCAATCGGATAACCAAGTAGACATTGGTCGTTTACTGTATTTACAAGTATATGCGTATCTCATTTCGTCTTGCTTATTATTTGGGCCTGTGAATGCACCGAGCTCTCAATATAACGGAAATATTTCCGCTATGAAGACGGCCATGTTTCTATCCACGTTTTGCAGATTATATCAAAATAAGAAACTTCAGTATTTGCAAAATGGATTTTGTAGATGAGGAGTTGATGGCCAAACTAGCGAGAGGAGTATACGGAGATCAAGTACTGGAGGCTTTTGTATGCTTTTGTATGCTTTTGAAAGTAATGGATTTGATGAATTCCTGTTTCTAATGAAAAGGTGACGAAATTGCTTCAAAATGTTAAAATATGAAAATACTATTATTCACCAATTATACGCGAATTTGGAGATCTTAATCTTGTTTCGATATAGTTATCACAATCGCCTGTATGTAATTTTAATTCAAATATATATATATATATATATATATATATATATATATATATATATATATATATATATATATATGTCTGTGTGTGTGTGTGTGTGTGTGTGAAAATATATAGAAAATAGGAAAGAACTTGTTAGGTAAATAATCCAAAGTTCTTTAGTATTTTTGTTATTATTTTAAAAAATAGTGCTCGATACAAAAGTAGAGCATATATATATATATATATATATATATATATATATATATATTCGGCCATTCTGTTGGTTCGGTACAAAGCCTTCACCACTATAATCATATCATATATGCTGGTGTCTACCCAGCTGCTTGACCGTCATACGTCGAATACGACGGGAGAGTCTATCATATACGTATGTGTGTATGTATGTGTGTGTGTGTTAAAGAAAAAACAAAATCCGTTGATAGGACCAAATTCCCAAAACCTAAAACTCTTATCAGATACAGTCTCAAATCAAAACACCAAATTGAAAAAAGAAACAAAAATTGACAAAATGTGAACTTAAATACTTAAATCCGAGGTGTATATATATATATATATATATATATATATATATATATATATATATATATGTGTGTGTGTGTGTGTGTGTGTGTGTGTGGATTTAAGCAGCAGAATTTAATGTATAGATTGAAATGTTTCCGTTATATTGAGAGCGCGGTGCATTCGAAATACACAATCAGATAGTTTTTATTTTTATTTTACCGGAAAAGAAAGAAAAAACATAGATCACACGCGCAAAAACTAAATCAAAGTACCTTGTCCGTCGTATTCAATGAAATGTTCATATATATATATATATATATATACATATATATATATATATATATATATATATATATATATATATATATATATATATATATATGTGTGTGTGTGTGTGTGTGTGTGTGTGTGTGTGTAATTATATACACACGCAAGGGAAGTAATGGATTGTTATTCATCCTACAGATTGTTTCCCACTTTCAACTTTATTTTTAGTGGATGCTCGTAATTAAGTAGATGTCCATCGTGTTTATTAAAGTTTATAGCTTTTATTTTCGTCTACCGGCCTAAATGATCGAGAAATCTTATTAATTAAAAATTATGCTGTCTTTTATAAAAAATTTTCGAACTTTCGTCCGGTAGAATCCGGATAAAAGGGAAGAAATCAAACAAAGTGGAAAACGCTTCTTATTAATAACACGCTTTGTCATCTGATTGAACGAAAATGTGTTGCCTTTATATAAAAAAACATTAATGTCTAATATCTAAAATATAAATGAAATTTTAAAAATACACCGATTAACTCTCATCTGATGACGTTTACCTAACTACCCAACATTTTGAAATCACTTAGCTGTAACATATCTTAGTTTACCTTGTATCATATGAGAATGCATAATAAAATAGCTTTCTTGTATTTTATCAACCACTATTCATACATGAATTATTGAAAAAAAATTACCATTCTGATAGGGTCTTATATGTGGGTAAATATCCTCATTTGCACCAATAGGCAATTGTGTTTCTACGTGATGACGTCAATTCTGAAGGTGAAAGTATTCTAAAATTAGGTTGTAGCAAAACAGCTGCGTTGCCTGCTAAAGGGAATTTCCAAATTACAGGAATATTTAGCTGCGAGAGAAAGGGATGTTCAAGAAAAACAAGTTCTAGAAATGGTTATTTGACGAAGGTCATTACAGCCTCATCCTCCTCAGATTCTTTAAGAAAATACCTGCTGATCTGCGTCAAAATTTTACAGACCTCAATTCTCTAACAATTTCATGTCGTTAGAGAATTTGGTATGAAATACCACAACCTGGCTCATAAAACATATCTAAGTTCTGCTATGAAATCTAAGAGTCTGGTTACCTTAAACTTGATCAGTTGAAGATCGGCGGAAATGTTCTGTCATGGATTTCCTCTGAAGCAGATTGGTATGCATAAAACAAAAAACAATAGGAGACACCAAGATAAGACATTTGATGAAAAGTATATATTCTAGATTATGAAGATCACACAATGCAAGGTAATTTGGGGAGAGATATCCAAATCTGGAACATTTGGACACTACTTATTGCCTCCAAGTAAAAATAAAGAATAGTTCAAGTGAACTATTGCAATGGAGACTGTAACTGCATATGAATATTCATTAATGAAAAACATTTATACATGATAAAAAAAGGGCGTTAAGAATTGTTTGAAGAGAATATACGTGACAATATTTGATTGCATGGGATACAGCACAGATTTGAACACGATTAAAAATGTATAGCAGATTTTTAAAAAGAAATTACAAAAATGTTCAAGTACGAAATCAGAGAACGATATTATTAAAGAAGACTGTAAAAAAAAAAAAAAATCTAAGGATATTATATAAAATGCTTTCTGGGCGATTTGACATTAAATGAATTGATAATATTGTCACGTCCAAATGTGTGACTAGAAAAGTGTCAGTCGATCACAGATTACTTGTTACTGTTTTTGAGGTCATAATGTCGACTAGACATTTTCTATGATTTAACAGGAGTTTCTGGCAGAAGTAAGCGTTATACTTTTTACCATTATTCTTCGCAAAACCCCCACGACTGCACGACTTGGGTTTCTTGCATGTTAACCTTCTTTAACTTGAACCACCTGTTTCCAATCGGTTTTGGATCGGGACTTTGATTAGGCCATTTCAAAGACGTGCAATTTCGCATTTCGAATTTCAAATCCTTTCTTTTGTGGATTTGTTTTAATGCTTTGGATACTTGTCCTGATGGGAGAACCGAAGGCGACACATTTTCGTTCAAAATTGCTTGCTTTCTTTGCAGGGTCCATTGTAACGTCAATGTGCTCTATTCTGCTTGTTCTAGCTGCATAAAATACGCCCCCAATTTATAAGTAATTTGACGAACGGGAGAGACGTGCAATCCAAATCATTTTGGTAGATATTTGTAGCCTTCTCCATCATTAGAGACTTCAACTCTGCGAACTAATAAAGTATCTGGAAATTCATTTCATCTCGTTATATATATATATATATATATATATATATATATATATATAGAGAGAGAGAGAGAGAGAGAGATTTATTCTTAACTGTACCCTTTTCCATACTCTTTGAGTTATATTTTTTAACTGCAGTATAAACAGCTTACAATGAGCACGCGACAATATTGATTTTTACAGATCACAAAAGATTATATGCAATGTCAACCATATAAAACAAAAATACACAGCGTAAATGTAAGTGTTCAGATTGTTTTGCATATCTTAATATTTAATTTCTTAATATTTTTATTTCAGTTTGAGATAAAATTTTGAAAATGGTTTTAATTTGTATAATAATGTTTTTTCTTAATGAAAATACAGTTTAAGATTTGTTGATAATTTGGTGAAAGAGATAATTTTTTGCAATATTATATCAAATGTTCACTTAATTTTGCCCTGCTATATATATATATATATATATATATATATATATATATACAATATATACTTGAATATATATATATATATATATATATATATATATATATATATATATATATATATATATATATATATATATATATATATATTCAAGTATATATTGTTATGTATAACAGAGACTGTATGTCTATTATGATTGATCATGAGCAGTTCTAAACTTCTTATGATTGATTTAATTTCGGGAGAAAATAAAGACAATGTTTCCAAAATTTCGATATACCTTTTATTATGCAGTTCCTTGATTTAAGGTTTCGGCTGAAATGAGCCATCTTTAAAATGATTATATGGATATATAAACAAAGATAATCACCATTAAATATGATATTCTCTTACGTTAACGTAAGAGATTGCAATGGGACGATAGCAGATGCAGGTCATAAATTCATTATATATATACACACACATACACACATATATATATATATATATATATATATATATATATATATATATATATATATATATATATATATATATATATGTGTGTGTGTGTGTGTTTGTGGGTTTATTTCTATAGAGTTAATAGATTAGTACTTAATATGGCATTATGATGAACCATTTTTCTTCTCATTTTTAAATCTATTACGTCTATCTGCGATCTCGAGAAGTCTTAATAAAGAAGCAGGCATTGAACTTGCTTCCGCCTTTGTAGAAGAAACTTCGGGTATAGCGAGCTACCCATTTCAGCAATGCCCGATTTTCCCATGTAAAGGGAAATATATTAAAATTATAATATTTTAATGTTAAAACGAAACTTCATACAGTAACAGCTGACTTCGCTTCTTAAGCTATTCATATACGTCTGCATTAATTTTTCAATATAGATAAATATATTTATCTCTTTGTTTCCCTTTTTAGCTTTCTCTCTGTATATTGTTGAAATTTGCTACATTTATGATTCAAGATCTAGTCACTATATTGATACAGACTGTCTGGTAAAAAAGAATCAGCGCTGCACTGTGACTTTCAATTTCCCGCCTCAAACGGCATTCAGATCATGTCACTACTCGTTTAGCGAGTTCCATTGGCAGGCGACTGGGCTATTAATAGTACTGAGGGGAGTAGAAAACAGGCTTTTCCCAGTTATTTTGCTTAGTGTTAATAAATTTGATTATTTTGTCATTTAGTTTGATGATTTTAATCATTTCATCCCCAGCAAATGAATAAAGCCACTAAGACGTAAAATGTTACTGAAGGTCAGAGTATATGAGAAAAAGGAAACCTTATTACTGAGGGGGATAAATAAACGAACAGAACTTAAGAAAACAGAAGATAACGATTGGCATTGGATTTAAGATTTTTTGAAGGCAACATTTAGCTAGAAAGCAAGTAGCCAAAGAGAGTACTACAAGCGTGAATTACGAGAAAATAAAATGTTAGTACAAATCATACGTGGTTACATAACGCAATTTCAACACGAAAATAATGATACTATACCGCCCATCTAGTTGTACGCTTAAATTCATAAAGTCAAATTACAAAGGAGGAAAGCTTATTAGAAAAAATTACCATTAAATTATTTGTTGACAGACACAGCGAATATACGTTACGGCCGCTGGAAAGTAACTGAAACCGCGATACCAGTTCAGGGTTTGGGCCAAGGAAATATTCAATGCTGACAAAACTCTTTAACAAACTGTGACACTATTTAGTGGTTGCGTGAAAATTAAAAGCGAGAAATAATTAAGGCGAGAAGAAGCTATCACGAAAGACATACTGAGCGATGTTATTTTTTTTAAACAAAGAAAAATGGTAAAGATTTTATTTTCATTTGCGAAGAAAGGTATTTTTTTCGCAGAAGATAGGAAATTCGTAATATCTCAGATCTGTCGGTATTAAGTTATGCTACAACGCGGCGAATAAAAGATAGCAATCGGCCCATGGCAATAATGAAAATTTCAAATTGGTCAAGAGGCCTACAACACCGAATGCTGGAAGATAATCGTAATCAGGTCAATGATGCGACCGAGAAAAAAGATCAGTTTAGACCACCCCCAAAGAAAAGAAAAAGGAAGGGAAAGAGAAAAATCGAAAAAATAAACCATTATCTATCTTTCGGTGATATCACTTGGTTTTGGAAAGAGACCACCTGTTTATGTCCAGACCTGGCCATGATAAAAGTTTGTTACCGGGACAGATAATTGGCGAGAGAGTGCGAAGACGTTCGGTTGACCAGCCATTTAACGCTTGGCGAAAATCTCGTTGATAAATTCCAGATGACATTTAGTTAAGATAAAGATTACAGACCACACTACGAGTCGTAGGGGTCTGTTGAAAAAAAAAAGAAGAAAAGCGATAATTGTAAACACCCGCGCTGCCGAGCGTCATTGGCTGAGTGGTGGCGTGAGCGGTGGGCGGAGGTAAACATATGAGAAGGAGGGGAGGCCTGTTGACGCCTCTGAGGGGATTGGTGTGATATACCATTATGAGAAAGAAGGGAAACCTGTTGACGCCCTCTGAGGGGATTGGTGTGAGATACCAATATGAGAAAGGAAGAATTTGGGAGGACGATTCCCTTAAGAACCCCTCTAAAGAAAAAAGCAATGGACTTCCAAAAATGAAAAGTGATAAATTTTCCTGTCCGAAAACATAGAAAATCCTTATTGTGGATTTGGAATTATAGAGGAACCCAAACCACGACAAGCCTACACCCGGTTCTGGTCGGCGTCCATATAAACAGAGTAGCAACGAGTAAATGGCAGTTGGAGAGTTGCAGTTGGAGAGAGAGACGCAGACAGAGTTGATCTCTGAGCTCTGAGACCAGCCTCGCAGGAAGCTGACTGAAGATCCACGCATTCCGACTTAAACTTCTAACCAAAAACAATTTATTTTGAAGAACGACTTAGACTCACACCACCAAGAAAAGTTTTACGAATATTGCCTGAAGATACCAAAAACCAGTTATTGAAAAACAACTTAAGATATTAAGACTCGCCTAACAAACACAAAGTGTCACGAAATCCATAGAAGCGGTTTGGGAGAAAGACGCAGTCCTGTATTCTGCAACCAGATATAAAAAAAATATTTGTTATTCTTTTCTAACACATCTGAACTTTTCGAGTTGTGACTTTATTTTCTTTTACATATAATTGTGCGATGTCACCTTTGCTCGAATTCGGCTTGCATTACGGCCCGGCGACTGATTGATTTCGTCTACCGAAGATCAAATCACAACGTGGGTAGGTTAGACTAGAAATCAAAGCAGATACTTCGGTAACCAGACGTTGGAGGCGAGCTGGGAAAAACAAAGCTGATATCGAATCTAACCAGATTCCCATCCGAATCAGCCAATGGTTAGAACGTCACAAAACTGAATAAGCTTAAAATGTATATTGAGAGTTATTTGTGTGTTTTACTATTCTGGAACGAAATGTTTTCATGTACAACTTATGATGCCTAAAATTCATTTCATTTACATCATTTGGATTTTTCGGACTGTTATCCTCATCTTTACAATATACGCCCCGGCCTTCCTCAAGGACATATGACCAAGTGGATAATGATGGTGGTTAGATCCAGTGAGTAGACCTAAAGAGTTGTGAATTTAATACCAGGCCACAGCAGTGTTCAACTAAAACATGGACAGTTGATTTAAAGGAAATTAAATGAGACATCAGGGAGAAGTATGTCATGTGGAAATATAACACTCTAACCCGGTAGACAAAATAAAGTGTTCGGTTCGAAATTCTAATCACATAAAAAAGGCCGGAGCGTACAACGGCCGAAACGTTGTGAATATGGCAATGTAGATGAGGATAACAGTCCGAATAATGTAAATAATCTAAGTAATAATAATACTTCATTTCAGAGATATAGTCAGAAATTCATTTTATGCTTTACGTACATCCTTCGAGGATTAATAAATAAAGAGTTTTATGCTATGTTGCCTTTTCTGGGTCAATTTCAAACTGATATTTTATAAATGATCGTCAGTCTCAGTTAATAACTTATATTTACAGCCGTGTCGATTTGTACTTGTTTTAATCAAATCTCTCTCGTTTTGTCAATCTACGGCAGTTAAAATATAAATACTTAACGAGATCAAACTCATTTTCTTTTTGCCTGACGAATACGTGTTTAAAAATACCTGCCAAATTAAGAACATTTTCGCGAAATTAATTTACCGTACATATATATATATATATATATATATATATATATATATATTTATATAACCAAAGACACACTACTCCATTCCACCATCTTTATCATTAACTCCATATTTTGGCGGTTTCTGCACTTTTGGTATTAACAGTGGGAGTAGGCATTATTGGATATAACATTGTCAATATCTTGCCGTTATATTTATTGCATTGATTTGACAGAGCAGGATCGATAGATAATATTTTAGTCCTGGGTATAACGATAAAATACATCCGGCAGCAAGTCCTCTGCTCACGAGTTTGGTGGAGCATGGAACCACCTCATGATTACTGTTGTTTTCAGTTCCCCCTTAACGCGGTGAGGTAGTATCTGTTAGAGTCCCAGCCATGGGTAAATACTGAACACGAAAATAAAACATTATGAAAGTATAAAATACATTTTTATGCTCAAGCAATACGTATGTATAGCAAAATTACCAGCAATTTATATCTATAATGAAATTACGAACAACACCATTTTAAACCAAAATGGCCACCAATACATTTTACATCAAAATGACCAACGATTGAAAGCATCCAGTTGCTTGTGGTTTACAATAAAAGTCATAACTTAATGGCTATTTATTAAAAACTTCTAAGATTGTGACGTAAGCTAGTGTGATTCGAGTTGAGAAGTGACTTACAGTGATTGACGCTTGACGAACAGAGTTAAATGTGGAAAAGCAGTGTTTTATGGTATAATAATCGGAGAGAAATTTTGGTTAATTTTAATACTTGCAAATGCTCAATATTTCATTGTCTATCTTCCTGTAATATATATTACTGTGTATTTTACTAATATTATCCTCTTTTTAATTGTAGCTACAGATTCCAGTGCCATGTAACAATGGCGTACGGATTCAGGATTTTTATGAAGATTGACAAAACGTAAGAGGGAACCGCAATAATAACTGGAATATATATATATATATATATATATATATATATATATATATATATATATATATATATATATATATATATATATATTTGATAAATTGCAAAACGTGATATAAATCCAGGGAGATCAATGACAACAATATTATTAATATTAATATTTTGATATAAAATAAAATATGTACGTATCATAAACGTACATGACTACATGAACCAAACAAAAGTCACATTCAATTGTATACAAAATTTGCCATTTTCCCCAGCCGTCCATCGAGGTACCTTTCTGTTTCTTTCTACTTCCCTCCTTTCTTTCTTCTTCTCTGTCTATTTCTCTTATTACTATCTGAAGAATTCTGTTCAGTATGTATCTGAAATTTAGGTCAACGTGTCTACATCATCTATCTTTTTGAACAACTTAAATCCTTCTTCCTTTCCTAGTTTTGAATATTTCACCGTTCTCTTCTTTTCCTTTTGCCTGTCTCAATACATAGCCTTCTTTTTCCTCACCTCCCTTAAATTTTGAATCTGCATATTTAAAATAAATTATGTTCTGATTGAGGCTTCAAACCAGGTAAAACACTTGTCCATTTATATTTGTGTGTAAGTTTCGGTCTGAAGAGTTGTGATCGAATCTTCCATTCTAACAAAATAAATATCACCTTGTTTTTTTTAATTTTTCATATTCATTATCACTTATATATATATAAGCAGTTTACTTCAAGCAAGGCGATAATACCACTAAGCCGCAAGGAGCTATTGAGAGGGAACTTTAGAAAGAATCGAAAAACCAAACCATAAACAAAGAACAATTATAACCCTCTACACCTGTTCAAAAGACCAGAGACGTTTATGAAATCTTTTAAAATTAATAAAGCCTGAACAAAATAGATGGACATTCTTTGCTGCATTGGTTTACAAGTATGATACACTGACTTTCTAAAAGTTATAGGACAAGAGCAAAAGTAATTTTTGATGTCGCCACTGTACATTCGGCGATCTAACGGCTTATGAGTTGGTACAAACCACGACTCCGATGTCAATGACAAGGCGATAGAAATAATCGATGGTTTAATGTTAATGGGTGTCTAACTGAATGTATTTTCCATTTCTGAAATTGGGGAGATATTTAAGACTCCTCATTTGCTGCATCATGTGTATTCCCGGAATAGATTATGGTTAGGCTGTGGGTACTAACCCCAAGCCTCAAGATCAGGGTGTGGGGGCTGATTGTGAGTCCCGTGCTGTGCCTTTTGACCCTCGTTATATCATTAATATTTGCTTGTTTCTACCTATATTTACGTTACAAATTAAACTAAGCACACATGACTATTAAAGAACGAAATTTTTTTTTTCTGATCTTGATGTTATTCTGGATATTTTTTCGTCCAAATCCGTGAATTGTTATGCTAAATCTCGGAAAAAAACAAATATAAAATCCCCTATTTTATATCCATAATAAGGAATATGTTAAAATTCTATAACATTTTGAGAAGAAAAAACTCAAGCTGATATTAAAAATTGCCGCAAACATTGTCTATTTATTTAATGATGGAATGATCTCTTATGACATGTCTCTAATTTTATTTAGAGACATTATATTTATTTTCGTTTCTTCTAGTTGATTTGTTTACGTATATTGCTTCTGTTCGATAACTCTGCGTAATTAGCTTACCATAAAATTTACATCTCATATGAATATAAGAATAAATATATGAAAATTGAGAGGTAGTAGAGTACGGGTCACGCATCATATATTCCGCGGGGCTCTACCAGGAACTTGGACTGGCCTGCCTATTGGAAGGAATTACAGTCCATCATGGACAATGCACCCACCGACTCCGGATTCTTAAACGTCCAGATAGGTCGGGTTAGACATTTCTGCATTTTCACAGAAGCGAGATAGGCTAACGTATCAACATTCCATGCAGGGAGCATCAGGCCCCTATATATATATATATATATATATATATATATATATATATATATATATATATATATATATATAATTTTCTTCAGCATTTCTTAATTTTCATTTAATACGGAGGCATGAAATACGCAAATGGGTCTCATTTCACACCACACAACCAGACAAAACCAGTGACATCGCGAAAACGACTATGGAGAATGTGTAACATTTTGCATGGTACAATGAGTAACCGTTCCTAGAAAATCAGGATACTAGTACACTGAGTCGCAAGCACAGAGCACAGACCCAAGGAACCCAGATGGCAAGAAGATACCATTCATATGCGGGGGTCACATAAGACACGAACTGAATATGTCGAAATATGATAATTATACATAAATTATATTGTAAATGGATTCCACACAAAACACAGGCACAACCCCGCAGATACACAATCACCAAAAACACACATATAGGCAGACGCATACACAGTAAGTGATGTTATTAAATGTTTTATGCAAATTGGTATATAAAATATTTTACTTTGATTGTAAATTATGATTAATCTCAGTTTGCATAGACAATCCAAGCACATTACTGACAACGTTTTTCCTTATTAGACACTGAATTTTATCACTTCGTTTCTTCCATAGATTGACTATTTTTTCCATTAACCTGATGAACGTTCCTACATTTAAACATTTTGAAAAATCAATAAAAATTTTGAACTTGTATATAAATAATTGTTGCTAAACAAAAATCAGAGGACGAAACGCATCAGCTAAGATAAGTATTCCATTTGCTTTTCTCCCTTATATATATATATATATATATATATATATATATATATATATATATATATATAATATAAAATATATATAGAATATATATGCTAATGTAAGACATATATAATATGTAATACATATAATTTATATGTATAATATAATATATGTATATATGTAACATAATAATGAATAATATATAATATATATTTATAAAATATATATCTATATAAATAATGCATATGTATATAATATATATATATTATATTTATGTATATAGATAATATATACATATGTATATATGTTATATATACATATATAATATACATATAGGTATTAGGTTGGTGCAAAAATAATGCCGTTTTCTCATATATGTTAATATGTGAGAAAACGACATTACTTTTGCACCAACCTAATATATCAATAATATATATGTATATATAATATATATATGTATATATACAATAGATATGTAATATATATGTATGTATATGTAATATATATGTATATATATATATATGTATATATAATATATGCATGTGCATGTAATATATATATATATATATATATATATATATATATATATATGTAACATATATGTATATATATATGTATATATAATATAGGCATGTGCATGTAATATATATATATATATATTTATATATAAAAATATATATATATATATATATATATATATATATATATGTGTGTGTGTGTGTGTATGTATGTATGTATGTATGCATATATATATATGCGCGAAAGCAAGCTATATTTGGGTTAGTTGGGTATCTTCTGTGAGTAAAAGTGCACTATGATGTAATTCGGTCCACTAGACATCTGGAAAGACTATACTCTACAGCTTGGCATTCGCGCCGGAGCCTCCAATGGGAACATTTCATTTTGTCTGTGTGAGAGTGTCGAGAGTTTGTAAAGATTCGGTAGTGTTTAATTTATTACGCAGTTGCTTTGAGTTATCACTAGTTATAACGATATTACGCCTCCTTTCATCTTCCCACAGCGTCTCATACTAAACACGAAGTACTACATCATTTTCCTTGAGGAAGTAATGCTACCCTGGGTCAAGATGGTGGTTGTTGGAAGAAACGTTGTCTGGCAACAAGATTCTGTACCATGCCACATAAGCAGGATTACCCAGTCATGGATGTCAGACAATATTTGCGAACTCTACACCCTTTACATCTTCTCACCTAATTCTCCATACTCCAAAGCCCTTAATTATCATGCGTGGGTCTTAGTGAAGCGAGAGACGAACAAAATTTCTTGTAATACGAAAGATGGAGGCAAGGTTTATGGTAGCATTCACCCACTTAAACAAGGAGGCAGCCCGGAAGAGTTGCATGAGATTCCAAAGTCGTCTGGAAGCTGTGATTGAAGCCAGTTGCGACTTTCTGGAACAAATCTACTCATTACTATTTCAAGATATTTTTATCTAATTTTGCTAAATGTATCTGATTATATATGACATGTTAGCGCTATTTTGATATTTGCTCAATTTCGACGACAATTTATCCATTGCAACCAGTATATTGGAACGCTTCTATTATCAGTATATTTTATAACAAATATGAGGGAAGCATAAACAAAGAAAAAAAAAGAAATTAATGTTATATCATAAAATATGTTCTGATATGTGGGACTTTGAGAAACCGGTATAATTGTGATGTAGCATTTATTTAAGTTATTTTTCAGTGCTGAGGACACTACTCTTCCCCATCCTATCGAACAGGTCCAGGAATCGATTCCAGTCTCGCTGAGTATATATGGTGTCTACATAGTTTGTACACATTAGCTACATCCGTTGTAACATCTTGAACTGGTCGGGGTTGTATAAATGACCATTTCCACAAAAAATAACCATTGCCATCCGCCCCTGCAGATTGCGTGAAAACGCATGAAACATTTAGCGCTGGGTCACTATTCACCAGTAATGACTTTAAAAATTATATATAATCATAGGAGACGATAGATTCGACTATCCTCCGCTTGAAATTCCTCTTCGGTCTTTTGAACAGGGATAAATGTTTATCCCTTGTTTCTTGTTTCGTCTCTATATTTCTGATATGAGGTATTAGGTACATTATTTACATTATTCGGACTATTGTCCTCATCGTTGTTGACATATTTATCACAACGTTTCTGCCGTTGTACGCTCCGGCCTACTTCAGGTTGTTGGAATGTCGAGCTGGACCCTTTATTTCCCTCGCTAGGTTAAACTCTTCTATTTCCACGTGCCATGTATAATGTATGTCAATTATCAGTTATCTCCTGTTAATTCACCTCTACAAGCTCTCTACTACCTTAACCAGGTATTGAACTCACAACTCTTTGGCACAGTGGATAAAGGCGTTGGTAAGATCCAGTGACAAGACCCAAAGACTTGTGAGTTCAATACCTGGTTAAGGCAGTGAAAAACTTGCAGAGGTGAATTAACAGGAGAAAACTGATAACTGACACCCATTA
Organism: Acanthosepion lycidas; assembly: GCA_963932145.1. NCBI lineage: Eukaryota > Metazoa > Mollusca > Cephalopoda > Sepiida > Sepiidae > Acanthosepion > Acanthosepion lycidas. The sequence continues at coordinate 106,961,250 of OZ010586.1, forward strand.
TGGTACATTGGAACTAGAACAGTCTACCCCAGCGAGCGAAATAAAGAGTTCAGTTCAACATTCCAAATACCTGAAAAAGGCAGGAGCGTACAACGGCCGAAACGTTGTGATCTATATCGCAACAAAGATGAGGTCAATAGTCCGAATAATGTAAATAATGTTCTTGTTTCCTGTTTAGAATTTAGAATAGGGTTTCAGGTTCCTTCTCTTAAAGTTTTATCATTCACTTTCTTATCCAGCAGCCTCTTGGGTATTAATGAAATTACGACCTTGCTTGGGGAATCACGGAATATAAGCAAGCAAAATTCATTGCTTCTTATTAAGGAGAGCTTTGGGAAGTGGCTTCTATATCCATCCATATACTTTTTCATTAACTCTGGTTTTCATAATTATCTCAGCCGCTCGATTCGACAGCAGAGATAAGCTTGGAAGTCGTTTTCCCATTAAACTTAAATCCTATTTCGCATAATGTTATTAGAGCTTAATTAATAAAATAATCTCTGCTTGTCCATTTTTCACGGTCTCCAAACATAAAGGAGAACATCACGCGTACACCTGTCATGGGAATGCAATAAAAGAATGATTAATGGTTTTTCAAAGAGATCTACTGAAAATATGAATTGCGATTAACACGAAATAAATTATCAACTGAAAATCATTTATGCCTTGATTCAGGATTAATTTAACTTCCATACAAGACTTTTTTCAGTTGAAACATCTTTTACGCTTAAACATGGACATCGCAATTATAGACGTTCCGATATTCAGTTATATGAACGACACAAAAATTTAAATGCGCACATTTAATATTAAACTATTTTACAGACAGTGTAATGCATTCTATTTAATTACATGCTTTCAGAAAGTACGAAACCATGGCTCTCCACAGCTTCATTATTTTTTATTATCGATGACCTGTAATTAATTTGGTGAAATATAATAGACGACTCTATCATTTCTCCAAGAATTTGTTTCATTCAGAGCTATCTTTCTCTTGGAGTTGCTGCTCAAAATTTTGAGAGCTTAATCTACGCTGATGTTTTTTGGGTATTTATATAGTGTTTACCCGCCTATATTACAGGGCAAGTTTCAGAATTTAATCATAAAGCAACTGAATGCTAAGAAATCTTGTCAAAGATGAAGAAGATACTTGAATCAAACAGAAATGGTATTCTGCTGAAGAATGCTGAGAATATAATAGACAGAACATATGAGAAACGATTTGAGAGAAAATGGAAATAAAAAGGACACTTATAATTAACATCAGATAGAAAGAGTTGAAATTTCTAATGTGCATAATGAGAAAAGAGGTCGTTTTCTTTTTCTTTTAGAATGAGGTTTTTTAGAGCGAGGTTTATAATGTGCAAGGGCCGGGAGATACTCATGATAGTGGCTTACAGAGTAAGAAGCACACATTATACGGATATATGGGGAAAATAACGATTAAATCAAGCCTTGATTAGATTAAGATTGTAGTGATCATGAAAATATCTCCTTGGGTGTTGGATCCACATGACAGTTTTTGGCGGGAAGAAATTGCTCGTGTGAAATTTACATCTCACCAAAACAATAGGAAGGAAACGAGAGCGGCTCGCTACGATGTGCGTAGCATGGGGTAACTTACTAATGAAGTTTAGGACTAAGAAATGTTGTTCGAATAGGCAATTCCCATGGAAATACGGACAGAGCAGTGAGAGCCTTGTGACGTTTCGTATGTGAGAAAAGGATTCTAGGGTGGAAAATGATTTCTCATCTACAAGGACGCGGAGAGGCTTTTGTTCACTATCGATACTGGGTATCTCCTGTCCAAATATGGCGGTAATACTACATTTTCTGCATTATCTTGGTTATGTAAAGTTAGAGGATAGCACGTGGAGTCAGGTACTTACAGGATCCGTACAGAGAATGTTTGTTTACCTAGTAACTTTAGCTAGGGATCGTATGATCGAATTCCACTTGAGGTTGAGTTTAAGCCCCAAGAGTCGATCAAGGTACGGGTCATCTATAAGTGGACAGTCATTCATCCTGATAGTTCAGGATGGAAAATGTGGAAAATACCGCATACTCTATCTTAAAAAATGGATTGAGGAATGGCATTCGGGAGAAAAAAAAGAAAACAGAAATTTATTAAGTGATACAAATCATGAGCAACGCAGTTGTCAACCCCGGACTCATAAAAGCTCAGAAATGTCACGTTAGATTTGTTTTGCACTAACACCGACCAAAATCATATTAACATTCAATACAGGGAGCATCAGACGAATATCAACGTCCGGAGTTGGCATGGAAACTTGAATAAGAAGTAGAAGATGTTGTTATATAAAAAACAAAAAAAAAGTAAGAATAACATATACAAATCAATGACGAAATTAAGATTTACCAGAGAGAATAGTATCTACAAATCAGTATTTGCTGACAATTAAAAAAAACACTTCGACAATATTTATTTCATTATTGTGTATTGATTTTGTTCCGCTGCTATTGGAAATTTTCTAACAGAGGATGGAAAATGCTACAATGAGATGCGAAAGCGTATTGTGATGGACAAAGTTGCATTCCAAAAGCTAAGCAAAGTATTAAGAGACAGAAAAAATTTCCTAAGAAATAAAGAAAAGAGTATTGAACTGTTATATATCTGTTCTCCTTTATAAAAGCGAATGCTAGACAGTCTCCCCAAAGATGAAGAAGTAACTTGAAGCAACAGGTACCATCTACAGAATGATGCTGAACATACCAGATGTGAACAACAACATGGTTTTAGAGAAAATGGAAACAAACAGGATACTTATAATTAACCTCATGAAGATGTAGTTGTAATTTAAAAGATACGTAATGAGGAAAGAGGGCTTGGAAAATTTGATACGAACTGGAAAGATTGAGGGAAGATGAACGGAGGAAAGCAGAACGTAATATACTTGATGAGCATGTGTGAATGGATAGTAGAAAAGGATTTGGTAATAATAAGAAAAATAAAAAACTTATTAAGAGCTACAAGGGACAGGAAGATGTGGAGGGCCATGATGGCCTACTTACCGAAGGGAGACGGCACATAAGAAAAGGAAGAAGAGAAGCTTGACTACTCTATGTCTAGTCTGCAACCTGTTGCGCCGGCTTTAGAAACTTCGCTTAAGTTGATTTATGATATTATCCTACACTATTGGGGCATCAAGATTAGAGATCCTAATCCGTCTTGCGATATAACATATAGATGCAGGTGGAAAGATTAATGCATATTTTTTCCCAGGGATATTTGGGCGAATAAGACCTCTGTTTGATTTAGACCTCGAACTCATATTCTATTTTCGAAGTCAATAACAGCCAATCTATACACATAAAAAAAATAATAAATAAAAACAGACCGCCGATATTTGTGCAACAAGGAAAAGGGGCTTGGAGAATACAATGCTCAGAGTGTACATTGAAACATCATGTCGAGAATCTTTTCGAATTCTCCTGACTCGTTCCTCCAAAAGATGTCGGTCAGACATCGCTGTCGTCAGGTCATCCAGATGGCCTCCAGAGTCATCTACAAGTAGGTGTGTTAAGTTTTTCCAACTGATCTTTTAGCGCGCGATTTGTTCCGTAGGTGGGTGTCACTCACAAAATTCGACTTAGTTCTCCACGAGTGACCAGCTAGCTGAAACAATGTCTCTCTTGGCGAAACTGTGATAGAAGGAATATTTTCATACAACCGTTTCTTTGTTGGGTGATGTACAGTGCAACTCGTAACATCCTTGTGTATGTCAAGTGATGCCTCTT
>OZ010586.1:106967508-106992508 GCA_963932145.1 Acanthosepion lycidas
ATATTTATGGAATAAAGTGCTCAATATCAGAGATAGAGCGTGTGTAAATATAAAAGTGAACATAGAAGTCAACACTTAGAGGCGACAGTCTGTTTCATGCTATATGCAATCGTCAAGCCACGTGGCTTGACGATTGCATATAGCATGAAACAGACTGTCGCCTCTAAGTGTTGATTTATATATATATATATATATATATATATATATATATATATATATATATATATATATAATTATTTGTTTAAAAATTATAAAATAAATGTTATAAAATCACTACAAAAATAGCCATTTTGTTTCAACACCTCTGGTGTCCTATCAAGTGATGATGTTGGATGTAGAATAAGGGGTTTTAAAAGGTTCAAGTTAATTAACCATCCCTCGAAAGGGGAAACGCTTTTACATAAGTTGAAATGACCAATCAAAATACAAGTATATGAGAATTCAAAATAATTTACAACAAAACAAGATTATAATAGCTATTAAATGCTTTAAAGTTGGGGTTAAACTAAAAGGGAATTTATTCTAATAAATATTAAATTATATGATAAAATATGAAATAAAAAATAAAAAATAAAATATTACCCATTTTAAAATCTAAATTTAATCTCTATTAAAATTATAAAATTACTGAGGAAAAAAGAAAAGATACATATGTTCTATTTATTTTGTTTTGTTTTTATTGAAATTACATTGGAGTAAACGTTAAGATCGACTGCTCTTAATTTGATGCCAACATGGATACATTTGAATTCAATGTGTAGGGATGGGATGATGACATCATGTGAAAAACAATACATACACACTCAGATTATAATACATAAGAACGCAGAGATATTTAGATATATGCACAGAGAGAAAGTTTACGAGACAGGAAACATCACTACGGCCCTTTACAAAAACACACACACACAAACACACATACACATACATACATACACAATGAAATGTGCATGCAAGTTACTATATACACATAGAAACCGATTAATACACCCACATATATTGACTTAGACAATCCGAGAAATATTCAAGATGGAAAGTGTTATTAAACGAATTCTAACCACTTATTACAATATAACATATACGTGTAAATATACATAGATAAAAATGGTCTAATAGAATAGAGAAACAAACAACAGGGAAAGAAATATACATTTAAAATGTGCTTTGTTGTCAAGTTGTTTTGAATTCTACTATATTGTATTTTGATTGGGTATTCCAACTTATTTAACAGCGTTCCCCCTTGCGAGGGGTTGTTAATTAATTTTTGTAGTGATTTTATGACATATTTATGTTATAATTTTTAAATAAATGATTATATTTTCTCTACTCTCTATTGAGCACTTTTTAAGAATAGTAATTGTTGGTTATTGGAATTTATTCCGTATATATCAATCCTATATATATATATATATATGTACTATATATATATATATATATATATATATATATATATATATATATATATATATATATATATATATATATATTTATTAGGTACCTCCACGAAATCGCTAAAAAAAAGACCATAGTCTGATGAAAAAGACGCCAAACTTTATGAAAACAAAATTTTATCGTCTAAAGGCTTATGTTTTTATGAAGAGAAAAGACCCAATTTTTTTTAATTATTTAAAAAAAAATTTTGCTTCTTTTTAGAACATTCTAAATTTTGATTAAAAAAACCTTGTTTCTCTTTGTTCCAACACGGGCTAGTAAATAACAGATAATTTTAGCACGTTTTTTTGGTATTACACACATTAATTTGGAAAATCTTGCAAAAATAAAAATAATTGTCAGATGTTAATGAAACTTTCAGAAACTATTCACAGATGATCGAAATTATTACAAATATGTTTTTTTTTATTAAAGTCATGGCAGAAATATTTTTTATATATTTATTAACACCTCCATAACTAATTTTATGAAAAACTCTAGAAATTCGAGCGCCGAGGGCTTAGTGATTACAATAGTTAAAAGCACAAGGCTTTGAAGAATGGAAATCATGTTTTTTTTTGTTTTTTTTAAATTGGAGCCAACGTACCTGAAAATCAGCTCTGAATTGTAACATACAAAACTCAATAAAACAAATATATTATTTAATTTCAAATGCTTTTATTTGTTTATAGTTGTTTTTATGAATATGGACAATATTTTCTGAAAGCAAAAAAAAAATTCAATGAAAATTGTATTTTTAATACAATTATTTGTTATTTCTTTAATTATAATAGATTTATACATTAAGTTTTTAAAAATATTATATCATTAGTTAAAAGCAACATCAACCTTTCAAAGTGTCCAGATGACATCGTCATTGTCTAGCGCTTTGAAAATTGTATCGTTTGAACCAATCAGATTAGCCATGGTAATTAAAAAATGTAATTTTTGTGCTTATAATCGGGCAGTAATTATAAAGTATGGAAGACCAACCAGAATACAATTTAGTTGCATTATTTGAGTTCAGCATTGTTCTCCGCTGTTAAGGCCTTTACTGTTGCGAAACACGTATGGAGAAGTTAATTTGATTTTTCAATTTCAACTGAGAAGGGTACCTATAAGTATTAGTATCATCTTATGAAATTTAACTACTGCTAAACTTAAATTTATATGATCTTATTTTTATATTAATCTCAGTTATGACATTTTTCCATAAATGAAATATCAAAATTAATAATAAAATGAATTGAAATACTAATAACCCAGTAAAATGTAATAAATGTACATAAAAATATAGTATTTTATGTACACTTCTGAGAAAATTTAATAAGAAAGGTACCTATAAATTAATTAGATACCTTTTTCTTATAAAATTTAATCTCACTCTTAACAGTATTATTTTTTAATTTCTTTATATTTTCCATAAAGCATCGTAAACGTAAAGATGAGAGCTAAGTACAAAAAAAAAAAAAAAAAAAATGAAAAATTAGAGCGCTGAAAGTTTTCCTTAAAAGTAACGAGGTAAATAATTTGTTCATTTAAATCTAAATAATTTCACTTCCTTCCATCCGTAGAAAGAATTATCCTCCCGTAAGTTATCTAAACGTCATGAATCACATCTGTCACCACCTGTCAAGCTACGCGAAAGGTTATGACCTGCTTTGTTTTATTTTCAAATTACATTTTTTCGGCGCAGAAGCTAAGTTAAGCTTGGTTCAAAATATTTTAAATAAACATTATAATTTCTGATTTTATTAAAATTAGTTTTGAAAAAATGATAATTGATTTTTAAAAGAATATCAAAATCAGATTTTCATCTTTTTTATCAAATTATTGAAAATGATTGATTATCTGTCCTTTTTTTTTTTGACAAAAAAAACAAGATATTTAACGAAAATTTCGGACGTGCTAGGAACGATTAAAAAATGTAAAAAAATACCCCAAAAATATTTTGATCTTTCCACTTTAATAATAATATGAACATTAGACGATAAAAACTTGTTTTCGTCAAGTTCGGCGTCTTTTTCATCATGCTATCTCTGTTTGTTTACATTTTCCTGGAGATACCTATATATATATATATGAAGAAATATAGTATTAAGGTGTGCTATATTTATGGGATAAAGTGCTCAATATCAGAGATAGAGCGTCTGTAAATATAAAAGTGAACATAGAAGTCAACACTTAGGGGCGACAGTGTGTTTCATGCTATATGCAATCGTCAGGCCTGACGATTGCATATAGCATGAAACACACTGTCGCCTCTAAGTGTTGACTTCAATGTTCACTTTTATATATATATATATATATATATATATATATATATATATATATATATATATATATATATATATATATATATATATATAAACGTTTTATTAGTGGTACAAAATTTAATAACCGCCATATACAGCCAAATTTTATTTGTATTTTTAATACTTACACACATGACACTATTTAAAAAGTAAAAATGAAGAACAAAGTTAGCTATTCGCTTCCGAACCCCGCTCAACACAGCTAAATTTAGGTTAATAAATATGTATATATTACCAAAATTACGAATAAAAGCAATGGAATGTAAGGGAAGTAAGAAAATGATGGAAATCATTTGAAAGCGAAAGACAAAATGTTTCTGTCTACAGAGTGAAGGTCTCACAGATACTATATATATATATAGATTCCAATGCCGTAATGTGGTAATTTGAGTGGGATCTACTCGTGATGGAAAATGAGTCCACGTAGAAATTAGTAGCACAAAAGCTGTGATGTATAAGGTCAGAAAATCTGATGGTAAATAATTAGAGTTACAGATTTTTTGTTTAATCCTAACATCCAGCCCTTGAGTCGTTCTTCCTGTGTAACTACATTTAAATAAATAAAACAAAAGAACTGTTACGGTGACGTGGAAGATTGTATTTGCGCATGGAGGGAAGGAGAGGTTTAGCAGATAAAGCCACTCGTGTATTAGCAGCAAAGTAACATTGTCGATTTGCTATAGAAACCCATTTCTCATTAATATAAGCTAGGCAAGGAAGACAGAATATCTCGGTACAGAAGCAGGCTTGACTTTAATAAACTCCGATTTTTTTTAATTACAGATTGAAAAATGGCATTGCTACAGAGAGCGGTATTAATTAACTTTATCTCATCATCCAGTTTGGTTTTAGAACAGATATTTAAGGCCCTATGCTTAAGAGTTTTTTTTACGTTTTATGAGACAAAAATAATCCCAACGTGGATACAAACCAGTAAATGTCGGTTTTCGATGAGCTGAAGTATGTAAACTCGACGAAGTTCTATGAACCAAAACAACAAGAAAGGGAATAGTTGAATTCCTTATCTTGTGTAGATTTAAAAGCTTGTTTGATATTGTAAGGAACGTAAAAATAAAACCTGCTTGATTTTCACTATTGTAGAGACAAAAAGTTTCATCGACGTAACGATAATACACATAAGACTTATTAGGATCAAATAATAAACACTCTTCATGGAAGCTTACAGAGATTATGGCTAAAATGGGTTCTAAATGGTAACCAATCGTGACTCCATCAATACATGATGCCTTCGAAAAAGAATTCAAGCGACATCGTGGCAAACTTTATAAGTTCGTAATAGGAGGAGGGGACAACTGACTATGATATAAGGCGTTATCACATATATCAATAGTTTCAATAAGAGGCGCGAAGGTGAAAAGACTAGAAATATCAAATGAAAATATAAATTTATTAGTGGACGGGTAATTTGTTATAAATTCAGAGAATTCAAAGGAATATTTGATACAAGACCAATTATACTGTTCCAAACTGGCTGCGATACATTGGCAAGCCACTTAACCACAAAAATTTGATTAGTGGCAAAAAACCAAAAAAAAACTTAATAACCGCCATAAACAGACAATTTTTAATTGTATTTTTAATATTACAACATATGACAATATATAAAATGAAAAACGAGCTAACTAGCCGGTTTCGAACCTCGCTAAGCAGAGTTAATTCTGGGTAATAAGTATGTATGAAAGGATTGATATATGAGGGAAAAAAATTGAATGGAAATCAATTGGAGGCCATGGAAAAAATCATTTCTCTCCCACTCTCTCCACACACATTGTATTTCTTCATTCTGTTATAATTTTAGTATTATTCTAAGAGTTCTTCCATGTTTTTCTTTTAGTTCGCGGGATTCTTCCATTGTAGTTATATATAAGGGACAGATTTTAATTGCTTCAACGAAATAAAACACACGAACTCTGCATACCATAAAGTGTGTAACTATACTATGTCCTTGTAATAAAACAATATATGTAAAATGAAGGAATATATATACACACACTAGCAAAAACACAATAGAATGGAAGATAGATTAAAAAAGATAAAAGAACATAAAAAGATAAAAACAAAAATCTGTATATAAAAGATTTCTCTCCCAGCATCAAATTCACCTTATTCAACAGTGGTAATGGAGTGAGGAAAGTTTTTTTTTTTTTTTTAAACAAGAAAAAGACGCCGACTTGAATTCCAGCTGCGCTCAACACATGAAGTTCAGAATAAACGCTCCAACTAATATCAAAACATCAGAAAAACACATTTTCTACCATTCGAAAATGTAAAGAAATTAACAACATTGAAAAAATACTTGGAAGTAGCTAAAGAGATCGCGGAAGCGCTGCAGGAAAGAAACAATACGGACAATTTTTCATTCCGTTACTCCTACCAAACTGCAAGATGTAAGAATACTGGAAAAACTTCCTTTTCTGTCATATTCAACGAAACCTGTTTAAAGAAAGCATATATATATATATATATATATATATATATATATATATATATATATATATATATATATATATATATATATATATATATATCTCACTTAATGTGTTATTTGTAACGTATACTCGTATTTAAAAATAGATGTCCTCTTTATTTTTAAATAGTGAGTATTACGTCTACCGGCCTGCGGAGTCGAGAAAAATTAGAAATAAAACAATAACGGGAAGTCAGTGTCATCTTTTAATCATTGTTACACACAAATAAAAAATAACGTTTGAACATAATAAAAATGTTGGATGATATACAAATCCGTTCATTCTTTATACAAAGTCTACATTATTGTTGCCATATATACTACGAAGTCACTGCTATTTACCTTGATCTCCTTGATAAGATCAATAGAAGAATATATATAAATTTAAGCGCAGTACTAGACAGGCGTAGAGTTCTCGTCAATGTACAGTTTAACATGATATAGTCACAGTTTCTATACTAAATGTTTCTTCTCACGCACTTCTCGATTACGGACCCATGCTTCCCAGCCAACTTTATCCTACAAAAGGTTAAATGCAATGTCAAACACTATTTACTGTTCGCCTAATTCTTCTCTTTCTGCTAATCATCATTGTTTGTGTTCCTAATTCTTCCACACCCTGTAATCACTTGTTTCAGTGGCATTAATGCATTGCTTGGGTTTCCGATTAATATATATATATATATATATATATATATATATATATATATATATATATAAGTGAACATTGATGTCAACACTCAAAGGCAACAGGCTTTTCCATGCTGGGCGCAATCGTCAGTCCGTCCTGACGATTGCGCCCAGCATGAAATAGCCTGTTGCCTCTGTGTGTTTACTTCAATGTTCATTTTATATTTACATACGCTCTATCTCTGACATTGAGCACTTTATCCCATAAATATATCACACCTTCAAACTATATTTCTTCATATATATATATATATATATATATATATATATATATATATATATATATTAATCGGAAACACACCCAAGCACCCAAATTATTGCTAATCCATATGGAATTTCCAAGCTGATGGTTCTATGTCAAAGACAAAGAAAAATTATTATGTGAAAAACAAACACTTAAAAATCATCGGTGATAATTGATGTCGATAAAGTCGGCTTCAAATCTTCAGACTTGTAAACCAAATGTATATGGAAAAATCCACTCCAGGTTTAAAAATTAAGAAGAATAGTTTCATATTGAGAGAGTGGGAGAAAGAAAGATTTAAATTCATTATCGCGTTGGACGGGGTGGGGAGACAATCGTGTGTAAATATGAGTTGACAGTTAAAGCAAAAGTGTTCGTCTCAGCTGTATTAAGTGACAGTGGGACATGTGGTGACCTAATTAACATCCAGATTTTGGACATAAGTCTTTACTTAAGATGGTAGTTGAGAATACATGAACTTAATTAACTAAAGTTAGCAGGATTCGAAAAAACTATTTAGCATATCTTTACTAAGGTTAAAGATTCACAGATTTAAATTCAATAAGTACCCGTATCTCTATATATACGAGAAAATTTTATAGAAATTAACATATAGTACCTCATTTGGTCAAACATATATTTAACCACTCTCTATTTTTAATATATACATTCTATTAATGACCGTCACAGTGGAAACATCAGACTTCTAAAAGCGCAATTAATACATATAAAATACACATGGTTTACATCAATACAAAATATGAGCACTATACATGTGTATATCTATATCTCCACATACACATATATTGAATATATACACAATATACAGACCCATAACCATCTACACATTTACCCAATTATATCGTAATATATGAATCTATCAAGTAGCTCAATAATCAGTCCCAGTCTAAAATTAATATAGCCAACATACATATAATTACATATATTCATATATATATATATATATATATATATAGAAAACAATAATACGTATACATAACGTATTTAAAAAAATCCCATAACCGTATACATTCTGCGTGTAAATACATCCATATATATACACAAATATACATTCACAAAAGATATACATATATTCATGAATGCAGAATAATTTCATATACTGGTTTTCGAAGTGGAGCTCAGATGTGGTACAAGTATGGGGCACCCAGTGAGGATCGAACTTACTACTCAGCCGTAATTGTTCTATTGAAACAAGCTTACTAACAATTACACTATCTCGAGTTGTCCAAAAAACAATTTCATATGTCTTAATTCAAGTTTTAATCAAATATGTAAATGCAATATTACCAAGAGTCAGATACACAGTACCATACATGATATGCACGCATATATACATCCTCATATACACAAAATTATACGTAGATCCACACACACACACACACACACACACACACACACACACATATATATATATATATATATATATATATATACAAATAAATACATGTACATTAATTTATACAAATCCATACGTGCATAAACACACATACTTATAAGAAACAGCAATAAATTTTCATCTTTGTTTCCCATCTTTCTCTCTGTATGAAATCGCTATTCTTAATTTTTAAACCAGGAGTGGATTTTACATTTACATTTTGTTTACTGGTCTGATGATTTGAAGCCGATTTCAATGAAATAAATATCACCTATGTTTTTCTTTTTCATCATATATATATATATATATATATATATATATATATATATATATATATGCTTTCTTTAAACAGGTTTCGTTGAATATGACAGAAAAGGAAGTTTTTCCAGTATTCTTACATCTTGCAGTTTGGTAGGAGTAACGGAATGAAAAATTGTCCGTATTGTTTCTTTCCTGCAGCGCTTCCGCGATCTCTTTAGCTACTTCCAAGTATTTTTTCAATGTTGTTAATTTCTTTACATTTTCGAATGGTAGAAAATGTGTTTTTCTGATGTTTTGATATTAGTTGGAGCGTTTATTCTGAACTTCATGTGTTGAGCGCAGCTGGAATTCAAGTCGGCGTCTTTTTCTTGTTTAAAAAAACAAACAAAAACTTTCCTCACTCCATTAACACTGTTGAATAAGGTGAATTTGATGCTGGGAGAGAAATCTTTTATATACAGATTTTTGTTTTTATCTTTTTATGTCCTTTTATCTTTTTTAATCTATCTTCCATTGTATTGTGTTTTTGCTAGTGTGTGTATATATATTCCTTCATTTTACATATATTGTTTTATTACAAGGACATAGTATAGTTACACACTTTATGGTATGCAGAGTTCGTGTGTTTTATTTCGTTGAAGCAATTAAAATCTGTCCCTTATATATAACTACAATGGAAGAATCCCGCGTACTAAAAGAAAAACATGGAAGAACTCTTAGAATCATACTAAAATTATAACAGAATGAAGAAATACAGAAGTTAAATAATAAAAATATGGACACAATTCTTCTGTAGCTCACATCTTAACGAACCAGAAAACACAACTTGAACAGAGAAGTATTGGTGGAATATTTACAAATGCGTTGTGGTTACCTTGAAATTATCGGAAAATCGCACGTCCAAGAGGAAACGTAGAAAACGAAGAAACAGAATCACTAGATGTGGGACAATCTACTCAATCAAATGATACGGTCATTTTTCAACGCTCTCAAAAACAAAGAATTATGTGAATCAAAATACAAAGAAGAGTAGGAAAAATCCCGGAAAATTTTGGGAATAAAATCCATTTGGCTTAAAGAATTGCTAAGTATGGATGAATCGGAAAATGGGATAAAACCAAAAACACGAAGCAAACTCACAATAAAACACAATACTTAACCCAGAACCATTCCACACGCCACCACCAAATACTGTCAAAACCACATAACAGAGGCAAGAACAAAAATACATAATACCAAAGACAAACACACCCACGCAATAAATACAATTACCAAAATACTTAACAACACACAAAGCTTTACAACATATCATTATACCATAACGAGACCGGATATAGGACAAAACACACACATTAAAAAAATCATCATTAACACAACAAAAACCAAAAAACTACTACTCATATCAAAGAATACAATCATAATTCCCATCAAATCCCTTTTTAAACCCATACAGAAACTCCTCTTATAACAAGAAAAAATAATTATACAAACCATCTAAATATAGCAACCCCGATTTTACCAAGAGAAATTCTCGATCTCTAGAAACTCAAAATATATAGAGAGACGTTATCTCTTAGAAAACCCGGAATGTGTGAAAAGAAACAATCATCATTTTTTAGAAATCCAAGTTCGAACAAGATAAAAGTTTAGAGGACAGAAAAGCAAAAATAATAGAACTCTCTACATGTAAATTTACAACGGACGAAATTAACCTATTAAAATTCTACCTGAAATTCTGTCCTGCCCCGAAAGCAATATAACAGAACTAACTTATAGAACTTGAACGCAAAGCCAGACTCAAACATACATTTAATAAGAAAAAGATTACAAACCACTCAAAAGTAAAAAATAAATCGAAATTTTTCTCAAACAGATACAATAATACAAATAAATTAAATATATGATTTAAGAGACTCTGGAACTTCAACTTACAAGAAAACCCCAAATTATTCAATTGCCTTGCATACAAACAAATACTAGCCTAACAAAACCTTTGGAAAAAAATAACCCAAAAAGACATCAATATTATTATAAAGGAATCAGACAAAATCAGCGCCATTGTCCTCATAGAAAAAATATAATAAAAACAAAACTTATAAAAGCACTGGCAGATAACAACAATTATAAATTAATCAACACCTACAGAGACAAGACTTAAAAAAAAACTGTGCACTGCACAACAAAATATTAACAAAAAAGAAAATAACTTTTTAATAAACTTCATAGCAAAAAGCACTATTTTTACAGACTATCAAAAATTCGAAAATTGTATAAATTAAAAGCAGCTATCCAGACACAAAATGTGAACGTGTTAACATCACAAACTCCAGTGACCTTGCATTCAGGCCGACAGTAGCAAGACCAGCATTTCCAAGTAGCAGACTCAGTAACGTAATAGACACCATACTACAACAATTTACTAAACAGCTTAAGAGGGAACTCAGAGGCGATATCCACTACATTAGCTCTATACTACAAAAAGTAGATCCAGGAAAACTAATGGTAACGTTTGATATTAGTAGCCTATATAACAATATACCCCATAAAATGGGGAAGCTTTCAATCACATTATGCACTGAAGAAAACAAATAAATACTACATCCCAGATTCATCAAGGAATTCATTATCGATAGTATAGACATAATCCTGAACAGAAACATTTTTCAGTTTAACAAAAAACTATATCCAAACCCGGGGTATCGCAATGGGAAAATGGAAACAATATATGCCACCTTAATCTTATCTTACCAAGTTGAAAAA
Organism: Acanthosepion lycidas; assembly: GCA_963932145.1. Classification (NCBI taxonomy): domain Eukaryota; kingdom Metazoa; phylum Mollusca; class Cephalopoda; order Sepiida; family Sepiidae; genus Acanthosepion; species Acanthosepion lycidas. The sequence continues at coordinate 106,979,094 of OZ010586.1, forward strand.
CTTTATGATAAGACAGAACAAATATATGGGAAAATATAAAAACCAATTAACCAATTATACAGTCTACTCCAAAATTTACACCTGAACATCATATTCACCAATATATATATATATATATATATATATATATATATATATATATATATATATATATATATACTGGCAGAAGCAAAAATAAAAATATTACTCAAGAATTGAGAAAGGCTGAAAAAAGTTCAAAGGACATGAAACGATATCAACAAACCCTTCATCCTTTTTCTTTTCTCTGACCAATCCTAATAGTTTTATTATCGCTTAATCAAATGGACTCTCTTCGAGCAGCCCATGATGATTTTGGATCACTACTACTACAAGACGATGGCTAAAAGTTTCAACATAAGAAATAATTAATTCCTTAAAATATTAGGTGGGAATAACCGTTTTCCGCTTGAGGAAAGACAAAAGACACGAAACCCGTGTAGCAAATATATAGCAAATAAAATATATATAAAAATCTGTATCATATAAAAATCTATATCATAGCAAAAGACCTTTGTGGCCTTTTCTCTCTTTAATACTTACATATACATATACATACACACACACACACACATATATATATATATGTGTGTGTGTCTGTGTGTCTGTGTGTTCGCGCACGCGCGTGAGTGTGTGTGTCTGTTAGGTGCATGAGATAACTAGATATTAGCGAACGGCTGGCGTCCATACGCTGGTAAGCAAATAAATAATTACCAAACTATGCGACTCAAATTTAGTTGGTAAGCCAAGTCGAGTCGCACATCAAATGTACATTGGCCTAAGAAATATATTCTGTTCTCCATTTGGTAGTTTGTGACGTCACCCCGGACCTCTCCGCGCCTTTCGCCCTCCCGTGTTATCCTGTGACAACCAACTGACTTGGTATTGGTCGCGGCACCAAATGTGACGTTCTAACCTTTTGCTGATTCGGATGGGAATCTGGTTAGATTCGGTATCAGCTTTGTCATTCCCAGCTCGCCTCCAACGTCTGGTTACCAACGTAACTGCTTTGATTTCTGGTCTAACCTACCCACGTTGTGATTTGATCTTAGGTAGACAAAATAAATCAGTCGCCGGGCCGCAATGCAAGCCAAGTCTGAGCGAAGGTAACATCACACAAGTATATGTAAAAGAAAATAAAGTAACAACTCGAAAGATTTAAATGTGTTAAAAAAAGAATAACAATATTTTATATCTGGTTGTTGAATACAGGACTGCGTCTTTCTCCCAAACCGCTAATATGGATACGTGACACTTTGCGTTTGTTAGGCGAGTCTTAAGATCTTAAGTTGTTTTTTCAAGAAACTGATGTTTGGTGTATCTTCAGGCGATATTCGTAAAACTTGTTTTTGTGCTGTTAGTCTAAGTCGTTCTTCAAAATAAATTGTTCTTTGTTAGAAGTTGAGGTCGGGATGCGTGTATCTTCAGTGAGGCGGGTCTCAGAGTTCACAGCTCAACTCTCCGTCTCTCTCTCCAACTACTTTCTGCGTTACTCACTGCTGTCTACTCGTTGCGACTCTGCTTATATGGACGCCGACCAAAACCGGGTGTAGGCTTGCCGTGGTTTGGGGGTCCTCGATAATTTTAAATCCACAACAAGTATTTTCTTTGTTTTCGTACAGAAAAAATTATTACTTTCCATTTTTGGAAGTCCATTAAATTCTACTTTAAGGGAATCTTCCTCCCAATTTCTTTCTTTCTCAAATTGGTATCTCACACCAATCCCCTCAGAGGGCGTCAACAGGCCTCTCCTCCTTTTTCATAGTTTACCTTCGCCTACCGCTCACGGCACCCTTCAGCCAATGAACGCTCAGCAGCGTGGGTGTCTGCAATTATCGCTCAAAGGAAAGAAAAAAAAATATCTTCCTTTTCACTCATTCCTTCCTTCCCTTCCCCAAGCAGACCTTCCACGACACGTAGTGTGGTCCCTAATTTCTATCAACCGAATGTGACCTGGACTTTATCAATCGAGGTTTCCGCCAGCGTGAAGTGGGTGGTTAAGTGGACGTATTCTCATTCTGTATCCAATTATCCATTCTGATAACAAACTTTTATTATGTCCAGGTTTGGACAATAAAACAGGTGAACTCTTTCCAAAAACAATGACATCTCCGAAAGATAGTTAATAGTTTATTCTTTCCCTCTCCCTCTTGGGTGGCCTGATTACCATTATCTCTTAGCATTCTGTCTTGTAGGTCACTTGACCAATTTAAAACTTTCATGGTAATCATGGGCAGATGGCCATCTCTCATTCGCCGCCTCGTAACATAAATTAATTCGACAGATCCGATATCTTACGAATAATTATTTCAGCTTTTTCTCACCTTAATTATTTCTCGCTTTTCATTTTCACGCGACCGCTAGTGTCACAGTTTCAGTGTTTGCGTTCGATTTTCCATGGATTTGATCAAGTTATCAACAATCGTCTGATCCATATTTTGTCACTCCTTTAGAAATGTTTCTTTAAGGGTTGCCACTGACGGGATTTTGGTTGCACGCTCTCGAAGTTTCCGGTCAAGAAGCTCCCAAACTTTGCTCTATTGGATTATATCAGGACTTTAGGCGACCCATGGCAGAGTTTGATTCCTTGCGATTCCTTCCAGGCCTTTGCTACTTTACTCGCATTACATGACGCTCCATCTTCTTGATAAAGGTAGACATTCTTGTCAGTCTTTTTGGTTTCAAATAGTGGTAGTAGACGTTTCTCTAATATTTGACAGTATTTTGAACCATTAACCCACTCATCAACAAGCATCAGCTTAGATTTCCTTCCAAAGCAGACAGCGCCCGACACCATTACTCCAATCCCTCCATGTTTCACCGTTGCCTGAAGACAAGTGTTCCAAATCTCATTCTGATTTTCCAAACATACACCTGTCTCGAATTCGAATACTGACAGAATTTATTTTCATCCGTCCAAATTAAAAACTGCTAAAATTCATAATCTTTGCTCTCGAATTTTCTCGATCAGTCCATACGCCTGTTGCTGTTAACGCCTGAAATCAAGGGCTCCTTTTTATCCAACTCTTCTTTGATAGCCTAGTTCTTAATCTTTCTCACCGCATATGGCGACGTTTCCATTCCGTTAGCGACATCTTTGACTCACTGACGACGGTTTATGATTACTTCTCTCTTCAGCGTCATTTTCGTTCACTCAGACACGATGCTTGGACTTCCTGAACGGTGTTCCACACAACAATAGTTTTCTTTATTAAATTCTTTGACAATAATATAAAACGTTTGATGATTAACCTAGAAAAAAACTAGCAATTTCTCTATTTGACTTCCCACACTGATGCCATCCGATTATTTGCCCTCGTTGAAATTCACCAATTTTCTTACTTCCGCGAACTTTCATTGTAAAATATAAGTCAACTATCGTTCATAGACTAGATTGATACTAACACAGTATAATCTGAAAACAATAAGAGTACGTTATTACAGAAGACAAAAATTGCTGTAAATAAGGGTGTTTTTTTACGTTAAAAAATACGTCAAAAACGACATTATTACGTCATTACTTTTGCACCAATCTAATATATATATATATATATATATATATATATATATGAAAATAATAAAAAAAAGAAAAAAGAAACTGAGAAGATTTGCGATAATTATAATTAAGTAATTCGTCGAGTCTAAACGAAATCTCAGCAGAATGCAGCAAGCACTGGACGGCCGTTCCGTCCTATGTCTGGGGCTCATTAGCAGTATGCATCCACAACCGAGAATTGAAACCCGTACAGATACGTTATCAGACAAAACTCATACTAACCCTTCCAACGGGCCTCGCTGGCGAGGACGTAGCGAATCAGACTCGATATTGTGCCGCTCGAACACATATTCCATGGTGGAACTCATCCGATTTTCTCTTTTACCCATAGGACTGTGCCCCCACGAGCAATGACTACTATCACCAAGCCTCTCCATCCAGAGCATTATATGTACAAGGACATATACAAATGATAGAAATTAGGATATATATATATATATATATATATATATATATATATATATATATATATATATATATGAAAGAGACAGTGTGTGTTTGTGCGTGAGGGAGTCAGAGAGAGTTATATTTTTATTCCAATCTACATAGACATTTCCATTTGCTTATATTAGTTGCTGTGTGTATCAATCTTTCCTTTTTTCTTTCGAATAACGTAATATTTTGTCATGGAGATTTGCCCTTCTCAAGTAACAGAATGCAGAAATTCAAATAAAATTATCTGTTTCTCGATGCCCTTCACAGCTTTTAGCACTGGAACGTAGAACGCTCTGTACATATCAAGATCTTTTGGGGTTTGGTATTATTAAAATGATAGGTGGTAACATTATCAAGCGGAAGCTGAGTATAAATTTATGATAATGTCTGCTTGAGATAATTTAATAGAATAAACTTTTAGCCTTAGAATAATTGATGGTCTGTAGATAGTTTTGTTTTTTTTATATTTATCAAGCAATCGCTTTACCAAAAATATTATTCATTATAATGTTTCGAGATAATGTGAAAGAATAGATTAATAATAGTGATGACCTGTAGAGGTAAGAAGTGGAAGTTTATACATGAGCAAAATAACATTTATCTGAATAAAACAGTAAATGTTTCTCACGAATTTGGTTTGCAAGTCTTTAAAAATATCTGAAATAATCTTGTACTTTGGTTTTAACAGAACTGCAGTGTGACGCCAACAGTGTTCTTACATACGGAAGAGAGGAAACCTTTAAATTCACGGTTATTATAATTTTATAAATATTACGCATTTAATATTGAATAGTTTATCCCTCAAATATTCAGGGTTTTGCTATTTTCTGCTGAATGATATTTGTTAAGGATTGACTAAGTTCATTGTAATAATAATCCCATGTTGCAACGTTAAATAACTGAGCTTAAAAGCTTATACACAATATTGCAAATAAAACCGGAAGTAAGAATCCATGTAATTATTTAAAGAAGTAAGATGATACAAATTCAAAAGTCGTTAAGCACATGAGGGTAATTTCTTTCTTCCTTTCTTTTTTAAAGCTAAACACTTTCTTTGCCATGTTTCCTCAGGATCAATAATCCATTATTCAAGAGGTATTGACATAGGATAACATAACTGTCTATATTTCTGCGGTGAGGTATTATGTACACTATTTACATTATTTGGACTATTTTCCTCATCTTTGTCGCCATATCTATTACAAAGTTTCGGCCGTTGTACGTTCCGGACTTCTTCAGTTAGTTGGAATGTCGAAATGAACCCTTTATTTCTCTCACTGAGGTAGACTGTTCTAGTTCCACGTGCCATGTCTAATGGATGTCAGTTATCAGTTATCCTGTTATATCCAAGTTATCCACGGCCTTAACCAGGTATTGAACTCACATTGAACTATTGAACTATTGGGGCCTGTCACTGGATCTAACCAACGACTTTATCCACTGTGCCATGTGTCCATGACGATATCTGTGAATGAATCTCTGTGTATTATAAGCCTAATATCTTCAGCAATCATTTTTTACCAGTGCTCATATTGCAAATTTGTTCTGTTATCCTTACAAGTTTTTACCAGTGTTCATATTGCAATTTTTGTTGTTATTATCGATTTTCTGTTTTTAGCAGAAGAATAATTATAAGATGGCTATTTTTAAACAAATTTACTATTTTTCTACCTATAAAAATAATTAAAATATGCTCCTTTTTCACCCACATATAGGTTAAATAGCAAGATAGACTGGGTTCTATAGCCTTAGTTGGAAATAATTCAAGAGATGGTGACTCTATAAAATCAACCCTCTTTGAGTAATTCTGAGCCATTCGTAATGAATCCTCGGTTCATGAACCTGCACATTGATTGAAATTCTTCAGTCGTTTTTGTTGCGAATTCTTCAATACGGAAAGAAAGCGTTTAATTTTGTTCTCTATTACCGAGTGGGGACGCCTTTATAACCGCCTCATTTGAATATTGTCGAATCCAATGAAATAGATTCGACAATATTCGAAACACCTTTTTGAAATTTGTGTCCATGCTCTTTTATATGCCATCCTGCATTTCTAGTTTGGTCGTCTGAGCATCCAGGATTCGAATCTCCTTTTCCACCATTTCCAAAATGTACTTCATGCGACTTATTTTCCGCGATTCAAGAGGTCATTTTAAACGTATATAAGCCAATCTGTCGCTATTTCTTTTTATTTGTGTCACGTTGTTCTGTTGGAAGTGACCATTCGATGATTGATGGATTGTAGTCATAAATTGGTGCACGTGTTCAACCACGTTACACGGATACACTCCAGCATATATACGATTTTTATTACAGAAAATATGTCCAATATTCTCCATAGCATTACAACATCAGCATCAGCCTGAACATTTGCTCCAAGACAAAATCGTTTCATACTTTCATGTTGTTTTCGATAAATACTTAACTTACCATCCGTATGTCAAGGTAGAAATCTACAGTCATCAGTCCGATCAACACATTAGGACCATTATATTATCGTCTTCTTGTAATCCTTAACGAAATGTAACCACATCTTGCTATTTTACACGTCCGAAATCCTAGTGATCTTCTGCTCTATCCCAAATGCTTGAGGTCCGACGGACTGTACGTGCAGAAATGCATTTTGACTAACGTCATTTGAAATAGCGCTTCTTTGAGTTGCTGTTGCCTTTCTATCAGCTTGAATCATTTTGGCTATTCTCTTCCGACTTCTTTTGTCAAAAAACAAAAAAAAGAAAAAACATTTCCACACACGGAATTGACACTTGATTCATTTTGAATTTTACGATCTATCTCTCCAAACTTTTGAGGTGCTATTTCGTGAAAATCCTGTGAGATCAGCCGTTCTTTAAATACTCAGGGCCACCCATCTGGCACCAACTAATTTTTCTTTCTCATAATAATTCTTGGATTGAAATTCAGTTGATTATCCTAACCATATTTAAATCTCAAATAAATTTTGCCATTTCGTTGGCTGATTAGAAATGTCCATGAAAATTCATTTTTCCCGTGTACTGTAATTAAGTGACCAGTCATTCTATTTTCTAATTTGATCAATGAAGTACATTACAAAAAGGAAGAAAACTCTCTTTTAGTAATGAGTAAATGTTACGTTAGTATATACTACACACTGTATTTTTATTTACGCTCCATATTTTAACAGTAATTTTTCTATATGATATCTATTGATGATGGCAAATTTTCAGAAAATTTTTATACTTACTCTTGTTCAGATTTAATTCCAGCTGGAATTTTTAAAAAATCTGATTCAACAAATTTGTCTATTTCTGGGCTTTATTTCAAGTCAATCATCGTTATCGACTCATGCTTGCATCGGTATAGTTAGCTTCTCTCATTATTTTCATCACCATGGTGGCGGTGACTAAGATGATTACGAAGGCCCAGTCTATTCCTAAAGGTCTATGGCATGAGACACAGAAGAATATGGGTGTTGGACGCGTCTATGCGAGTTGAGAACTCTTGACAGCACCTGGCAGATACTTTTCATGTTAACTGTTGGATTTGAAAGTCTAGACCTTCCCGCGGATTTTCCGAAGCCAGGAAAGCTGATTTGCAGAAACGTTTTCCCATGTCTCAAGGTCGATGTTGTCTTGTATTAAGGATGCTTTCAGTTGATCCATGAAGAGTCGTTTTGCCCTTCCACGTAAAGTCTTGCCGCTAGAGAGTTCTCCAAACAGGATGATACGTAGGAATCAAGTGGAAGCGTTCTGAATACGTGAGCTTCCCAGTCATAAAACGATTCAGCCAATTTCGGGCAGAACTATTTGTTAGCATAAATACTTTAGCTCGTGTCAGTGTCTTTCAGCTGCAAATTATAATAATGTCAAATAACTGATAGTATTGTATCAATGGTAATCAGCAGAAAGGTGTGCTCAAATTGCAAATTAATGGTCGGGGATACTAAAATCAAACAGGTACAGAAGTTTAAAATATCTAGAGAGTGTTCTACCAGAGGGCGGGTAGCCAAAGACATATTCCAAGAGTTATGCAGATTATTAAGAGACAGAAACATCTCGTCGGAAACAAGGAAAACTGAACTCTTATGTGGTATCTGTCCTTCTTTATGACAGCGAATGTTGGGCAATCTCCTCAAAGATGAAGAAGAGACTTGAAGCAATAGAAATGTGGTTCTATAGAAGGATGCTGAGAATACCATGGGCTGAACATATGAGCAACAACGATGTTTTGAAGAACAAGGAAATAAAATGGAATTTTACACTGAACATCTGGAAGAGGCGGTTCTGAGGTACGCATTGAGGAAAGAGGACTTAAAAAATCTAATAGACGCAGGAGACATAGAGGTAAAGTGAGACAGAAGGTATCAACGCATAGCGTACTTGATCGGCTTCAGGAAATGGATGGCAGAAGAGGATTTGGGAGAAATAAGAAAAAAAAAAACTTATTAAGTGATACTAGGTACAGAAAGATGTGGAGGGCCATGATCGCCTACGTACCGAACGGATACGGCACATAAAAGAAGATTATATAAAACGGTTTATCCAAATTGAACGTAAATAAGTTTTGCTATGGGTAGTTTCATCCAACACCACAAGTTGCTACAAAACGAAAACCAAAACATTAACCTAAAACCTTGAGTATTTTTTCTTAAATAGTTTCTTACACAAATTTAGAAATGTCGGAACTGTTCACAAAACTTTGTTAAAACGGCTTCGGTCGTGTGGAGCAACCTTCTTTGAACCCCACTACCTGACGCTACCCGTTAAATAAATAATTGTAAGAAATAACTGAAATTCCATCGCGTCAGTACTTGAAACAGCAGAGACTAAACTGGATAGCACATGTAAGTTGAAGACAGAATAATGACATCATCAAGATGTTTAAGTCCCGCACGACTGTAAAGAAAATGCAATTAAGAAAGCCTCCATCAGTGTGAGAAAGATCAACAGCTAGTGTACTTGAGATAACTACAGGCTGTCCCAAAATAATGTATACACTCTTTAAATAAAGTTTAGAGGAGGAAACCTGAAACAATTGCTGAAATGAGAGTAACAATTGAAGAAGGATGTGCTCAAATACCAGAGAAAATGATACTGGACGTTTGTAGGTCTATTTCTTCAAGATATGAAAAGTGTATTGAACAAAATGGCAAGCAGTTTTTTCGGGCAATGAATGCTGAATATTTCCTTGTAAAGAATTCGACTAATATAACGATAACTAATGAGAAATGACTAGAATAGATACTACACCTTTTATTTACTTGTCCCTTCCACAGGGTCGGCATATAGTACAAGGTCTGTTTAATGTCAGAAGCCTAATCGTGCATAGAGGTTAAGACCAAAAATTACCGTTTCCCTCAACCAACGTTGCACTGGCGTCGATATTACACAGAAACTCCCTCTCTAGCGCAATGAAGTCTAGGTTTATAATTCCTGGGACAAGACATCCTTCATTTCTTTGTTGTGTACTGTCCAAATACATAAACACAATTGAGATATAAAATGCATTTTGCCCGAAGACGAGCTGTGTCCGAAAACAATGATAGAAATATATTGCGCTCTGTACGACGACAGAAACACAATTGAGAGATAAAATATAGTTTATCAACCCGAGAGCAGATATTACACCTTGATCGCAGCCAATGGACGAAGAAAAGTGTAACGCGAGTCACATTGGCTTTTCAGCCAATTAATGTTGAATATCTTTTGAAACTAATAATAATACAGTTACCATTAGAGATAAGGAGATACTGAACAGCCAGGGTGTGAAGAAAAGCTGAACAAGTTTATCACATAATACTTAGTCAATGAATACTCGGTCAAAGAGTGAAGAATGTGTTGGACAGATACAACATTAATCGCCCCCCGCCCCACCGATTGTGACGGCATATGGCAAAACCCTGTTTAATTTGTGGAGGACATGCGTGTGCATATGTGACATGTCAAAAAACTGCCCGGTCACTTCAACCAACGTCGCGCTGGCATTGATATTCCACCGACCCTTTCTATCTTTGGTACGATGTGCTGCCACAATGTTGGAATCGCCGAGAAAAGGCATTCATCAATAATTTGTTGTGTTCTGTCCGAAGACACAATTGTGAGATAATTTGTAGTATACCAGAAGGCAGATGCACTTTGATTCCAAACCGATGACGCAGATTAAATACGAGTCGTACTGGTTTCTTTGTCAATATATGCCGAATATCTCTTCATAAGGAAACGGTTAAAATTCCAATAACGTTAGAGACGAAGGAAAAGGTTTGTACAATTTGATCATAGGTCGATAACCAGGGAGTGAAAAAAATGACTAACTAGAGTAGGGTTGGTTTTTGGTCAACTAATGTATTAGGTTGGTGCAAAAATAATGACGTAATAACGTCAAAAGCCACATTATTACGTCAATATTTTTGCACCAACCTAATAGAATGTTTCACTTGTAAGGAAACGTTTAATATTAACATGACCATTAAAACTGAACCGGAAAAATATGGGACAGTTGTGTAATAATAATAATAATAATAATAATATAGAGGAGTATACAAGTCATATATGTGCAAAGGAAAAAGTTTCTAGTAATGAAAATTACTTTGATAACCACTTTATAACATTTTATATTCGACCAGCTGAAGGCTTTTGTCTCTGTAAATTAATAAAACACCGGCATTTAATTAACAACTTATTCACGTCTTTATTATTGAGATTTGACAGACCATTACACTGCGATATCTTTCAGATCTGTAATGGTATTCATATATATATATATATATATATATATATATATATATATATATATATATATTATGAAATGGACAAAGTCCGGCCATAATTTAAAGACATTTTTATATGTAACATTCTTTTTATAGATAAAAGTATTTAAGTAAATGCTCTGTTTCTAATAAACAGTATTAAATAACATTTACCACCTTAAATGTCCGAGAAATTTTCATGGAAAATATTCGTCCTTCGACAGGATTCAAACTTGTATCTTATGAAGTGCCTTACCGCTCGGCCACAAAGGATCGTTCGGTTGGCAAGGTCGAATTTACTGCTTATAAACTTCAATTTTCCTTGAATCTCTCACGTACATTGATTTGTTTACATTTGATACGCCATGAGCAGTTATGATATTGGTTTGGTTTATTTTGTTTAACGCCATATCAAACTCAATGGATTATTTAATGCCAATAACATTTTTAGGATAGATTCGTGTGAATAGAGTATGTATTCTTTGGTTTAGATTGGTTTGGTTTATTTTGTTTAACGCCATATCAACATCAATGGGTTATTTAAGGCTGACAAATATTTTTATTACTGGTAATATATCGTTTTGTCAAAAATCTGTTTCTGGTAATATATTTCCTTCAAAATTTTATTGCTGGTAATAAATTTTTTTCAAAAAGTTTTGCTGGTAATAGATGGGGCCCATAGATGGGGCCCTAAAAGGTGCTACCACCCAGCGTCATGGTGGGCCTGGGAACACCAGCAATTAAGAGGTGGTTCCACGCTCTTCAAAACCTGCTGATCATAGGCCTTGCTGCTGGACGTAGTTTAACGTCTTACCCAGGACGCGGATGTAGTTTAACGTCTTACCCAGGACGCAAAAAGATATTAAAATTATACGGATGTTTTCTAGAAAAAGTAATAATCTGAAATACGTTTGTGAGCATAAAACCTGAAGGAATTATGTATTTCTGTAAATCTTTAGAAGATATTTAAAACTAAATGCTCAGAAATTTTAGAAAATCAATTGATCTACATTCTAGCGGCAACACTTATGACGTCAAGCCCCAGCATTCAGACTGCGTGCAATGTCGATTTTGTAAGGAAGAAAATCAACCAGCTCTACTGTATATTCAATATTCTTAAAATTGAGATTTAGTCCTTCTCGCATTCCATTAGTAATTTCTCAATGAACTTTCCTTTCTGTATTTGCTGTCAACACGATGTCATATGCATATCCTATCTTTTTAAGACTGTGTCCGACAATGATAAATGCAACCAAATCATGTCTTACATCCTTTTCTATTTCTGTGTATTTTTCACATAGGCAATCGCTTTGCCCAAACTATATTTTGAATTGTTCTTAACAATCCTCTGTCCTAATATCCTCGATTATGGCTTAATATTCAAAACATCGGATCTAACATTCACCATCCCATAATGATTTCGTTTCGCAGAGTATAACATTACAAAGACTAATATGAATGCCATGGTAGTGAACCCCCCAAAAAACTAAAAAGGCTGAAGATTCATTGGTTGAATGTTTCAATACAAAACACCAACGATAAAGACAATACAAAAATTAGTTAAATATTTGCATTGATTAGATATGAGCAGATGTTCTCGGTTTTCTTTAAACTAAAAATGGAAAACACAAATGAAAACAGCGGAGGGGATTTACAAGAAAAATGCGCAAGCACACATGCACATACATGCATATATAATAACAGCTGGTCACTCGTATTCTAGGATACCCGTCTACTAGGGCGGCTAGCCCATCGATATTACAGACACTCGCTCAGGCACATTTTTTTTTTGCTCAACACCTACAGAGCCCACTTGTGGTTTATACTGCAACTATACTGAGCAGACGTTTGTTAGAGTTTCTGGAAGAGAGCCTGTTATCTAGCGTGATCGACAATTTGAACAAGGTGAGTATGCTCAAGCCATCGGTAACGACGGCGCACAAGAGTTCCGTCTACCCAGTTTCAGAGACAAGGCTTGGGTCAATCCGTGGTATGGTTTTAAAGCAAGCAGGTATCGACCTCAATCCAGTCCGAAAACATCAGTTAGCCGCCTTCCTGACAAATCGACTATGATCAAAAAGCGAACGTTCTGACAACTCTGTCACACGCATGTATACACTCATAGATAGACACGTACATACACATAAATACACACAAAACATGAAAGATTTAATTAATTTTAAAATATTTTCCAGCATTCATACGTTATTCCGCTTCGTAAAATGTAAAAGAGTCAAAACAATCTTATATAACCTCCATTGTCCCAAAAGATTTCGGCCACTTCATTCTCAAGGGTGTCGTTGTTTTAGGTGCTAGATTTTCCCCTTGTTTGGAGTGCATGATTTGTATATGATTTTTCTCTTAAACTTAAATCTTTCTTATCTACCTTATTTAGCGAACGATATATATATATATATATATATATATATATATATATATATATATATATATATATAGATGTATTGAACATTAAAAATATTAAAATCTTAAAATCTTAAGGCATACTTCGTTGTATGTTAACAATCTTTCGTTTTTATTAATATTTCATTTAGATTCCTTGACTAGTTTTCGCCAAAAATGGCCATCATCAGGAGAAAAAATTCTACTTGTTGGTAGCAAGGAACTACAGTAATATATATATATATATATATATATATATATATATATATATATATATATATA
>OZ010586.1:106997508-107000008 GCA_963932145.1 Acanthosepion lycidas
AATTAAAATTTTATCATGAGTTGTTGACTAAGGTATCCTGATTATTAATATTCAGAAGAAATGATGAATTTGGTATTATTCAAACATAAACGTACCGGAGAAAATGAACTTTAAAATTTTACCCAATGATTTGTTGTAGCTAAAAGCATTTTCTAAAGCTTCTATTCCTGTTTGCTGAACCAAGACAGAATTCTGAATATAGCTGTAAATTATGTACTGATGCTTCTCCAGAGAAGCCTGTTGTCAAAGCTATGATGTCCGTAAAGAATTTTGAATTCACACGGTGTCATTTAAAATGTGACATTAGTGAAACGTGAACGACAAAATGAGGTTGAAGATAAAATTTCAAATCTTTGGTAAGTTCGCAATAGTTTCATTTCAAAATGCAGAGAAAATTACACGTCATTTGTCTAAGGTATGCATCAAATAACACCATCCATTTTGGAGATGCTGTCCGTTTTGTCCATCCCTATCAATCAAACCCGGTTAGTATAAAATGAAACTGTTCTTTCTTGTCGATTACAGTATAGAATAAATTTACCTATACTCGAAAGATAGAAAATGATCTCCATAAATCACTTGGTGAGCCTCTGTATGATTCTGGACTTAATTTTAGAACAAGTCATTTATTTTTCTTTGGGGTTTGAACTAATATTGAAAAGTTTTATTTAGCTATATTCTGGGCTTAACTATAAAAAGATTTAGAATTCTGCAACTGTTCCAATCCAATAAAACTTGTTCTGCTGGATCAGCATTGAGATATCTTGTCAAAGACACGGTGATATTTTGCATTGTTCCAAAAGTAACATATAAATATTGTACAATACTCTGCTCTGTACCAAGAAGTTAGTTTATCCTAATCGGCAAACCAAACAGTAGCTTTTACTATAACCAAAGTACACCGTTGATACAATTGAGCAGCTTTGCCTTGTCTACAGTGACCAGAGAAAGACAGTAGGTTGACCTCTGGCATATATGATGAACCTGCTTTAATTTAGAAGACTTTAATTCTTTTGTAAACTATATTCACCATGTCTTTCAATCTAATGAAAGAGGTTCTAATAAAAGATGGTTATTTTAGGAATGCCTTGGATTAGAAGCTATTGATAGTGAAGAGAGCTGCTTCTTTTGTTGTTCAACATCGTTCAGTTCAGCATGAAATGGATCTATGTGACCTCATTCCAGCAGGTGCAGTTGACAGAGAAACATTATAGTACAAACATAAAAGGCAACCAGTGAAGTCCATACTGGAACGCCAATATGTATGAAATTACAGCGAATAGTCGATACTGATAAATCGAAGAAAGATTTAAATTAGTGAATTTCTTCGTTTATGATTTGAAGGATTGTTAATTTATCTTCTGATTAATTACAATGTTTTATTACGTTTTTGTGAAATAATTTGCATTGAAATCATTATTACTAACATTTTTAGTAAAAGAAGTATGAGTTTATAATGACGTCTTTATTGAAGTCACTGTGATATATTTCCATATTTATTCTTAAACAGAATTAGTTGTATTTCATGCAGCTGAAGTAACACATTGCTAGTAAAATATTTAAATAAAAAAAACAATTGAAGTTGTTTAATCTCACACTGTTGTATCAAGAAGCATGTTTGAATTTCAGATTAGGGTACAAGCATATTCGGATAAAATTAAATGTCAAATATTAAACATTTTATATTTTGTCATTTTGAAACTGTTTATTTTAATGATAATTTAATGGTTTATAAATGGTTATAATCATTTGAATTTAAAACATGTAATTATTTCTAATCGTAACAGGGATGGACATCGCCAGGTTTACTAGTCCAAGACATGCTACGTGTAAATGAACACCGCTACAGATATCAGCTCAGATATGTGCAGGGTATCAGCCATAATTTGATTGGTATATAATCGTCCACCTTCTACGGGTAATTAACTGATTTGGTATATTCAACTTAAATGTTCCTATGTTTTGCCGTCTATTCAGTATTATTACCTTCGTATATATATATATGTTCTACATGTTTAATGTATTTACAGGCCCCTAAACAGGCTACCTGAGTATAAAAAAATATAAAATGACACCTAATTAAACTACCCACACTTCAACAAATAAAATATCTTTTTGCCTACAATGACTATACATTTCTCGCTGTCATATTCTCCACAATAGTCAATGATGTCATATCTATGTGCCATTCATCGTGACACGAAAGCCACCCTCTGACTTTATTTTTCTATTTAGCTTAGATCTGAAATTTAATTGGTTAATCGAGACATACAAACATGTATATTTTTAATTCAGAAATTATGCCCTCGCAATATAACTGAGGAAATATAATCATAGTATTGAAACATGAAAGGTTTTGCGTAGTGATTTAGAATGTTTTTATTAATATCGATTATAATAAAAATATAATAATAAAATTGTGTTCTAATTTTTATTGAGGACATTTTAAAAGGTAAATGCTACGAACTGTGCATTTTTCTCCCTTCGTTCTCACTCATAT
>OZ010586.1:107002508-107007508 GCA_963932145.1 Acanthosepion lycidas
TATTTTTGCACCAACCTAATAGTAATCAATTTATGGCTGATACCCTGCATATATCTGAAGTGAAATCAGTAGAGGTCTTCATTTATGCGTAGAATGTCTTGGACTAATAAACCTAGCGAAGTCCATTCCCAATAAATTCTGAAACTATACGGTTTTCGTAATGCAAGGATGACTATTATTTACATGCCAGGATGAACTGTAACATAATTCATCTAACACAGGCAAAAAACAAAAAAAAATCATTTTTAACGTTGATAAAGAATCTACTAACGGGCAAACATACAGCAATGGTAATAGAAATTTCTCGAACGTGAAATTACTCCAAATTGGTTTAGAAAAAAGCGATAAGGTCATAAACAAAGATTAATGTAGAAAACTAGAATTAGTTAAACCGAGGACAAGTTTTTATATTCTTTTTTGAAAAATTACAATTTCCTCTGTACTTGTAGACATTTAGTTGCAATTAGAAATATGTAAAATATGTGAATAATTAAAGAACTCAGCACTGTCTGTGAAATGATGTTTTACACTTTGTTTGGAAGAATAAAATACGACGTACTTGTGTGGAAAGAAAGTTGTTATAGATTTTATTAATGAAAAAATATTATCTTTGAAAATTTGACTTATCCGTCAACAAGCATTTCGTATTTTGCTGTTTTCGGTTAGTGAAACTAAAAGAATATCTCATATCGGAATACATTTTAATTAAAGCATGAGTAAGTTCATTTACGATCGGTTTAGATACAGACAAAAATATCAAGACAAAAAAAATAAATATTGTTATTTAAAACTAGAGAAAAATGGAAAAGGAAACAAATATTGCTTAAGATACAAAGAAAAGGAAGATGCGAAGAGTCAAAATCGCTATATCCTGAAGAGAGATACAAAAAAAAAAAAATTACAAAATATGATCGCTTTTTCTAGCCCTAAAAAAAGAACATTCGTATAGTTTTATTTAATTTTTCATCTGAAAAGAAAAAAAAATATTAGATCGCATGAAAAATTATATAAAAAAATAAATAAAAGCGCATTGTCTGCAAGGTGCTTTTAATTATTTTTTTTATATAATTTCTCATGCGATCTAATAATTTTTTTTTTCTTTTCGGATGATAAATTATATAAAAACTATACGGATGTTCTTTGTATCCGAGCACTTTAGGCTCTACTTTTAGTCATTTTCCACGATTAAATATTTTAACTATTAAATAAGAACATGGACACAATATCTTGACGGTGTTTTGAAAAATGAAAACATTTTATAAAACTTACATACATACAACAAACTATTTCTTATTTAACATCTAAAATATTTAATACTTGAAAATGGCTAAATGCATAGCCGAAAGAGCTTAGATAAAAATAACATTCGGACAGTTTTTATATAATTTATCATACAAAAAGAAAGAAAAAAAGCAACGCTGATGAGCTGTTATACAGAGAAACAGTCTGTTTGTGGATGGCAATATATATATATATATATATATATATATATATATATATATATATATATATATATATATATATATATATCCCACTTCTATTTAACGTGAATACATTTCTATTTCCTTTTGTTGCAATCAAATTTGATGACGGCGTGACATATTTTAAGGGAGCAATATTGATTGTTTTGGAGAAGAAAAGAACTTCCAATTTTATCATCAATATGCATACTATTGTGATCTAAGTAATACGCTTTGATATTAGCCAGTTATTAATGGTCGGTAAATCAGAGTTGTATCATAAAGCTAAGTTAGTCAGTCTCTGATGTTTGCTGTTTAGTCTATCTGAGTATATCGTATTGTGGAAAGTGGTCACAAGCCCTTGAAAAAAGGTCAATTTATTCATAAAATCCCACCGGATGTCCCTAATTGCTGGAAAATATACTTCTATAATGCACTCCATTGTTTAATGGAAACAGGATATCTGTGTTCCACTGACTAGAAAATAAGTAGAAAATTCAATAAAAAAAAGTTTCTTTTAGTTTTCTTTTACTCATAGTTTTTTCCCTATTTTTTAAAGTATTTTACTTGCTTTATTCTTCCGCTACAGAAGAGTAAAATTTCATTATGCTGTTGTTGCTTATATGAGATTATTCAATATCCCTGAATCTAAATTTTGCACTATTATTTTCTTTCTGTTTATATATATATATATATATATATATATATATATATATATATATATATGACACTATTTAGCGGTTGCGTGAAAATTAAAAGCGAGAAATACTTAAGACGAGAAGAAGCTACCACTAAAGACATACTGAGCAATGTTATGTTTTTTTAACAAAGACAAATGGTAAATATTTTTTTTTCATTTGCGAAAAGAAATATTTTCTTTGCAAAAAATAGGAAATTCGTAAGATCTCGGATCTGTCGGAATTAATTTATGCTATGACGCGGCGAATAAAAGATAGCAATCTGCCCATAGCGATAATGAAAATTTCAAATTGTTCAAGTGGCCTACAAAACAGAATGCTCAAAGATAGTGGATGCGACCGAAAAAAAATAAGATCGGTTTAGACCATCCCCAATGAAAAAAAAAAGAAGGGAAAAGAGAAAAAGGGAAAGAATAAACCATTAACTATCTTTCGGAGATATCATTTGGTTTTGGGAAAGGACACCTGTTTTATGTCCAGATCTGGACATGATAAAAATTTGCTACCGGGACAGATAATTGGCGTCAGGGTGCGAAGACGTTCGGTTGACCACCGATTTAACGCCTGGCGAAAATCTCGTTGACGAATTCCAGATGACATTCGGTTAAGATAGAGATTAAGGACCACACTACGAGTCGTAGGGGTCATGTCGAGGAAAATAAAGAAAAGAGAAAAGGAAGATATTTTTTTTCTTTGAGCGATAATTGTGAACTGAAGCCAGGCTGGCCACACCCGCGCTGCTGAGCGTCATTGGCCGAGTGGTGGCGTGAGCGGTGGACGAAGGTAAACATATGAGAAAGAAGGGAAAACTGTTGACACCTTCTGAGGGGATTGGTGTGAGATCTCAATATGAGAAAGGAAGAATTTGGGAGGACGATTCCCTTAAGAACCCCTCTAAAGCAGAAAGTAATGGACTTCCAAAAATAGGAAGTGATAAATTTTCCTGTCCGAAAACAAAGAAAATCCTTATTGTGGATTTGGAATTATCGAGGAACCCAAACCACGACAGGCCCCCATCCGGTTTTGCTCGGCGTCCATATAAAGAGAGTCGCAGCGAGTAAACAGCAATTGGAGAGATGCAGTTACGAGAAGACAGCAGACACGGACAGACGCAGACAGAGTTGAGCTGTGAGCTAGCAGACCAGCTTCGCAGAAAGCTGACTGAAAGATATCCACGCATTCCGACTTAGACTAAAAAAACAATTTATTTTTGAAGAACGACTTAGATTCACTTCACCAAAACAAGTCTTAGGAATATCGCCTGTAGACACCAAAAAACAGTTTATTGAAAAAACACTTAAGATATTAAGACTCGCCTAACAAACGCAAGGTGTCACGTATCCAAAGAAGCGGTTCGGGAGAATGACGCAATCCTGTATTCAGCAACCAGATATAAAAGTATTTGTTATTCTTTTTTTAACACATTTGAATTTTTCGAGTTACTTTATTTTTCTTTACATATACTTGTGCGATGTCACCTTTGCTCGAATTCGGCTTGCATTACGGCCCGGCAACTGATTGATTTTGTCTACCTAAGATCAAATCACAACGTGGGTAGGTTAGACTAGAAATCAAAGCTATTACTTCGGTAACCAGACGTTGGAGTCGAGCTGGGAACGACAAAGCTGATACCGAATCTAAACAGATCCCCATCCGAATCAGCCAAGGGTTAGAACGTCACATTTGGCGCCGCGACCAATACCAAGTCACATTGGTCGTCACAGGATAGCACGGGGGCAGAGAGGCCGGGGTTACGTCACACACACACACACACATACACACACACACACATATATATATATATATATATATATATATATATATATATAAATATGTATAATTATATCCATAAAATCTTACGTGTAAACAGAAAAAATATCTATTTGTTAGGCGTTAACCCGTTTCCTTTGATATATATATATATATATATATATATATATATATATATATATATATATATATATATGGATATAGATATATATAGAATGTACTGCAGGAGGTGCTCAGCCTTCAATTTCCAGTCTCGTTAGAGGCCGAAAGCGTTTGCGCACCCTTTGTGAGTGACGAATTATTTTCCACCCTACCTCCCGTTTCTCCAAGTCGAGATGTTGCAAGACTCTCGCTGCTCTCTCATTATTTCAACAGAAAGTATTCAGATGAACGACACTCATAGTTCCACCAGTACTAACCTTCACGACTGAAACCCGCAAATTGACGCAAACCATCTTCGTATTCTATTGGTGGAACATAAATTTTATTCTAGTAGCTTCGTCTCAAGAAAATGCTTGCCCGGTCACAACAATCTTAACCTGTTCAAGACTATAGTTAAACATAATCTTCCTCAACGATCCACTTAACTCCTGCCCCTTATTCGTTAACTTATAAATCAAGTGACACTCGGCCTTGTACATTATCAACATCATTCTAAAAAAAGACCTTGGATAGTTAATATGTTCAAATCGCTAGTAGAAACACATTTGTTTGAGGGTTAAATAATTTTCTTTTTAGTTTAAAACTTTATTTTTTTAAATGTTATAATTAGTTTCCTGAAGCAGAAATTATGATTTGAACCTAATATTTGGGTCATCTTCATCATGCTCTTGACTTCTGTAATCGTAAGAAGGCGATCCTAATGTAGAAGTCATATTGGTTCTCCTTCTATCAACGGTAGCTGCCAGCAATTTTTTTATAGTCATGCTTGTCTTATTGTTGGACATTGTCCAACCGTTTTTCGCATCAGCGTCCTATCCTACGTCTCAACGGTGTCTTGCATGATTGTTTTTCACAGGCTGCCGTGCCTAAACCACGCTATTTGCTCCGTTTGACAGTGGCGAGTAGAGGT
>OZ010586.1:107012508-107110008 GCA_963932145.1 Acanthosepion lycidas
CAACGTGCTGGCCCATTTTTCTTAGACCCCAAGTATTTCCCAACCAAACATAGTGGGAAGGAACCTGGGGGTAGAGGTGTGTCTGAGCGAACGTGTCGTGACAGCACAGTTTAAAAAGACAATAAGCGTAGTGTCCTTTGGATTCATTGCAATCTCGGCTGAATTTTCCTCCATGAAATAGGTTCGCTGAACATTTTCTAGATGAACAGCCAATTGCACAATAGCAGGAGGCCTTTCATAAAGTGGAAAACGGAAAATTCGCCAAAAAGCTTCATTGCTACTAATGTAACGACCTGCCAAGTACTCTAATACCTCATTGCGACAGTTGGCGTTTTGTCGTGTGAACATGGCTGCGTCTAAACCGTTATTGACGTTCTTACAAATGGGCCTTATAGACTAAACAGAATTACAAAATTCAACATTTATATGCACGTTAAAAGTTTTCAAAAGGAGGGGGCAGTACGGCACAATCCACCGATTGTCTACCCTATGCCCCTTAATGTTTACGGTGAAGCCCCCATTTTCAGGTTGGCTCCGGCGGTAAAGTGAGTAACGGTCTCCTGCTGTTGAGGTCTCATCAGTAAATGTTTTAGGAACATTTTTAGTACATGTATTATTTCTATGGCAGGCAGAGAAGGTTTCGAACTCTGCTCCACAGGGTCCATGAACCATGTTGCGCTTTACGATTTCGTACAATTGTGGATCGAGAACGGGATCCGGGAATTCGGCCGAAATTATATCGTCCACTGTAGTCGGATCAATTCTGTTTGTAAGCCATATAAGGATATGGACAAGGGAAAGACCCCTTTTCTGCTACTCGACGGTGTACATGTCACACCAAACAGGACTAAATATTTGTCCTTTTGTAATCAAATCCATGAGCTTAATGACTTTGCCTAAATACCCGAGCGATAAGGTCGCGACGGTGACAGTATTGCTGTCCTGGAAGTAATTCAGACATAGCTTCGACCCACTTAGTGTTGCAGGTAAACGAGATAAAGTGGTATGGACGACATTAATGGCGTACGTAAATGATAGCATCTGGGGTACGCGCGTGCATATATATCGTGGACACCCTGTAAATGATGAGGGCAAAAAGCAATCCTTCCCCAGCTTGCGGGGGTTTACTTCATTCCTAATCCCATCTTGCAGGTGGATATAGCTGTCACACCTAAGCTTTTTCTGGTTGAGTTTAATGAAGCCCAATCTCTCCGACTACATTTACGCAGCTATGTCAACTGAAAATTGGGGAAAAAGATAATGAGCCCTGTGCAATGGATTAATGGAGCTAACTCTTCTCATAAATTGGTATGAGTAGAATGACAGACAGGACACAGTGGTTACCGATGAGGTAGTGCCAAGCCCGTACTGAGGAATCCCAACATGGTATCCATCGTCTCCATATGGGAAAAGAAGCGTGTACAGCAGTGCGTCGTATGAGCGGTGTATTTCACTTATGCGTTGCAATTGGCTGTTCCGACAGTGAAGAACAATATCTCCAGGTTTATGTTGATCACCATGGAGTAGCACAGCAATCTCATTGCATGACGGGGCATTGTAACGGCGTAAGTAATCGCCCGAAGGCCTCTTTTCTGCATCGATAATGAGGGAAATATCGGGGCTAGATGAGGTTTCTAAAGTGTACTTAAAGATCCGAACGTAGCTATTGCATTGTGGCAAGCAGGAGATCTTTGTAAACGGTATTCGCAGGATTGCTTCGGCAGGAGGAAAAAATGGCGAACCTAACATTGGCCTGCTGATTGTAATCAGAAATAAAGTAAATTTGTAGGAATGAATGCGACTGTTCGTTTTGAGGTAGCAACGAGCCAATCAATTGGTAAACCTGGCCTTGTACCTTAAAAGTGGGCATCCACCCAGCCTCTAACTACATCAGCCCCGAAAGTCATTTGGAAAGCACAATTGTACCTACGTATATTTTTTAGAAAAGTACTTGAAGCGACATTCGTACCCATAAGTAACTCCTTTAAGGGGATAGGCGGCTCCCTAATTGGGAACAAATGGATTTTGCCAATTGAGCAGCACAACCCAAGCGTTTCTGCAGGCTATTTTAGGGTGCCACAGTGCCGACAGGCCTGGTTCATAGAACCAATTAGTATATCTGATCGGGAGTTGTAACTAACAGTAGGATCGTACTGAAAACCTCGGCGTAGCCAAAATGATTTACAAAGGCTAGTGATACCCCGGTGAGCACCTCTGCATTTATTGTTACCTTCAAGCCTAAGGATCATTTCCTGTGGTGTTTCTGACGCCCTAGACGGGGCCATAGCTGTTGCATTACGTGAATGTCGCGCCCTGCGCTCATCCACCCTCTCAGCGGCCCTAGACGTGCACATAGCTGTTGCATTACGTGAATTCCACGCCCTGCGTTCATCCACATTTTCAGCGGCCCTAGACGCGGCCATAGCTGTTGCATTACGTGAATTCCGCGCCCTGCGCTCTTCCACACTTTCAGCGGCTCACAAAGCCCACTGTTTTCTCGACCTAGTACTCAGCCGACCCAATGGGATTCTCTTCGTTGGTGGCATTACGAAAAAAAGAAAAAAGGAACGAACTCACGTATTAACAACAGTAAGAGTTATAGCAGTGTCAGGTTTAGGAATGTGTCCACTACCGGGGCTGCCATCGCGAGGCGTTTTAGTAGTGTAGAAAAAGAGAAGACAAAGGAAAATCGTATTCGAGTTCGACAAATGTAGGTATGAACAGAGAAGTAGCGTCTACCATGCAACCAATCGTAGTTGTGAGGTTGGAAGAAACCAAATCGACGTTGAGTTTAAGCAAGTGAATGAGCCAATTGGAGTAAAGTCCTATGCAGATTTAAATTTTTTCCACTTGTGACGAATGCAGCTATCGTTTATTTGCATGCTTGTAAACATTCGTGTCTGTCAGCTGCTAGCTCTCACGCTGGCCAATAGAATCTTCCTGCCTATTCGGGGCAGCCAGCTATAGGCTCTCACTCTGGCCAGTAGAAAATGGCCACAAACTACATGAAAACTGCCGTAGAAGCATGAAAAAATCGATTATTTCCACTATAGATGGGAGTTGGGAAATGCAAAGTCGGTCTTGTTTTTCCCGCTTATTTGGAGCATGTGCATGTAAATTTTGGTGCAAATTCGTAGAAAATTGCGGCCGTGCATTCTTTATATACACACAGACACGCATCCTGCCTTATATATATATATATATATATATATATATATATATATATATGTGTGTGTGTGTGTGTGTGTGTGTGTGTGTGTGTGTATGTATGTATATAGGAAAAGAGGGTGCAACTGATGAGTTGTTTTCTAAATTGCGCAAAATTGAAAATAATACTGACATCTCATTTTAACAGATATATTTATCAAAATTACTCAAAACATTTTGATAAGCTAAAAAGTAAATTTATTTAACAGAATCCCCTTTGGTGAATACTGCCATAATCCTTGCCTTCATCTTTGCTGCTATAAAGAGTTTTGTTGATATGTAGCTCAAGGGAGATAGGTAGTCAGATGCAAAGGGTCATATGGTCGTAAAATGTAGATGGTCCTGTTGGCAGACATAGATTCTTCCAGAGAATCGCCTCCTTTTCTACGTACAGCACTACTTTTTCAAGGCACTTGATATAACTCTTCGTGATGAGTCTGAGACTTTCTGGGAAGATGAATCGAGGCCTAACTTCGCCATTATTAGTGATCACTGCAAACACCCTCGTAATCACTATTAGACTCATCCAGCTCTTCCAAAATCCTGTGCAGTCTGGAATGTTCGTATTAGAATGTCAAGCAGTAAAGTATGCCTTTTTCAAATTTCTTGAGGGTAGAATTACGTTATGGTGATCTTTTTCTTACAGACGGTGTCCAACTGAGCCTACTATACTGTGCAGTCAACAAAATAAAAAAATTAAAAAACAAAACAAAAAACAAAAAAACAGACAAAGCGCATGCGCGAAATGAAAAATATAGAATACCGAGAATGTATCCATCACATGATCTGTTATTTTTATGAAATAGAATATTTATTTCTATTTGCGGGCCTGAATTCTTTTCCAATAAGACTGTCTGTGTTCAAAAGCCTTATTCAGGTTTGGTTTGAACAAGTTCTTTGTGGCCAAATGGTTAAGACACGTCATATATATATGCACACACACACAAATACACACACACACACACACATATATATATATATATATATAAATGTGTGTGTGTGTGTGTGTGTGTGTGTGTGTGTGTGTGTGTGTGCGTGCGTGCGTGCGTGTGCATCTAGAGTTATAGGAATGTATTATTTTCCAGATACAGGATTGCCCAAGTTCTTTTGCTGTTAGAATCATATAGTAGCTGTTGCGAAAAGCACGATCCTATATACTTTTATACGTTGTGTGTGTGTGTGTTCGCTCTCACATATATGTCGAGAAATATAGAGATAGAGAGTGAATTGGGTATTTGTTGATTCTGGGAAATAGATCGAACCGAGAAATTTTCAATTCACTTTTATAGGTTTTAACCACCTTTTTTTTTAAAAAAAATATTTATTTGAATAATTTGTAACTCCTCCAGAAAAAGATTCAGTTTCTTACATAGTTTTACAACTATTGTATATACAAGTTCTTGCCAAGTTTCCTTATGTAGGCTGGATAATTAATTTACGCAACCTACTTTCATTTTGTAACTTAAAATATTTTTTACTTGTTGCGAAAATGCCGCAGAAGACAAATGCTAATTTTTACTTCGATGCCTTCATTCGACAATGGCTGCTTTTGGCCGGAAACTGGCGGCTATTCATTTCCGACATTCTATGAGTTTCTTGTTTCGATCTCTCATGAGAATCCACCCTTCACTGATACTGTAAGAAATTTATCTGTACATTCACAACAGAAATCCTTGCTGCAGTATTCTTCTCTAAGAAATATTTAATACAAAACGAACAGTATATCTACATTAATAATTTAATTTTGTTATGTTTAACTATTCTGCAAGCGATACTTGTGTATACTTTTTTCCAGCTATCGCCATATATTTGCATTTGTAATAAACTTTAAATTATTTTTTTATGTTAATTTATTTTTCTCGCTATTCGATAATATATAATTTGTTCTCTTCTTTTGCAATACTGATGCTAGATGACATTACATGCCAGCAAAAGCTCTATCTACGAAAATTAAATAAACGTTATCGTAGAATTGATACTTTTCTTGTATTTTCGCCTTTAAATATTTAATCTATTCACATTGAAGTCTTTAGAGTAAAAACGAAGTAATATATCTAATAATATTGCTTCTGTTAGCTGAAATTTAAGCATTTAAACCTTTCTGAAACTTTTTGTTACATTATTTAATCCCATGTCTCTCTCCTTATATTGGTTTTACTCAGCGGTTTAACAAATATAATGCAGTTTAATTAATTATCCTAACTGAATTTAGCCTTTATTTATTGTTAACGAGTCTGGCGATCTACATAATTTCCACCTTTGTACATTAGTTCTAGAAATATTTGTTTATATTAAACTTCCGAGGAATATATTGCGCGTATCTAAACACACATACATACGTTTTACTGTAACTTTAACTCATGCTTCAACAAACACACAAACAAACATATATATAATGTGATGTGATGGAACAATTTACCACCCACATGAGCGACGGCATTATAGGTTGTAGCCACCTATAAGTATTCGTTAGGACAGCGGACAGAATCGTCGCACTGGGAACTTTCCCAGCTGCGCTAGTCGAACTCTCCGCCTTCGGGGAGAGAGGAACCCAAACGAGGCTATGCCGAAGGGCAGAGTTTCGTCCGTGGAGTTAGACAGACCCGATCTCATTTATGCGGGGTTTACGGGGATTTTTTTGGCCAAACCACCGGGTTCGGGAACCCCACTTTAAATTATGCCTTGTGCCACATGTGACTGCGTGGGGAAGTTACTAAATAGCGTCGAGCTGGGAGAACTAGCAGCCTTCCGATAGCAACACGCGCACAATTGTACTGGCCTGCGACGACCGTGTGCATAACTATTACTTCCTTGCTTGTTGTACTGGTTTCTATAATAAACATGTTACTATTTATCCACCGTGTTTGTCAATTCCATATTCCTATTAGCACGGAATGTAACATAATGCTTTCAAAAAGCTTTGTCGACTGACCCCTCAAGTGATATCGTAATACATTCTCTTAAAGACACGGGACTTAGAGACTTCAAACGATTCATGAAATTTTATATACTTTCTTTTGTTCGAAGATCTCCATATAGGAAAGAAAACCAACAAAAATGATACCTGCTGCTCCAGAGTTATTAATAGCAAACTGTTATTTTTTTTTATCATTACACCCTAGAAAAGGCGATAGAGTTATTTAGACGTAAGTGATTCCCGAGAGTGAAAGAAATTGAGAAAACTTGAAGGCAAAAGACACAATTTCAGAATTCAAAGAAACAGAAGATTACGACTGACGTTGCTTTTTAATTTTTGATTATTACAATTGACAGCTATGCAAGTAGACGGGAAAATATTTGCACAAGTGAAGGAATAAATTATTATCATGGCGCCTACAATTACATCTAGAAATATGAGCAATAAAATGAAATGTAGTCTCCAATCTAATACTAAGCTGAACATCGTGTGGTGGAGGATCCCAAAGTGTAAGTCTCATAAAAATAATTACTATGAAGCTATTAATAGTAAAAATTACAGGGAATTTAATTTTCAAGGTCAGGACATTACTGTTCAGTTTCTTCCTTGGATTATCTCCATAATTACTAGACACGCATCAGAAACACTAGACTAAATATAGCAGCAATATACATTGGAGGAATGAATGATAGATTTATAAATATGCAATAGATTCTGTTGAGAAAAGGTTTTATAGCACGATAGATCGAATCAACTTTCCTAGCAGCAGACCTTACAATTGATTCAATATAATTCTCCCATTTCACGTCGGTGGAAATCGTTAACCTGTAAATGAGTACAGAATTTTAGTAGCAATATTCACAGGTAGTTTTCTAACAAATGGAAGTTGCATGGCAATATATATATATATATATATATATATATATATATATATATATATATATATATATATCAGCTACCTTAATTAATTTCCTGGTGCTATAATATTCGATACGAAATCAACTCATATCTAATGTTTCCTACAGTAATATATTACTGATCATGAGTAATTATTTTGTTTCAAAGATTAATTAAGCGTAAGCAAATAAACAACACGTAAGTCGAATTATATGCTAAAAAATACCAGAAAATTTGCACAATTATTAGCACTTATTAAACTTACATTTTGCATACTGGTGCCACAAGAATGGGCATTTGACACTCCGTATATTCTAGAACAGTTCTCTAAATATTAATCAATACGTTTCAAAAGACGTTTAGTGGATGTGTTAATTATAATGGGTAAATACTTGTTGAGAATAGGCTGCGTGAAAATTAACGATTTACGCTAACATTAAAATCTCTATATTCATACATAGAATAAGATACAAAACTCAACGGAATGATTTCAAAACATAACAATTAGATTTATTAATGTTTGATGTACAAGCATGCGAACTGAAAAGGTAGGACAGAGTCGTGTCCCTTTGATTTGGTAATAGTTGTACCGGAGTTCATATTAAGAAGAAGTAATATTGAACTTATAATTTAGAAGAATAAACTTTGGAATTCTGAGTTCTAAAATTGGTAAAAGTTCAGGAGTGATTTCAGAGGTTGGTGAGTGAGTGTATTGGAGTTGTTTCGTGTTAAATAAATTTAACTTTGCAACTTCAGAAGTATGAGTGACGAGGAGTTGTTTGACAATTGGTTATCCGTCACGAAGCTCACTGGTAAACTTGTGTTCGTGCATTGTATTTATTTACATTCCTGGTCACGTGCGTGGCTCGTGAACACATTTCAAGATTTTTGGCGGTATTTTGTGTTTAAACACGTGTGCTTAGGCGTTGTTATGACTTTGAGATATATTGGCCAATCAGAAGCAATTATTGTAAAACTTGCGCCTGGAACCTGGATTGTGTTTAGCTTGCACAAAAATCTATAACTAACATGAAAATGTAAATTAGAAATGTTTTAGCATTTCTTGTCCAATGAGGATGTAGTGCACTCAGTAACTGGTTCTGATTCACTGGCGTATAGAGGTTAAGCTCTATAGAAGTATCTGCGTGTTCTTTGTTAATAACAATATTGATCATCAATAAATTTAATCTCTTCGAATCTAATAAAATACAAATTCTCGATTAAATACGAGCTTCATTATACCTTTCTAATCGTGTCTTATACTTTATTTAGGTGGTAAGACGATAGAAATTGTAACTTTCCGCTAATAACCCGTACTATTATTTGCCTTTTACATATAGCAGTTGACAGATATGTGTCACTCAATTAGTTCATGCGAAAAAAATGAAGTCATTGATATTTATCGACAGCAGTAAGAGGATATTACATAAGCTCAAACAGTGGACGTAAACATGACTATATAATGTCAATAATGCACTTCATCTGTGGGAAAAAAAGATTTGATATTTGATGAGATTTGTCGAACATTTATGAATAACAATCAGAGCAAGTGAGTATAGTTGTGAGACAGATAATAAATTTTTGTCATGCTGACAGAATTAATATTCCATGAATTTTGAATAAATTTTGGAAGACCAAACAGTGGTTTTGAGCACAGATAAACAGTGGATAATATACATTGGTATTAGTGACATGGTTGATATTGTTTGAATTTGAGCGTGGGTTTATGAAGATCAAACAATGGTATCAGCAGATCTGGACAAGGAATAAATTGCAGGCGCAGAAGGCAACAGTATTGATATTATGAAGACCTAACTATAGGTGTAAGGAGAGGTAAGGCTGGTACTAACCGATAAAGATGGACCCAGTCTGCCCTAACATTTTATCTGTAGATGGAGGTAAAAGAAACGAATCATACCTTTCCAAGGTCATTTGGACGAAATCGAATGAAACCAAATCTGCTGGATCTTGCCATTTTCCAGACCCGAGTTGACAACCATTTCACCGCCACACATACAGTCATTGACCTACGCTGAATTATTTCCAATTTTGCATCATCTGATTAACATACAATTCCTCGTACTCTGACTATACAGTTTTTATATAATTTCATATATGATAATACTAATCTATATATGTTACAATAAAGAATGTTACTGTCAAGGAGTGAAATTAAGTTATCTAAACATAGTCATGTCAATAATCAAGAACTTAATAAAATTTACTTTCGTAAATCATGAAATAGAGTTTGTAGGTATCAACAATTAATTTTTGTAGATATGATAATTTATTATCTTGATTTTTTTAAAAAATATTTGCTGAAAATCTTTCTCTTCTTTTAACTACTCACTATTTGCTCTCTCCTAATTTTCAGATATTCAATGAAATTTTACAATATATTTTTATAAATAGATAATATTTTTACTTATCTAGCACACGTAATGGAAATATAAAAGTAACACGCAAAAATGCGTATTATAGTTGACATTCAAGTTTTTGTTTTATTTTTTATTATTATATCCCAAACAAAAGAATGAAGCCACTACGACACAAGTGGATAACTTAGAGCAAATGAAACTGCTAGAAAAAAACAAAAAGAAAATATTTAGGAGTGAGGGAAATAAAGGTACAGGTATTAAGAAGATAACGATGTATACTGTATTTAAAAATTGGAAGTTACATGGAGACAAAAAACATGAAAATAGTTCCGCATGGGCCTACATCTATCTATCTATCTATCTATCTATCTATCTATCTATCTATCTATCTATCTATCAGTATGTCCTGCTATTTACCCATAGCTGGAGGGAGAAAAAGAGGATGCAATATATATATATATATATATATATATATATATATATATATATATATATATATATATATGTGTGTGTATGTGTGTGTGTGTGTAAAATTCTCAGAATTAATCTATAGAAAAAAACAATATGAATAGTGGAAAAAACAAGAGAAGAGGAAAACAGCATGTAGTTTTAGTCGACACATTTCGTCCACTGCGCTATTTAACAATACAAAGAACGAAGTGAAATTATTTGGACAATGTATCGATAAATTAAAAAAAATAATGTTGATAGTTATCAGAAGAAATTAGAAATGCTCATATATATTCATTAGATCAAATGAAAAATTAGTTCATTGACTTTTTATATTTGAGGAGATTTTTTCATATATAGAAATATTTGTTGCCATGACGGAATCATATATATATATATATATATATATATATATATATATATACACACGGTGGGTTGGTGTGTCTCTGTGTATACATATATATATATATATATATATATATATATATATGTGTGTGTGTGTGTATATATATATATATATATATATATATATATATATATATATGTATGTATATATGAGAAATAGAGAGAGAAAATGAGTGAGAAAGAGGAAGAGAGAAAGAGATAGTGAGAGAAAGGGAGCGAGAAAAAGGAAGAGAGAGATTAAGAAAAAACTGAGTACGATCCCCCCATGAGGAATCCTGTTAAGCTGTGATTTGGATTTCGAAATCAAACGATGTCTTAAGATCTTGGATACAGCAATAAAAATTCTGCTTTCTTTAATCCTGTTTGCCTTCAGGTTGTACAGACGTCATCGATCATGGAACACTAATGAAAAAAAGAAAAAAAAAGTATCAAGTGGACATGGTGATTAATTACATGTCAAAAAATTATAGGGCTGTGACGGACATCAAACATCCACCCCCAAGACAAGAAGCTCGTCTTTTCCCAATAAGGTCAACTTCAAATAGATTTATGCCACCAAATTCATGATAAATAATGAGGACTAAATCTTACATGCTTCTATTCATGATATGATTGTGCTTCTCTGGGAAAGGATATTTCTTGTCGATAAACTTATGCCTTTAAAGTTGCATTACTTTTGAACACTCAGATAGAAATAATACTTAGGTGCGTAGATAGATAGATAGATAGATAGATAGATAGATAGATATTAGGTTGGTGCAAAAATAATGACGTAATAATGTCGTTTTTTCACGTTAAACAATACGTCAAAAAACGACATTATTACGTCATTATTTTTGCACCAACCTAATAGATAGATAGATAGATAGATAGATAGATAGATAAATCAGTCAGTTATGTGTCGTGTGTTATACACGTTAAGGCGATCATGAATCGTTCGATACATAACTGACAAGGCAGATTTTTCCCCGCAGTAGGTTGCCATTTCTTTATGCGGTAGACCAGTTGCCATCCAAGGTAATAGAATCCGGTATGTCCTGCTATTTACCCGTAGCTGGTGCGGCGGGAGGTGGGGAAGAAAAGAATTTATACCTTTCCCAAGGGTATTAGCACGTAGGTAAATGTTATTGATAGAAATTTGATACGATCGATAGTATTAGATAAATAGATATTTTTGGTACGCCTGATAGCAATAGATAGATAGATAGATAGATAGATAGATAGATAGATAGATAGATAGATAGATATCCGTATGACGATAGAAACGCACATAAAGACATTCATATATAATTTACATTTGATACATCTCTTAGTAATAGATAGATAGATAGATAGATAGATAGATAGATAGATAGATAGATAGATAGATAAAAAGAGAGATTTTATAGGATTGATAGTATTAGTTAGTATTGTAACCAAGTATATGGTAAATAAATAACAATACAAAACGTTGCAGATAAATTATGTATTGACAGAAGTGTATTACACGACTTGGGAGTGTGTGTCGGTTGACTAGCGTTCAATCTATACTACTGTTCCCCGAGGCTTACTTTCCTAATAATTTTAAAGTAAGTGGAAGAGTCCACAACAGACAATTAGAGGGAGGACACTACAACACCACCCCCTTTTCAGCCTGCCTCCGCATGTATATTCTTGTTTTTTTATAATTACCACACAATACCTTATTCAACCAAAAATATTTAAAAAAAAAAAAAAATCAGCAACAACCACCTTGAAAAAAGATCTATTAAAGAATTACGTTCCAAAAATATTTTCTTTCTTTTAGATTTACTAGACACATTTCACGGGTTAACAATAGTCTCTATTTATTATTCTTAAATAATGAAAAGAAATTGGATAAGTTTTAATGGTAAATTATAAGGTTAATAATTTCCAATAATCCAATGAGTATTGTGCTTTCCTGTTAATTCAAGGTTCATAATTGAGAAGAAGGGTTTCTTTTTCACTCATTCTTTTCCTTTTTCTGTAGTCATGGTATGAAATGAAAAATGTTCAATATCTTTTTCTTTTCGGTTTAACTTCTAATGGTTCCGTAAACTTCCTTTATCTTTTGGGCCTTCTGAGCTTTGGTACCGATTGGGGTATTGGAACCTTAAACGTGACAAAGACTACGTCCATAGTGTCATCATGTATGGGATCCCTGTCGACTAATCTTTCATACCGTCTTCTGATTTTGTTTACATGACGTTTATGTATGAACGTCAGTCCCTAAATCATGTAAATCTTGTTAGCAATTTTTTTTATCTATTATACTTATCTCCCAGTGAGCTTTGTTATTCCCAAATACACCAAAACAAACATTTTCATCGAACCTAAAGCTCTTTTTAAGCACTTTATACTTATTGCCCGCTTTTGTTTTATTCGGAAAGAATTTGTCAAATATCGATTTTTTCCTAGTAAACATGACCTCCGCTGGCGTCTTCGCAGATGAATCACTGCTAATAGGAGTTACCCGAGAGATCTGAAAAAACTCTTGTATAGCCGTGTCAGTGGGAGTACCTCTCGCCTTCGTCAGTGCTCTCTTAAAGGTTCCACAAAATGTTCTGCTTGTCCATTACTTCTTGGCTGATATGGTGCCGTGGTAACATGTTCGATTAGGAATGATTGAAAAAAATCCTTAAATTCACAAGATGTAAACTGTGTGCCATTGTCTGTTAAAATACAGTCAACGACTCCCAAACGGGCAAATAGCTCGTGTAAAACTTTACTGTCACTTTCGAGGTCGGCTTACATTTCAATACCTCAGGCCATTTGGAATGACTGTCAACTACTACGAGGTAGTAAAAACCATCAAGCTGTTCAGTAAAATCAATATGTATCCGCGACCACGGACGGTCGGTTTTACGCCATGGATTCAATTTTTATCGGGGGTGCTTTAGCAGCCAAAGCACACCCTTTGCACGTTTTTACCGTGTTTTCAATATCCCTGTACATGTTCGTCCAGTAGACGTAACTCCTCATCAGACTCTTTATTCTTGAATTTCCCGGATGGCCAACATGGAATTTCATTTGTCTTCTATTCTGAAATGTAGATGGGATTAAAAATCTGCCTCCGTACATTAATAATTCGTTACAGAGTAAGTAAACTTCTGAAATACTCGGGTCTTTGCTATCTAATTCGTCCTTAACTTCCTTTATGAAGTCATCCTCGGACGCTTTGTCTATTATTTCGTTGATTGTTATTGGAAGCACCCTGACAGTATTGCAAAAGTTACTTTTTGTGTCTTCCAGGGGTTCAGCATATTTTGGTATCAATCTCGATAACCCGTCTGCATGACAGATTTAAGTGGATGGAGGACACTCCATGTTGTAATCATAATTGAGGAGAATGGTTCCCCATCTTTGAAGTCTATTACCAGTAAGTTTTGGCAGACCCTTTTATGATTCAAAGATAGTAAGGAGTGGACGATGGTCTGTCTGCAACACAACGTACCTTTCATGGATAAATCTATGGAATTTAGTTACCCCTAAATTAATCCTAAGGATTCCTTTTCTTTTTGCGAGTAAGGCCTTTCAGGTGGTAATAGCGTCCTGGATGCATGGGCGATTGGCTTTACCGATCCATCCTTCAGCTTGTGCAAAATGCACGCCACGATACCGTAGGAGCTAGCATTGCTGGCTACAATGATGTCAAGGTTTGGATCCTAATGAGTCAGGAACAGATCTGATGTAAGGACCTCCTTTATTTTCTCAAATGCTTCCTGGCATTCGATTGTCCATTCCCATTCTTTGTCTTTTCTCTATAAATGAAGCTCTCAAACTGTGCATTCTTGGAACAAAAACGTTATAATAATTGGCAAGACCTAAAAAAAATTGAAGAGCCGACGTATTTTCTTGTGCTGGCATATTCTTTATAGCCGTTGCCCTATCTGGGTCGGGACGTCTTCCGTTTTTGTCAGTTATCTGCCCCAAAGTACTTGATTCTCTCTGAGAAAAACTCACACTCCACGTCCTTTAGTTTGAATCCATAATCCTGGATTCTCATGAACACCTGGCAGACATGCGATTTGTGTTCCGCGATGCTCTCGCTTTTCATTAGGACATCATCAAGATAGGCCACTGCAAAATCCAGACCAGTTAACATCGTGTCCGTGACCTAGTGAAAAGTGGAAGGGGTGACATTAACCCCGAACGGGAGTCTTAAAAATTTGTATAAACCGTGGTTGGTGTTCATACAAAGGAACTTCGAGCATTCCGCTTCCACGGGCATTTGTAGATAAGTGTCGCTTTAGTCAATCTTAGAGAAAAGAAATTCTTCCACTGACTTTAGCGAATATCTCTTCTGAACTTGGAAAGAAATAATGGTTATCTTTTAGGGCGCTGTTCAGCCCCGTGGAGAAGTCAGCACATACAGGAATTTCTTTGCTCTTCTTTTTAATATAAACTGTGTGAGATGTCCAATCGCTATATTCAACCTTTGGCAGAAAACCCATTTCCTCAAGACTA
Source organism: Acanthosepion lycidas (assembly GCA_963932145.1). Classification (NCBI taxonomy): domain Eukaryota; kingdom Metazoa; phylum Mollusca; class Cephalopoda; order Sepiida; family Sepiidae; genus Acanthosepion; species Acanthosepion lycidas. The sequence continues at coordinate 107,027,230 of OZ010586.1, forward strand.
TTCAATTCTTCGTCAATTTGATTTAACGAGGCAAGTGGAACGTCGGGATTTTTCGTAAAAAACTGGCTTTAAACTCAAACTTAGCAGACACTTTTGTGCATTTACCTCGTCCTCAACTGTAAACGCCGGGAATTTTTTTTTAAGTTCACCTTTCAACTTTATTGCTTCGTTAGTCAAATTTTCGACTTTTTGGCATAAGGAGTTAATAGGCAAATCCGAAAGTTGAAACAGTTCTAACCAATCAGTTCCAAACAGACTGCCCGTATACTTCATAATATACACCTTAAGTTTTAATGTTTTACCTTTGAATAATGCATTCGTTATAAGGTCGCTCATAAACTTAATAGTGTCGCCAGTTACTCATTTAGCTATTCGGTTCTTTCTTAAAAATGTCGGCTTAAAAAGTCTCTTCCATGTTTGATAATTAATTATGGATATGTCTGAACCCGAATCAAGCTGTAGACGTATATTTTTCTTAAATATTTGTACTTCAATATTTTTCCTGGTATTAATGCATTCTGGTTCAGACTTGGTAATTTTTACAAAACTTTTTGTCTTGCTCTTAATCCTGCAATGGTAACGTTTGTGACCCACTTTATCACAATTAAAACATTTTTTTAACTTTAAAATGACAATCTCTATAACAATGTAATTGAACACACCCAAGCATGCTCTTGACGGCAAAGTAACTGTATTATTTTTGGTCGGCCATTTTTAATTTCTCTGTCTCGTAATGTTTTTTTAGTGTGAGCCACGACACTCTGTTATATGTTTTTCGAATCCTCTCTGACGCTCACGAAACGTTGGCAATTTTCGGCAACTTGTTGTAAAGTAACGTCGGGCTCGTTTTCTAGCTTGTTAAGCACCCAACGACGTATTTCGGCGTCTTTCGCTGAAATCAAACCCTGAGCGAAAATTAGGGATTTAAAATTATTGGCGCTTAACTCTGCCAATTTGAAGTCATCGCAGTGTTTATTGACTACACTCGCGAAAGTAGTATATGTTGTTCATGATGACGGTCGTCTTCGAGTATAGAATCCAGAGGTTAGCAGTAAATATTTCGAAGACAGTAGGAAAGCGTTGTTCAGGTTAGCAGTGGATATTTTGGTAAAAGTAGCAGAGCGTAGTTCGTCCTTCTGGCCCTCTTCGCCTGACAAGCTGGACTGGACATTCGGGTAGAGTAGACAAAATGGCCGCCTTTATACACGACGGGTTGAATGTTCTACGTCTTCTGATTGATTAACCTTCTATTGGTGGACTTTTTAGGGTCAGCCCAATGTGCATAATCCGTCTTGTATAAGTCCTTGTAAAGTTTAAAACACGAAGCGAACGTAATTTCTTTTTCAGGCCTGTACGTGAAGTTTTCAATAGCACTCCATATAGCATTTGGAGAGAACGCGTTTTCGCTGTCCTCATTTTGGCTTTTGTTAGATAAGTGTCTTTGCTCATTCTGTTTTTGAGGGAACAATTCCTCAATCTTCTGTCGTCTAACCAGAATTTCTAGGTGCAGTTTTTTTTTTTAAATTTTATTTTCATGTTCATTTTGCAAACTTAATTCTGTTTGTTCTTGTTGGTGTTTAGGTTGTTCTTGTTGGAATTTCTCTTGTCTTTCTTGAAATTTGTGTTCCAACAGTAGTTGATGTTCCTGTTGGTGTTTTAACAACTCTACCATTGTAATTTTAAACTTGTCCATTTTACTGCGAAAACTTAAGAAATCAATGGGGATTTTTTTTCACTTAACCAAACAATAAATCTGTTTGACTTGAACAATACTTTTTCAGAAAAATTTAAAACCGAGAGAGGTGTTAAATGTTTACTTTACCATATTTTAGTGAACACAATAATTCTGTTTAACGTGTACAGTTATTTTATTGTCTTGTTTGAATAGAAAAAAATAATAAGGTTCACCAAACCTATTCCCAACCACTGAATTGAATTAGTAGAAAGCCTATTGTTTTGTGGAGTTTGTTTTTTTCATTGACACTGGATGTCCTTTTGCCGTAGAGTTTTGTGTAGAATTTCTTTCATCACCAGTGTTGTAGACACTGGCAATTTTTTTTACGATTTAACGTGAAGACCGTTTCTTCAAATCCTTCGTCGCCGAAATGTTGTAACCAAGTATATGGTTAAGAAATACCAAAACAAGAGATTGTAGATAAATTGTGCATTGATAGAAGAGTATTACACGACTTGAGAGTGTGTGTCGGTTGACCAGCGTTCAATCTGTAATACTGTTCCCTCGAGGCTTACTTTCCTACTAATTTTATAGTAAGTGGAAGAGTCCACAATAGATCCATTAGATGGAGGACACCACGACATATAATTTTGATATGCCTGATAGTATATATATATATATATATATATATATATATATATATATATATATATACATACATACAGAGAGAGAGAGAGAGAGAGAGAGAGAAAGAGATAGATAGATAGATAGATAGATAGATAGATAGATAGATAGATAGATAGATAGATAGATAGATAGATAGATAGATTTGATATTAAGGAAATAGATTATTAGATAGGGAGTTAGAGATATAGATGGAAATGGTCCAAATGAAATATATAGACATATTTACTGCAGCGGATTGATAAGATAAAAAAAGAAAGTACCAAACAAACAAACAATTGTAGAATACAAAGAAATATTAATTAGTAACATGATATAGGCAATGAAGAGAGTGTAATGGTTAGCACGCTTGTCTTGATAGAACTACTTACGACTGCGTAGTGAGTTCGATCCTAACTGGATGCCTTTTGGCCTTGTGTGACATCTAAGCTACTCATGGAAAATCACTAGCGGGAATGTAGCGATATTAATATAAATCTATAAGCACATGGAGACATTTCGTTGTAATGAAATTAGTAATAAATAGGGTTGTGTTTGAATATCACTATGTTTTCTTAATTATCTCTCTTACATATATTTTTATGCAATAATTTAAATGAATCGGTTATAATTATAGATCAAACATGGATTGGAATTCTACAGAATGATAGGATAAGGAAGAAAGAGGAAAGGTTTATAAGTTTAACGTTTTAAATTTATTAACACTTCATCAGGGCAAGAAATATGGAGAAGAAAACGAAATTGCTGTTATTTCAAATTTATCTACTGCTGGTTTTTCATTTGTTAAGCAGGACTCATATACGCCTGTATTGTCAAGAAGCCTGCCTCTGTATAATTCATGTGTTTATGTATATAATAACTTTAGTCTATGTGGGATTCGGATGATTATGTATATTTGTTAGTGTGTGTTTACGCCCGAGTCTATGAAAAACGAAAATACAAAAATTAAAAATATTATCATTTTCTCCCTCGTCTTTAAATCTCTGAGGAAACCTAGTCAAAAGCCAGATATCTTATATTTATACATGATACCTAAGTGTTTCTTATCCGACTATTAATTTAAATAAAATTATTTCTAAAGACATTTATTGCGGAGATGATTCCAGTTTTTATTTTTTAGGGAAAAATATTATGCATAAATATTAGCATCCTATGTTGTATTCTAATCAATTGACTTACAATTGAATATTTGGGTATTAGGGAATATGCATAGAACATCAGTTAGGATTTTATAAGTGTATCTTGGAAATCGGAATCTGTGAACGCGTTTCGATTATCGCATAGGATGTTTATTGTTGCCTCTTTAAAACTGTTGAGTAACTACGACTTGTACTTATTTAAAACTTTACGTATTGTCTTGAGAATTTACATTTCCTTCATTTTCAATTGATTTTCAGGCACGTTGCCAAAATATCTTCTTATTACAATGCCCATCTGCCGAACGCAGAAGTGAACGGTAGACAATTGTCACACCACTGCAGAATAATTACTTTACCTATGCTTTCACTGGGAGTATGCTATTTTTTATCAGATAACACAGTTATTGAATGAGCAATTGGGCTAAGCATGCTTCGATTCCTATCTAGGCATAATACGTTTAAACCTGCAATCAAATTTGACAGGAGTTAATAAGCTTTTTAGTCATATTATAATCCTGCTGTTTCACGCTTTAATTAGTAAAGTACTTAACATGTGCGTTACGACTTGTCATTGCCTAACATAAATAATGGACCATTATGATTTGATTGTGTGGAAAGACCGAAGATCAAGATGACCGGAGTGGATTTTGGTTTCTAATGTGAAAAAGAAAGCTTCTGTAATAATTAGAAAGAACATATCTTTATTCTAACATTGTCATGTATTTTACGCTTTTCTACTGAACATTCAGACTTTATTCTTAAGGAAAAGACAGCGTGAACTTATACTTAAACAATATAGCACAGATTTTGTTTCTTATTCTATTTTAATCAAGTTTAATATTTTACAAATAATTTCTTTTCGAAAAGGCTTCAGAAAAAAATGGGTATATTTTTCTAACACAAGCAGGAAAGTTTGAGCACGGAGTATCAGCAAATTTTCTAAAAGTTGGTACAAAATGAATGTAGAATTTACTCATTGATCATGACTTGCTTTTGGCTAAATTTTCTGTTTCCAGACCTGGCCGATGCGTATGAAGATTTTCCTTAATATTTAAGGCTTCCGGCATGCGTGCTGACCGCTGCTGCGACTAGCAAACACCTATCTCAGACACACCTGCATAATTCGTGTGAAAAGCAACGAGAACGTTTTAGCAGTTACCGTGCAAAAGAAAACAAATTTTCCTCAGGCGGTTTTCGGAAGTTTTACACCGAGAGACAAAATTGCCTCCAGCCAAAGACTTACCGATATGAATATAAAAGAAAAAGAAATCTTTAAAATATAATAACCAGTTTCTTGGAAGGTTCTGTGAATCTAGTAAAAGAGAGAGAGAGAGAGGGATTGCGAGAGAGAGAGGGATTGCGAGAGAGAGAGAGCGGGATTGCGAGAGAGAGAGAGAGTGGGAGAGAGATGGTGAAGGAGTGAAGAATAGACAAAAAGAATGACAGTGACGTGTAGATAGCATCAAATAAAACAACAGAGAAAAATGAGAGGAATAGAGACAGAAAGAAAATAAAAGAGACGGAAAGAGAGAAGTGAAGATTGAGCGAAACAGTTAGTAAGACAGACAGAAAGATGAACAGAAAGTAATACTGGAAATGATAGTCAGAAAAAAAAAAGATAAAAAGGAAACAGTAAGGATAGAAGGCAAGGTAGGGTTTTGGATTAGCGACTCGGACTGAAAAATCGGAGAGCCGAATTAAATTTCCGGTCATTGCATTCACTTATGTGCTAATAACATTGCGAAAGGTATGAATCCATCTCCTCCACCCCAACAACAACTACAGGTACATAGCATAACAGACAGTGTTCTATAGACGCGGGTGGCAACGGGTCAAAGAGAAAGAAAAATAAAGTCCAATCTCTATCTAGACAAGAAAAGGATCGTTCGCTTTGACTCGATTATTCCGACTACTGTCGAATGAGAGAAAGATTATGAAAAAATCCAAGAAAAAAGAAAGAGAGAAACATAGAAATGGAGATAAATAAAATTAAAGAGACAAACGGTTTGCTACAGAGCGGTGAAAACCTTAGACAGAGAGGGGGGGGCATAGAAAAATTTCAGTGACAAAGAGGAAGAGAAACATAGAAAATAACATAATGTGAGGTGCTGAGGAAGGTAAATTCATAAGTCGACAAAAATATTAAAATAACAAAGGGAATGAGAGAAATTTTGATAAATCGTGAAAAATTGAGACGATCACTAGGAAATATGCCGAGATGAACACAAGAAATAACAACAAATAGATCTTTGTTTCTTTTTATGTGCCATGTCTTTTCAGGACGTAGGCTCTCCATATCCCTCTATCCCTGGCAGCTCTCAAAAATTTCCTTCCCTCTGCTTCCTCCCCCAGACCACGTTCTGTCATCCACTTGCTTAATCCCGCAAGGTATGTCAAGCGATGTTTTCCCTTGTATCTCTTAACCTCTATTCGACCCGTGAGTATCAGATTCTCCAGGCCCTCCTTCCTCATTATGTGTCCCAGAAACTACAGCTGCCTCTTCCTGATGTTAAGTATAAGCCTCCTCCTTGTTTGCATATTCTATAAAACCTCATTGTTTCTCCCACGTTCGGTCCATTATATCTCTCTCGCCTCGAGTGATAATTTTTTTCTGCGTAAAAACCCTTAAATAAATTTAGTTATTTAATATCAAAACATTTTCAGTGCTTAATACTTTTTTGTGATTGCATTATTCTTTTCGTGAATAACAATTATTTATCCATATTCAATTTCTACTATTTAATCCATAGCTGGTGGGGAAGTATATATTTCATACCTTTCTCAAGGATATTTGTGCGTAATTGAATGAAACGTCCCCGACTAGAATTCGAAGTGAGCTCTCTGATTTCCCATTCCAAGCCTCTATCCCTTACACACAAAATATTAAGATAGCTAAAGACGAGGAGGACTTGACCTTTATTTATCGTTTCTTCCGATTTGAGCAATCATTTGCATTATGATTAAATTTGTGTTGAATTCGCACATACCCCTACAGATGTAGACATAATCAGGAACTTGAAAAGGAATTAAAAACCTTTCTGTTGCATCTTTCTTTACTTGTATTGAACGTATTGTTTAGAATGTTTTACTGAGATATAAAAATACATGATTATTTATAGACACTATTTAGTTTTTTCATACGTTGTTTTGTCTCAAAAGTAATTTCTCTCGATGAGACTCAACTCAAATATCTTGAAAATTGAAAACAATGTGTCTTCGTCCTGTAAATGTGTTTCAATCTGTGAGATCTTATATAAAAACACCGATATTTATTGACTCCAGATTTCTTAAAATATTTCCGTGAAACATTGTTCTGCCTTCCAATGAAATTTTGATTACACTTCCAGTCTGTTGCTACTACGCTTTTTAACAAATATATGAGTATAGCAAACAAGCAACGATGCACATCTTTCAAGACGAATTTAAAAAAAAAAAATCGAACGTTATTTTGCAAGGCCCTTGCAAATATTGTGCAGTCTGGCCTCCAAATAATATTTCTATCCCAATGGTCATATGTTACACAAAATCTTCTCATTAATAGTCTACTAAATTAAAAAAAAGCAGTTATATTTTTCGTAATATCACTGATTGAGGATCAATTCAGGTGAAAAATTGATTTTTCGAACTGTAACGTAATGCTGAACTGCAGGTGCTCAAAAATGCCATACAATTAGAATTTACACATAATTTTAATTTTGTTTTACAAAATATTTTTCTTTAATAATTCAAATATTTTTTTAATTAAAATGTATTTTTTATCGCAAAAGAATATGAGGGTGTTTGGGTGCATGCAGTTACGCAAGTATAAGTTTGTAGTTGGAAAAATATTCATAAATGCCTGCACACACATATATGCAAACATAACCACTTTCGATGAGCTGTTTCAAGACATATTTGGTCTGCTTTTGGAAGTGTGTCGGGCCGATAAAATTTCAATGCTGAACATGTACAAAATATTTTAAAAATCATATTAAATTGCGCTATAAATGAGAGATTTTGTTATATATGCATTTTCAAAATTCTCATTTCTGATTCAAACGAATCAAGAGAATTGTCTTGGTTGCTACCAATCTCAGTCGGGATGTAAAAAACGCATGGCAATCCGTTGTAAGTAGTCTCCAAGAACAGAGACTAAGCGTTGGATATGGCTATGGACGTGGCAGAGTCATATAAATTCAAGTTCAAGAATAAACTGAAGGCAACTGTGTGGTGATAAGCTATCTATGATTTATCACTGGAAATTGTGTATGTGTAAGTATCAATTCGGAAGAAAGTACCGTTACTCGTTTAATAACATTTTTGTACAGCAGTCAGGCAACAATCCTTTACAGTGTAACTCCTGTAATGATAGCATGGACACTAAAGTGAAAGTAAGAGAGTTCTATTCTGGAAAACTTAATCAATGTTTGTCAATATTTACACAGTCTACTGTAGTTTTTACAAAAGCAATAACTGTAAGGCTTCAGTTAGATATCTGACTAATCTGCAAAAGTCCGTTTTAATTTTAATATCCTATTGAGAACGACTGTTAATGGGAACATTGGGTGTTTACTTATAAGGAAAAATACGGCATTCAAGGAACTTGCAGCAAAGGCTACCTTCAGATGATATCTATATATTATTTATATTAAAAAGATCTTTAGAGGAAAGCGGGTTTCTCAAGTTCGGTAACTGTGATCGCCCTTTTTCAGGATTGTTGGGTGAATCCTTTATGTTTGAAGTAGGGTGAGACATCGTCATCTTGATTTTGCCAATATTTTCTCTTCGATTTGCATTTGATATCTATTTTAGTTGTTACGTCAATTCAAACAGTATGACTTGATCGTACTTTTTCTATTATTATTGGTCCTGTTCTATATTTGTAATTATGTAACTTATGTAGCTTGATTCCCTCAGTGCTGCTTTAATCATTGATCTGAGGAAACAATTGTATAAAGCTGGCGCTTTAGATATTTTTTAAACACGACCTCTACGTGAAATTGTAGATCCGTCAAGTCAATTTATGTGCCTGAGGTTTAGGTTAATGTTTTTGCAGCCATTTGCGCTGTTGACTGAAACGGCCTTTACATCGGTCTAATCTATGTGTTACTTGTTTTTTATACCAACATTGTTATAACTGATCTGCATATGCTAAAATTACTATGTGACTTTCTAAGATAGTCATGACAGGTGCCATCAAAGCTTTCACTCCTGTTCCATATCATAGAAATTTTTATGCAACAAAACCAAAACATCAGCGTGGAAACACGAATTATGTTCTCGAATAGCCTCATCACATCGAGACTTTCATACGGATGTCATGCTTGACTCAAACCCCGATCAGAAATATATAAACTGTCAGCTGTATCTAACCACTTCTTAAGATCAAATGTGACAAATTGTTTCAGTCAACAAAGCTTTATTGTACGGGCAAAGAACATTCTTCTTTTAACATTATGGACTGGTGCAACACCATCCCGAACAAAGAATTTTATCAAATAACAGAAATCACATCAAAGTTGGTCCGACATTTTAAAATTGACCACGCGCACTTTGAAGTAAAATTCCAATCAGACAAATCGTTATAAAATGGTGTCACTTTAAAGGAAATGGTCTCAAATATTGCAAAAGAAAATGCAATAATGCAGATCATCATTTAAAGTTTCTTCTTGACGTTAATTGGAATAGTCTAGATTTATTGCACATCCTAGGAGTGTTCAAGATACATTTGAATCAGAAAAGTTAAAAGCTTTAAGTTCTAACTTCTTTTTAATCGATTTCGACCGATGCAAGGCAGTAAATCCACTAAGACAAAAGTGTTTACTGGGTGTGGAAGAATTAGAAATAGAAAAATTACTAATGTGCGGGAACAAAATGAGTAATCCGGACACAGTAGATAGTGGTTGAGATTGCATTTAAACTTTTGAAGATTAAAGTTGGCAGTAAAGCATGGCACCGGAAGGGAGTTCCACTAACGAGAAGTGCGAAGAGTGTGTGAAAAGAAACTGCTAGCAGATAATTTACGGTCACATCTTGCCAGATCAACTGTAAATTGATGAGATTTCGGCACCAGTACTGCACTTACTTCATAAATCCGAACAATTACCATGAAAGTATTTATAAAAATGGAACGGGGAGGGGGGCAATTTTACGACAGCGTGGAAGTGACTGAAGCCGAGCCGCCAGGTCATGTCCAGTAATACTGCTGATTCTTCTTTGGATTTTATCAAGGATGTCAAGGTAAACAGCAGGTGCACCGGACTATCTCTGGCATCAATATTCTAAGCATGGATGGATGGTAAACTTGTAGATATATAAGAGAGATTCTGGAGAGAAAAATGGTTTCCTAAGAGATAGAAAACCAAATTTCTTAGCAGCTTACATAGCAATGGATTCAATGTAGTCTTTTCACTTCGTGTCAGTTGAGAATAGTAGCCTGAGAAGATAACAACGAGTCACTTTCTTGGAGGTTAGCATCAGCCATGTTGATGGAAGCCAGCGAGGGGTCTCTCATATGATTAATGGAGAGAAGTTTAAATTTGGGGGCGTTAAAACGGAAAAACAATCTTTGCTCCAGTTAACAACAGACATGATGATATTTCAGAGGTTGGCTTCAATTTTGACCTTGTCAGACTGATTAGTTTTAGTTTCAAGACAGGAGTAAATGTTATCAGCTTAGATACCAAGTTGAGAGATGATGCTATCAAGAAGGTCATTAGTGAAAATTAAAAACAAAGTAGGAAAAAGAATGGAGGCTTGGAGGACACCGACATTAATACGAAAGGATATAGAAGCCTCAACAAATATAGTCACAAAATGTAAAATTATCACCGATGTATTTCTGAGGATGTTTCAAGTATAAAACCTATTTAAATAATTATATGTTTAGTTATTCTGACAAACATCACATCCATGGTTGTTGTAGTGACAAGGTTTCACTACTCCTACTCTCCGACCATCACCAAATGTTTGTCCTTAAACTCGTTAACATCTGTGAAGACTGATGAACAGCTATGTGATGTCAATCCCCTTGTATGGGAATGAATGCAGGACAATTTTTCTCATAGATAAAAATAAGACTGATGGTATCAAATATGTATTATAAGATTATAAGAATAAACATGGACATGACCGTATAAGCAATGATGATGTTCTAAAGAAAATGGAAAAAAAAAGCTCAATTATACTTACAATCAAAAGGGAATTGTTGACAGTTCTGGGGCGCATAATGAGATGGGCGTGGAAAAATTGACAATCGTAGGGAAAATGAAAGAGAAAACAAGTAACCAACCAAACAAGTTTTGTTAATAGATGACAGTATTAGACATGGGTGGGATGACAGAAAGGTAATTATTTCTGAGGGCTACAATAGCTAGGAAGATGTACAGGCACCTGATCACCAGCTTCCTAAAGGAAGACGGCACACAGAAAAAGAACATTCACGACATTACGAAGCAGATGAATTATTCTATATTCGACGATAGAACATACGCATACAGTTTCCAAATTTAAGGACTATTTATATCAAATCATATCCCCTCATCTTATTCATTATCGTGTCGTTTGTCTGTTTCTTTCACTGAACCAGATGGAATGACTTCTCACTAGTACCAGATTCTGGGATCGAATTAACAACTACTACTAAGAAGTCATATATGTTTTAACTAACGGTTTAATGCTCAAGGCTTTGTATGTTACTTATTCTTGCAGATGAACTTGTCGGTGAAGTTTTATAATATCCCGGAAACACAGAAAGAAAAATGAGAACAAAACAAAACAAAAAAGAAAAAAAACAAAAGCAAGCATCCTTGTGGATTGCATGAAGTATTAGTTTCAAATTCCAAGAACCTTAGTAAGAGAGAGAGAGAGAGACGTCTGGATAAAGATGACGTTTATAATCATGGAAATATTGTTATGAGTTTGATTATCTAAATATGAAAGAATACAATGACGATCATTGTTATTTGTAAATTGAAAAATAGGATTTAAAATGAGTTGCATTATTTCAAAATAATTCTTATAAGAAATGTATTGGTAATAATAAAATATTTTAAAATTTTAGTCATAGCTGAATTAGTACTAATTAGATACGATGTATTTAATATGACGGATTTTGAAACATATGTATACAATGATTTATTTTACGAATTCTAATATATAATTTTTATTTCGTTTCATAACCTACACTTTATTTACAATTATTGAATGCAGCAAAACATTACACAGCAGATAATCCAAAACAATCTTCTCTATTTCAGCAACAAATTAACAAAATTGATGGAGATGTTCGATCTAAGGCAGTAATTGGAGAGCGCAGTTTGAGCAATGAATGAAAGAGTATAGAAAACATGATGTCTGGCACAAGTTCATATTCACTGTCTAGTGAGTGGATCATATTCAACATAAATCAAGAACTGTGATGGCAGTGAAATTTCCTTCCCTAGAGTGTCATCGGCCAATGAAAAGTAAACCTTCTCAGTTCTGATTCAATTATATGATCTCTTCAATAACAATCAAGCAACTCTTGAACTTGATTGATGAGTCGTTCGTCATTTTTATTTGTCTGTTTCTTTTATATCTTATGGAAACGCTTTCAATCATTGAGAATCGGAAAGAATAGTTTTGGCTTTTCATTTTGATTAGGATTTATATGATGGTAAAAAAAGAATTTATTAATATAGATCAAATATAGAACAAATATAATTCTGTATAAGTTTTCTTCGACAAGTGGCCTATTTTCGCATTCGACATATATATATATATATATATATATATATATATATATATATATATATATATTGATTTTGGTGAATACATATATATGTATTCAGCTATCTCAGGTATTTCTATATCTATAGAACGTCATCATTTTGCAGATATCCACTAATCCTCTTCGAGGAGTTTTAAGACAGTGTACTAATTTATCTCGCTTTATGCCTATATATCTGCTTTCTTACCACAGTTTCCATACAAAGATATACATACATACCTACATACACACCCACATACATACCTACATACACACCCACACACACACACGCACAAACACACACGCACAAACACACATCCAAAATTACAACATGATTATAGACTATTTCAACTAATGTCAATGCGTTAATATTACTCAACTGAAAGTAATTTGAGTTGAAGAAGGCTAAAGCCTTGCCGTTAGTTGAAATAGTCTATGCTTATGAGGTAATTTTTGATATCTCTTTTAAGTAATGTATATGCTTTGTTATAATAAGAACATGGTGCTCTTTTTCTGGTTCAGTTTTAATATTTTATTTTAGTAAGATCCACTTATATACCAACGGATTTACTAGCTGTACTATATATATATATATATATATATATATATGTGTGTGTGTGTGTATAAATATATATGTATGTATGTATGTATGCATGTATATATATATATATATATATATATATATATATATATATATATATATATATATATACATATATACATATATATATATATATATATATATATATATATATATATATATATTTATATATATATATATATATAAAGAAATATAGAATTTTGCTCAGTTATATATATATATATATATATTAATTTGCATAACAGGGAATATATATTTACACAAACACACACACACACACACACACATATATATATGCATGGATGCAGGTGTGTGTGTGTGTGTGTGCAAAGTTGTATTGATAACATCTCATGAATTAAGAGACAAGTTATTTCACATATAAAATAAGTGTTTATTTACTTCTAAACTTCATCAAATTGAGGTCGGCCATGTGGTGTATTCAGTTTTGAAAACTTAATTTTAATCAGTTCAACCAGTGAATTATTACTAAGACGTAAAGGATTACAGGATGTGAAAGAGATGTGAATGGCGTGAGTTTGAATAAAGGACAATAAATCACTTATACTTAGAATCAGAAAGAGATTGTTGAAATTTCTGGGACACATAATTCGAAAACATATCAAAATTGACCACTATAGAAAAAGACATATGGACAGAGGAAAATCTCCAGCCCCCATACCAAACCCCAAGTACAAGTATTAATTCTACATCCCTGAAGATATACCGAGTTCATATTGGGGAGAGAACAGATAAACCCTTCTTAGATTAAGGTTCATGACTAACATTAACTTCTGTTCAGACCTATTCTATCCCCTAGTTGGAATCTCATCCCATCGTGTCATTTTATATAATTGATATTTACCTTTATACATTAGCTCTTTATTAGACAATGCTCTTTATTCCTTGAGAAATATTAAGCACAAAGAAACAATAAACATATTACTGAAAGAAATTCTCAGAACCATATTCAGCTATTACCAGGCTTTTCTATATATACATCACTTTGAACATAGTTGTATCGACGATAACTCCATCTGTTCATAAATATGTCTGTGATCCTTTTTATATGCCAATAGATTAGATTTGTAAATAAATATTATCGATATCACCTACCTAGACAAGTATCAGAAAACAATAACGTAAGAGGCTCCCATCTGTTAATAAATCCTGCATCCATATATGTTTTTTGGGGGCAGTTATCAAAGCAAAACTGCACTTGTACAAGTTATTTATCTGCACGTTCCCAAATAAAAATAGAAACCGCTAAAGAGTCGATTTTAAAATTAGTGACCGAGAGAAGTTAACAATATTCCAGCTTCCGTGTTTTGCCAGTTTGTGAACTCTTCAGGCGACAGGGATTAGCCATAAAAATTCTCAGAGTAGTACTGCCTGGGTTTGACGCGTTTTGACGAACCTTCTTAGATGTTTTTATTCAGTGGAAGGTTATATCTTATAAGGATGCGTTTCACTTTATATAAAAAAGTAAAATGTGCATTTGAGAGAATTTCAAAATAAAACAATTTCAGTTCGATGAAGTATGTTTTGGTAACGTTAGAATAATGTCACTGATATCAAAATGATGTCAATTACTTTTCAAAATTTATTTCCCAACTGACTGACCATTCAGCGCAACGCATTTTTACAAACAATCTCTTAAGCGTTTCCTTTACTTTTGTGAAGAAATTTGCTGGTTTATTTATGACCCAAAATAGCACAGGAAAATCAACTTGGACATGGGATAAAAAATATATCTTTCCGACAGCTGTCTAAAATTTTCCAACTACTACATTCACATTTGTCTCACAGACTATATTAGCCTTGTGCATTAATCATGGGTTCCTGAATTTGGCGTTATAAAAATCCATTGAGTGTAATCCCTTGTCTGTGTAGTGAAAATTTAGACTCAGTTGAGTCGGAAAAGCGGAATGAGAACGATCTATGCCCGTAGATTAAAGAAAGGATTCAGTTGGAAATTCTATGATCGCCAAGCAAGTGAAAACATTCGGAGGACCAATTTAACTGATATAACAAAAACAAATATGAGGACAATAGTTCGGATATAAAATATGTAAATAAAACTCAATATATCAATATAGATTACAATGTCAGAAACATGGAAATTACATCGGTAAGAATTACTGCTTTTACAAAAGGTAAGAAATAAATTTTATTTTCATGCTTTAGGACATTTTTGCCGAAGTTGGTCTGTAATGAGATGTTCCTTCCTTGTTATCCGAAAATGACATCTTACAATACGTTGTTTGCTTTCAGGGTACATTTACGAGCTAATTTGGATTCCTGTTCGACATTCTATTGTAAATAACTATGTTAATGATCGTTAATACTTAATGTTAAGCTATCATGACGAACAAAATCAATTATCATGCTGATAGCTAGCAGAGTAAAAGTAAACAGAAGGTAACAGTACTAAATGCTACTAAATACATGTACAAGCATGCTTCAATGTCAAATATTATTGTCACCATCGTCTTGCTTTTCTATACTTACCAATCAACACTCGTATTAATAAAATAAAAATGTAATTTGGAAGAGGGATAAGTCTATTTCTTTTTTATTTTCACCAAATGTTAATGTCGAAAAACGGGGCAATTAAAAAAAAATGAAGGAAAGCCAAAAAATACAAGATGGACAGCGTATTCTCCTTTTTCAATGTGCCGTGTCCATTCATCATGTTTGCAATCATGACATTCCACGATTTCGTATCACTTTTGACTCATAGCAGTGCAAGCCAAACTTTTCCCCTCTCGTTCCGACCCCCATTCACACAATCTCCCCATAATCTCTTGCCTCCCATATGTTCTTTGGGGGTTAAATTGTTCAAGAGCTCTTTCCCGATTATGTGTCCGATAACTTCCAATTGTTTGTTTTGGATTCTGTTTATAAATGTTATTTTTGTTGCCACTATCTTGCAGATATCCAGTCTTATCTTTATCTGTGGAACAAAGTATTAAGAAACAGAAAAGTTTCGTCAGGAATATATAAAAATCTGCAGAAATGCTAAGTAATATAAATCCTCATATATGACATTGAATGTTGAACAATTTTGTGATGAAAGGGTATTTTGAGGTAACATCTTTTCGTTCTACAGAAGGATACTCAGAATACATCGGAGGAAGCAAGGAGGGTGTCTGAAGGAAAATAGAAACAAGAAGGTACTCTTTCTTACTAGAATAAAAACATAGACAATGGGAAAAGCGAATGGAATATTTACCAAGCATATTGTAGGCAAGAAGGACAGAGGAGACCATCGATTTATCTATTTAACAAGCTTTTGTAAATGGAGGCAAGACATAAGAATATAGGTGGGATATTTCGCTGACACATCTTGCTTAGAGCTCAAAAGATAGGAAATTGAGGAATCACATGATCGGGCACGTTTTGAAGGTACACGACAGAAAAAAAAAAGAATTTTTACACCGAATGGTTATCGTTTTATTTTCTATAATTTTATACTAGGGAGTAAAAATGAAAATGCTTTTAATCAGTGACATGTGATTATGGTGAACATATCTACATATAATAAATTTATCTAGATATTATTTATATATAGTTAATAAACAAAAAAATATCCTAGGCTTGCTATAATTAGTTTCACAGGCATTACACAGATTGTCAGAATCACATATAAGCGATGGGTAAACAAAAACAGGGCCAAATAATTTTTAAAACTTACCCCCGTAACTAATTGCTGTATTTATTTAGATATTGAGAACGATATTTAAAAAAAATATCCTCGCTTTTAAACGTGTTAAACTCCAAAATGAAATGTATATGTGTATTTATGTGTAGGTTTAAATAATGAAGCTTACTTTCAACGCTTTTTTGAGTGATTGTATGAGGACTTGACTTGAATTCATTTCAGAAAATGATGAATTAATTTCGAGCCATTCTGACAAAGCTAGGATGGACTTGCCTTTAATTCGATGCAAAACAAAACTCGGAAAATGCATTAACAACTTTTGGAACTAAGAATTATAAACAGAATAATTATTAACGATTTTTATTTAAAGTCAGTCATTTTCTTTCTTTAATCACGAGAAACGCCAGTTTGAGTATAGTACTAAGATTCATTACTTAAACCTACGCACAAATCAGGGTTGATAAAACGTAGAATAAGGAATCAATCAATTGACAGAGGCCAAATTGATTTTTAAAATCCACGTAAATGTTTCTTGCATCAGTTCTGTGATAAGATGGCCGTGCGTGAGAGCGCTCCGGACAGAGAGACTTAGAAATGTCGATGATAACCGAAGCAGTGCATCTCTCTCCAACATTTATTGGTGAACTCTGGTATTTGCATTCTCTCTTCCTTCAATGGACACCAAGTCTATACCTTTAGAATGATGATAATTTGAGGGAAGTCATGCTTTATTATAGAAAGTAAGGAAATAAGCAAGGCGCACTTCAAGTAAACCCAATCTCTTAGAAGGACTGCCTGAGAAATGGTGTGATAACAAAACAGCTGAAAAAAGTACAAATCAAATTTAATAAGATTTGGCATTCATACATATAATAAGAATTAAAATACAGTATAGTTATAACCAATGCATTATATTTGTATCCAAGAAGAATAGACAATTCTCGGTTTTATTCACACATTTTTATTACCTTGAAATTTGAATGCTATAACCACTTAACTGTATCACGTGAAATTTGGCTAATTTTTAAAAATCTATACTGGCTTTGTTTTACCTTGTATTAACTAGTCTGGTATTATTTTTACCAGTTTGTCTTCATTCTTTTCTTATTATTCTTGAAAATTTTGTCAATTCTACTTAACTATGTCCGATTTCTCAACAATACTTATTAGCAACTAGCACATATGATTAAATATAATTGATTAAATAATCAGATAAATAATTAATGTAGAGAACAGAGACGTAATTTTCTTTACAATATTATTGTGCTATTCTTCATTGTAATAAGCCAAATCACCTTTAAGTAGAAAAAGAAAGCGACATCCATTTGTGTCAGCCCACTAAATTCAGTTCAGGTTATTTGAAACTGCTTTTTCTTATATATAAACTAATTGATAACGATTCATAGAGAGTTTTAAATAAGTCTAAAAGAGCCATGGACAAGATTATTAGTTCCATGTGGGTGTAAAAATAAATGACGAAAAGGAAAACCTCAATTGTGCCGAGCGATTGAATATATATAGCGAAAAATACTTTTGAATGCATAGCAAAAATATGAACATTATTATATGGCTTTATGTGCGCATGTGTACACGCATTATTGTATTCGATATATATATATATATATATATATATATATATATATATATATATATATATATATATATATGTGTGTGTGTGTGTGTGTGTGTTTGTGTGTGTCTACGTGTTTGTATAATCTGATCGTGTATGTATTGTCATTTGCAATATTTTGCCCTCCCCTGCTCATATCATTTCAAATGTATCTAAGTTGTGACGATTATTTACATCGTCATTAATGTTTATTCTAAGTGAGATTTCAGCTTTTCAATTAAAACAAAATAAATAATAAAATATATGTATTTTCCTCAGTTTCTTTAAATAATTTTATAATAAACTTAATAAAGGTTAAATTTAAAATTTAATTTTCAATTATATTCTAAAATTTAATATTAATTCGGTAGAATGATTTCTATTTTAGTCTAACCCTAACATTAAGGCAATTTATTATTATAACCAAGAATCGATTTAAAGGTTTTTGAATTTTCATATAATTTTGAATGGTCATTGTAGCTTATGTAACAGCGTTTCTCCTATCGAGGGGTGTTTGGTCGATTTGAACCATTTAAACACTTTGTTCTACATTCAACACCATCACTTGATAAGACACCAGAAGTGTCGAAACAAAATGGCTATTTTTGTAGTGATTTTGTAATATTTATATGTTATAATTTTCGAATGAATTATTTTGCTCTACTCTGTATTGAGCACTTTTAAAGAATACTATTTTTGGTTATTGGAATTTATTCCGTTTACACCAATCCTATACTTTGATATATATATATATATATATATATATATATATATATATATATATATATATATATATATATGTATGTATGTATGTATGTATATATATATATATTCACCCTTGGAAGTGTGGTTTGATAAGCCGCGGAAAAAGAAGTTCACTGGTGAAATAAATTATGACCAATGGACCCTTAAAGTTGTCTGTTGTCATTGAATAAATCGCACTGATTTAACATTGAACTCTCCTGGTTTCGTCCTCCTCAGGATTATCCCTACGGATTACCAAGAATTTCATTACTGATATATATAAAATTACATATATATATATATATATATATATATATATATATATATATATATATATATATATATATATATATATATATATATATATATGTCTGTGTGTGTGTGGGAGAGTGCTTCTTTTAGTACGTGGTTGTCCCTGAATAGGACAGAGACAAAGAGAACAAAATAGCGCAAGAAATATATATATATATATATATATATATATATATATATATATATATATATATATTTTTTTTTTTTTTTCTTGCGCTAGGGCAAGGCATCAAAAAATTATGGTATTACAATTGAGGGCATTCTTGATTGTAGCGAAATAGGAATAGAGTGGTTCAGCATCATCTTTCAAAAAACTCGTGAGCAGAGAAAAGTAACAAGAGACTGGCAAAATGCATTAGAGGTGTCAGTATGGAAGAAAAAGGGTGGCAAGAAAGACTGCAATATCTAGAAAGGCATGTCACTACTCAGCCATGTAGCAAAATTGTATGCAATTATCCTTGAGCAGCACACTCGAGTGAAAACAGAAATCTCCGCAGTGACGCCCAGTTTGGCTTCAGGAAGAGAAGTGGGTGCACCGATGAAATCTTTGCACTCCGGCAACTGTGTGAGATGGCGATGGAACATGGACAAATTCTTCACCTGGTATTCATGGATCAGGAAAAAGCCTTCGATCGAGTCAACATCGAAAAGCTCTGCGAGGTCCACGAGCAGTACCGTGTTAAGTTGCATCTGCTAGACAACACCCGGGCCATTTACGCTAAAAGCAGGAGGGCAGTCCGAACGGTAAATGGAAGATCTCATTGGTTTCTAGTAATATTTGGGGTTAGGCAAGGCTGCAATCTCTCTCCCCCGCTGTTCTACATGGACCAGATTACAAACGAGGCCAATACAAATCATGAGTAACTCAACGACAGGATTCAGCTGCAGAAACTCACTGACCAACTTAACTGAACCTGCGAGAGATACGACATGAAGATCAATGTTACTAACACCAAGGTCATGAAAATCAGCAAGAGACAAAAAAAAAAGGTTTTTAACATCAATGGACCTAAACAAGCCAGTGAATTCAAATATATGGACAGCATATTTACTGAAAACGGCAAATTAGACAGAAAGCCAACACAGTCAGTTTCCAACTTGCTCCTCTTCTAATGCATCCTACCATTTCCATGAGCACCAACGCCATTTTCCTACCAACGCTGACATACCAGTGCCAGACATGGTTCCTAACAAAAACCCTTGAGAGGAAAATGATTACTTGTGAGATGAAATGCCTTAGGAAAGCAGTGAACAAGACCAGGCGAAACAAGATCCAGAATGAGGCAATAAGAGATGTGGTAGGAGCAATACCAATCATACAATACATCGAACGACAGAGGATCAAGTGGTTCAGACACCTCTCTTGTGTGGCTATCAACCAAGAAGCCCTACGAGCATACACCTTGTGGTAGTCTGGCTGGAGTGCTAGAGGTAACCCAAGAAGATGCTGGAGCGACTCAGTGGCAGAAACTCTCAGATACCACGAGATATGTCTCCACCAATCTATTCGCCTTGCCGCCGACAGATGACTGTCGCCCCGCGACGCCTAAAAGCACAAACGGAAGGAAAACCTGAACACACACAAACGATTTTTATTTTATTTATTGTATTTATTTTTAAATGAATATATAAATTTTCATTCACTTTATAGAAATGTTTTATTTTCAAAAATCATTTATAGGAGGGTTTTATTTTCAAAAAACAGTTATAGGAATGTTTTATTTTCAAAAAGGAGTTATAGGAATGTTTTATTTTCCCCAAAAATTGTCGGAAATTTGTGGATGTATTCATAGTTGATGTTATTGCTTGTTGACTTTTTCTTTTTTATTATTAGTTTTTCCATTATTTTTAAACTATTTTTACATTTACGTATGTTCTGCAAATATGCTGCTATTAGAGTTTGGTAGCTTTATGTGTGTGTTTAAAGGAATCCTAGTTAACCTATGATAAACTAGTTGTAACGCGAATCTTCTAAATACAGGTGTTATAGTATGTCCAACTTAGGTATTCATGAGTTTGATTTGATTAAGAATACATATATTAAAAGGCAAAGGAATTAATAAATAATATAGGATCCCTATAATTTAAGCATTGCAGGTGTGTTTTTATGGTTGACGATAGAGTTAGCTTTCAAACAATTTTTGTAGTACATAATTAATTTAATTTTCTTTCTCCGGATAGACTAGATTATTATTATGACTATTGTTTATATTTTTATTATTATATTTTTTTTATTTTTATTATTATTATATTCTTGGTCAGCAAGAAAGTCTCCACTATCAAAACTTAAACATATGCATAGCTGTTTGAAATTTGTTAAAAATTATGAATTTAAATCAGATGAATTCTGGACGTTATTTGTTCAGATGAAATAAAAATGGAGCTTTTCGTGAGAAACATGTGCATCCAAGCACGGAGGAAAAAAAGGAACAGAATGCAACCTAGTAAACACTATCCCAACAATCATATATGGGGTGGAGGTGTAATGATATGAGGTTGTTTTTCATATAACGGAGTTGGAGAAATGGAGGTCATCGATGGAAGAATGAATTTAGTAAAACACAAGCAAATCATATCCAGCAATCTATCAAAAATTGCAAAATGTTTGGAGCTTGACCGTAATTATGTATTCCACAAGGACAACGTTCCAAAGCATATGACTAAAACAATTTAAGTCTAGTTAAAAAAAAACGGAATTGATTTTGTGGAATGGCCTAACCAGTCACCGGATCTCAGTCGAATAGAAAATTTATGGGACAGTTTGAAGTTGAGAGTACATAGAAGTAATTCAAAAAGTATCAACGAACTGAAGATAGTCCGTGAAGAAGAATGGGTGAAACTGCCTAAATCTTCATGCAAGAAGCTCATTGAAAACCACAATAAACGACTAGAGGCTGTAAGGCAGAGCAGAAGATATGCTACTAAATTTTAACAAATTGAGCTTTTGCGCACATTAAAATTTGAAAATTGGCCACAAAAGTTCATAAAAAACCATATTTCTCAATTTTCGTTTACGCTTAGTTAGACAAAGTTTATTAAAATATTTTAAGTAAGTATCATTAAAATTGAATAACATTTTATTGTGAAATTTTAAAAAAATCGATGTGTTAAATACTTTTGCTACGCACTGTGCATATATAAATTCCCAACAAGAGGACAGAATCCAGTTAGAACTCAATATCCAGGACACAGTAAGAATATAAAATAATATATCCTCTCTTTAAAACTTCTCTCTGTTAAATTTTAATCCCCACCTTCACCTATAGGACTTCCTGTTCTTCTTTCATCTGTGACAGCCTCTCTCTAGAGATTTCATACATTTCCCTCTCACACTTGTTTCTCATTCCCACTCTCACTAAAATTGTGTTTTTTTGCCCGGACTTATATTTTCAGATTTCTTTTTTAATTTGTAGGTCTGAGGAATTGGATCGTGATTATGATTCCAATGAAATAAATTATAACCATGGAATATTAGTGTTTGAGCATTTTATATTATATATATATATATATATATATATATATATATATATATATATATATATATCAAGTTTGAACAAATTTTAAAATATCGACGAAGAATGCTTAATGGTGGAGATGTGTTGTTGATACACAAATACGAATTAAACCTGATTGCTGCCACAAGTAATTGACAATCTGTTTGAGTTTATTGCTAGCGACACAGAGTCCCGCTCTCTCTCTCTCTCTCTCTCTGTCTTTTATTTTCTCTGTCTCTGTGTCTTTCTGTATTTTCTAAAAATAATTTCACCCCAAGTAAGGCAATAATGCCACTAAAACGAAAGTAGTTACTGTGAGTGAAAGACCATGAGAAGACTTTATGGAGGAGAAATGACAATAAAATAACAGACTCCAGGATCACGAAAAATGCTGACTGACCTTGCATTTTAATTTTTGATGTATACGTTTGCATGCGCGCCCTCATATCTGTTTTTATTGTCTTTTTAAATTTATCAATAATAATTCATAAGTCATATTATAATAAGTTTTCAGATAAATTAATTCGTTTTCACCAGTTTTATTTGAATTAGTAAACAAAGTGATTTTACTCTCGTGTTTTACGTAATTCTATTCTTCCTCTACAAGTTTTCCTTATGCATTTAAAATATTTTCCACTTTTTTCAGAGATATGTCTGTTTAATGAGTCTTTTTGATGACAGTTGTTTCATTTCGCTTTCGATTAATTATCTCAAACTACCAAATCTGCTCATGATATTTATGCTGTGTACGAAGAATGCAATATTTAAAAAAAAGGAAGAAAATCACATCAATTGTTTTCAAGAAGGGGATACTGGAGCTGACAGTCTTTCTGCGTTTTGTTCAGCTCACTGATGGCCGATTGGCCGAACTTATCCACGAGGAACCGTGACATTCTATTTGGGAACTGACAAAGCAGCTGCGATCCTCACCTCATACTGTGACCCGTCACCTTCCTTCAGTTTGATAAAATTATCAATATACGGAGAAACGGAAAGAAAATTATGTTAGAAACAAAAAAAAAAAAAAAAAAAAGGGCACCGAAAGGCTATGTGATATCCATCCTCTTTTATTAGAATGACTACTGGACAACGTCTCTACGGATAAGTAAAATAAATGCAGAAATGAAGCTGTAAAGAAGGATACAGAAAATTCCATGGACACAGCAAGTAACCAATAATGAAGACTGAAATAAAATAACACCAGAAAAAATTATTATACTCAGAATAAGGAAAGGACAGCTAAGAGTTTTTGGAAACATAGAGGAAGGCTAACTTCACAGGGTAGATCTGGGGCAAGGCAGATAGGGATAGGGATAGGGATAGGCAGCGAGGTATTTAACTGACGAGCTTATGTTAAAAATGGCGGAACGAAGGAAGAACAAACTTGACGAACTTAAGAATATGAATGAGAGAATAGTGTTTAGAAATAAAGAAAAGAAAAAAATTATTTAGACCTGAAAGAAAAAAAGAAACTGTGGAGAGCCATGATCTCCTACAACAAGAACATAAAATAATTTCTTATTCTAATCTGCTATTCATTATAACACCGGCACATGTCGTTGATTAATTGAGCGTCAATATTTTAGAACACAATTATGATCAATGGCGGATGATATATGGCAATTATAAGTAATTAAAAAAAAGAATGCAGGACACATTTTCTTTTAATTTAAAAATACGAGGTAAGGCATATAAAAAAATCAATAAAAAAAAAACAAACAGTTTTCAACAGAAATTTAATTTCTAAGAGAGCTTACATGCGGAGTGATGTGAAATGTGAACCATCCATATTTGAATAATAAATTTTAAAAGGAAATATAAAGAAGAGTTTTCGGAATTTGTGAAAATTTATGTTAAAAACCTGCGATTGATCTATGCCCGCGATATAAATATTCAAGATGAAGGTGAAATAAGTAAGCCGATTCAGCATAAAATATAATTAAACATTACATATTTAAGTCATTTGACTTTGAATTAGATAAATGTTAATTAATAGGCTACTAGGACATCCTTAGTAGACCTAGCACTAACATAAATATATGGATGTAGTTAATGAAGAAAGAGAACTTATAGCAGCTGTAGTTAAATGTGAAATCTCAATCAGTCCCGGCGAGTATGACAAGTAGCCGTTGCAGAACTCATAAGCAGACAGGTTAGATTTAAGGATCCGAGTACACCAAGGATCACTAGTTTAGTAGATAAAAGCGTTGACAGTAATTGAAAGTTAAATTATTGGTAGTGTATATTTAAACTCATTGGAACTAACTGAGCTCGAATAAGAACTAGACAATATATCACTGTACATGGAAACAATTAATCGATCCCCTGAGATTAAATAAACTGTTCAGTTCGAAATCCGCTTAAGGAATACTCAACAGATAATCCCTAAGGCTTAACCACCGAAAACAACAAGCACTTTTGGGAATGTAGTACGCATATAAATATTTTTTTACAATACCCACCCTATACAATGCCCAAGAGCTACTCAATGTAGAGGATTACTGAAGGAGTTTGTTGTGTGATTGTTAAGAGTAAGAAGCACGAGGCGCCGTTTATGAGGATATGTGGAAAGACTGAACGTTTTACAGTAATGTCCACCATGCAGAAAAGAGTTAATGGAGGTAGTAGGACATAGGAGGCAGAGTTTAGGGGCATATATAAGAAAGATATCGATTAAACATAAACGTGAACTGGTTGAGATTGTAATGCTCAAGAAAGCATCTTCTTGGGAGTTATTCTTGGGAAGACTATATTCGTATGAAAGTTAATTCGTACTAATGTTAAGTAGTTGAATGCTTTTCTACAGTGTACGTGCACGTTGCATACTATATGTAAATGTTAAAAGTGGTGGTAATATAACTCGTCTGAATAATTTCAATGGAAATAGCAATAGACTAACGAGAAGCTTGCAACTTTTGTTCTATAGGAAATGAATTGTAGGGTGGAAAATAATTCATCACCCACAACAACAACTAGACACTTTTGGACTCTATCATGAGTAGAAAAAAAAAACAGACTGGACAACTCCTGTCCAATTATGGAGGCGGTACTGAATTCACGGTTTGATCTGGCTCTTGTAAACATTGAGAATAACAGGAGGAGTGAAGCATACACTGGAGTGGTACATGGAACTGGGCATTTTTATAGCATCTTTGGCATTATACCGTATGTAGAAATTTCGTATAAAGCCTTGGGTGAGCATAATTCTGAATTGTCATTCAAGGCTAATGTCCACCATGAGAAAACTTCTGTTCATTGCTATACGCGAAAAAAATCAATTTAAAATGTTTGTAAAAGACAAAAAGATATTGGTGACAAGACTGCTTAAAAAAAAAAAAAAAAAAAAAAAAAAAAAAAGACAAACAAAACATTACAAACAAGATTATTAATACGTTATTAGAGTTTAATATACAGGGTGGGCCAAAAATAAGCTTACAATTGTTTCAATATTTGTTTCGCGTTTCCACAGCTCAGAACCAGAACTAACTTCGCCGAGCTGTTCTTTCAGAAAAATGGAGCATCTCCTCATTAAGTGATGTAATGAATATACATACACCTGTGTTCCTCCTCACAGTAATATAATTGGTGTCAGCCATAAATACAGACTGATGTGGAGGTACAAGCGACACCTATGTATGAGACCTATTTACTACGCCTATAGTCATCGCCTATTGTCTATGCCTATTGCCCACCACTACGACAAGGACCAGTCCATTACGGTTACCTGCTACATTGTCCTACTTGGTTACAGTAGTCCAAAACCACTTTGCTACTTCGAGCAAATACATCCCTTTACGAGACATAACATTATGTTTTGTCAGTAAGGGACTACCTTAACCAAAACTTCCTACAGCGTTTCTTTTGTTTTTCGGAAGATTATACAGTATCGAATGGCAACAACATTCACCTACTACCAATTAATTTCTTTCTTCTTTTCTTTTTTCTTGGTTCTATTAAACATGGTTTATGAGAGAAACCACCACACAGTGGAAGAAGTAAAAGAGTACATCACAGAAGTATTTATTCAAATTTATCCAGGTCGGGATTTGTGTTGTGCTGTGTATCATAGTATTCTGAGGAGTTTAGAGGTATTTTTCAATGTTGAATGAGGACATTTTGAGCACGTAATAGATTAAAAATAGCTAAAAATATAAGTAAAATCTTAAACAAATGTACATAAACAAATATGATTATAAAAAATAAATATAAATTTAATAAAATATTCTTAAAAAATGTAAAGTGCATACCTACTAAGTGTAAATTTACACTTTGCTCATACTGTACAACAATTTTTACACCGGCAGGATAATTGTTGATGCTTGGATTAATATTTTCATTGACGGTGGCAGTTTCAACCCACATTTGTATCAACAGAGAGCAAATAGCAGAAAGTATATTAATAGCTCTTATATATCTTCTTTTTTCGTTATTGCTAGAATTTATTATATTATGATTTTATTTTTAACCACAAGTTCTTGTTACGTGTTAAAATTGACAGCAGAATCTTTTTAAATAACGCATGGCGTCATTAAACGAACGCTACAATGGCAAGCAGAAATTAAGAATTAAGAAATTGCACCTACCGTGCTAATATAATTTTACAGATAATATCAACCATGCCTGGAATTTTAACAATACGTAATGTAACATTCGAAATGATGTTACTACAGATGTTGTGTTACAGTATTTATTAAAATATTCACTTATCAAGGAGTAGTATTCGTAAATCAGAATCAATATCCATTGGCAAATTATACATAAACGTAAAGAAAATTTCCAGATTTTATTCCAGGATATGATTTATAATAAAACAGCAAGAACTTTTTAATTTTCTTTATCTTTTCTCTATTTATATTTGTAAATATAACAGATATTTAGAGAATAACGCCATAACCTAAGCTTATAAAACATATCGGATATTATGCACGATTGTGCTCTTGATGATGGCCCTTGCCTGAAACGTCTATTGAGATTCAAGCTCACTCCAGTGGAACTCCTGTATACATCTGTTGGGTCTCATGCTCATTCCACATCTCAAGTTGAGCTCATGTAAACATCTGGTGGAATCAAGCTCGCTCCAGATATCAAGCGGAACTCATATAAACATATGGAGGACTCAAATCACTCCAGATATCAAGTGGAATACATGTTTATTCGAATTCAAGCTCACTCCAGCTCTCAAGTGGAACTCATGTAAACATCTGTTGGAAATCAACCTCACTCCAGATCTCAAGCGAAACTCATTTAAACTTCTATGGGGTCTCCAGTTCACTCTAGATCTCAAGTGGAACTCATGTAGACTTCTGTGGGGACTCAAGTTCACTGCAGCCCTGATGTGGAACTCATGTAAACAATCCATCGTTAAAGATGTTGGTAAAATGGTCGTTTCTGTATACCGCATCAGAAAGTTCACCTGCCTGATCTATCTTTGAAAGGGTCAGATCAAACTAAAAAATGGAGTATTACTGCAATATGGCGTGGTGCTAGGCAATTATGTCTTTTCAAGCGTGACACGGACGGGGCCTTTATGGGTGGCGCATTATTTTCCCCGCTACATCACCTTTCCAGGGGAAAGTTACCCAAAACCTCACTAATCTGTCGCTATTTTCAAGGCAAATGTCCAGAGGTACATTCCCCATTTCCACCAGTCCAGAACTTCACACCAGAGACGCGACATGCCACGAACGTCATATTGAATAATCAAGATTCTGTGTATTTAATTGGAAAAGATGGAGATCAACTCAAAAAGCTTATCTCCCGGAAATCTTACTTTGGGGAAAATACTCACTTAATGGATGCTTCCCGATAGCAACACATATGTTTTTTTTTTCAAATCTACAATGAATATATATATATATATATATATATATATATATATATATATATATATATATATATATAATTACATATATATATATACATACATATATATATATACACACACACACACATATATATATATATATATACATATATATATATATATACATATATATATATATATATACATATATATATGTATGTGTGTGTGTGTGTTTGTGTGATAATCATATGCATGTCTTACTTCCGTCTTTTACGCCCTTTAATCAGTCATCATTCATGATCCTCTACTTTGAGTAGCTCTTGCCTCTTCAAAGAATAACTGAATATGTATATATATTTTTTGTTGAATTTGAATAATTTTTTTAAGCATTAAAAGTTTACGAATTGTTTAGCCCTTATTTTCTTGGGTTTATTTTCATTAGTTTAAATTTGGAATAAAGACAACTTTCATCCTTGATGATTTTCCATCAGAATATGTCACATATCTTGACTTTTATTTAATTGATTGATGAGATCTCTTTTGCATTATTAACGTTCTGCTAGTTATTGAAAGGCAGCAAATATTTTTAGATTGTAAGAATGTTTTTAGACAATAATAGTTTAGCAATACAAGACTTAGCAATTAACCCATAGCGGGGGGAATAGGGAGGATTCATATCTTTACCAAGGGGGAATTCCGCTTAAGTGAATATGAAAAACAAAACGCGAATTGGAACTCAACTCTTCGATTAACAATTCCGTGCCATTATTCAGTACACGAGTCCCAAATCCAGACTAACAACACCCGGTAGTACCAAATGGTTACCAAGTCGTACAGACCATGCTCAATGTTGCTTAACTTCCGTGAACATAAGGGAACCGGTTTTTCAACGTAAAGTGGCCATAAACCTCATATTCCTCTAAATATGGTATACTTTTCTATCATACTTGCACTTAAGGAATAAATTTTTTATTAACGGATGATTTTCACTTTACACGAAAACATTATTTTAGACAAAATTAGAGTTTTCGCTCAGAAAGCAAAAAAAAAAAAAAATCATTAACGGAAATAGGCACTTCATTAAAGAGTAGAAAAAGGGAAACAGCTAATCTCGTGTTAAGAAATATTATATTTCGATTCAGATACTTAAATTAATCTGTAATTAATAATTTACAAATAACCGAAAGATCTCATGAATAGGAAAATGCGAAGATCTGCTACAGGTAATTTTCATTCGAAACACAAAATATATACAAACAACCAGCTTACATAAACTTTTTAATTTTTCTTACCAGATACCTTAATAAAAAAATATCTTGCAGCTCTAATTGCTTTGCTAAAAAAACCCCATCTAAATGAATATCCGTAAACAATGAATGAGGAGACTGCACAATGGTTAAGCCGCTGTTTTCGTAGCAAACGTGAGGAAATTATTCTCATTTTAATTATAACTCCCCGACGCACACGCTTTAGTTACTAATTATTTATTTATTGTTTTTTCTCCTTACTCGGAGTCGATAGATTTGGCCATCGTCCGGTTCACACTCCTCTGTGATATTTTGAACAGGAGTATAATTTTATACCATTTTTTATTTATGATTGGATTTCTGGCTCCTTCTAAAGTCTACTTCAACTCTATACTTCTAAAGTCTCCGCATAAACTGTATAATGTTATTTACTAATTATTTATTTATTGTTTTCTTTTTCTCCTTAATAGGAGTATATGAGTTTGTCTCTGGTTAGGTTGGCTCTCACCTCAACCGTCTTTTGAACAGGAGTAAAAGTGTATCCATGTTTTTGGTTTAGAAATGGATTTCCGGTTACTACTAAATGTTTTTTTTTCATTCTCTTTCACTCCCAGTAGCCTTTTTCGTTTTAGTGACATTATCACCTTGCTTGAAGTGAATTGATTAAATGGCAATCAACGTTAGTTTTCATTCAGTGCCTAACAACTGATGTCGGGCCGTGGTAAGGCACTTTGAACGCTTTCTCGTCTTAATAGTTTTGTTTTATGATATATTCACTGGTTCAGGTTTGGGATAAGTATTATCGTTCTACGAAGTGAAAGATATTTAAGAATTAATGTTCTAATTGATTGAGAAATAAATTGGAAACTAAAAAAAAAAAAAATAATCCTCATGATGGAAGCGGAGATGACGTGCATGAACAGAAATTAGACAATTTTCTTCCCAAATCTTATCTCTATAATTTTATCGTCCTGTGTATGATGATAAACTACTTCCGAGAGATCGGGAGGTTTTGAGCAGTGTGAAACCACCTCTTAATTGCTGTTGTTACCCGGCCTATGCTGAGCCAGAAATTTTGGAAAATATTGAACCCAACTAAAAAAAAAAAAAAAAAAAAAAAAAATCGTCAGTACATTTTTATAATTAAATTGACGTAATAATATATTTATCGTATAATGACCAAAATGCATTTTTATCAAAAATATTATCAACAATACATATGTGTAGTGAAATTACTAGCAATACATTTTATGGTCCAAATGCTATATATAAAAAAAAAACAAAAAAAAAAACATTCATTTTACATAGAAAGAATAAAATTATGTATAACATATTTCGATATCGTTATTGAGTAACCCATTGAGGTTGATATGCCACTAAACAAAATCAATGAAACAAAAAGTTCTTTATTGAATTCATATTAAATTTTAATTATAGTGGAAATAACGATAGCAGAATTTTCAATTGATTCTTCTGCTAGGATTTGGCAGTTAAAATTTAGCTTATTTATTTAGCATATAAGAATGTTTCAGTATTCGCTAGATCTCCTCCCTGAGCCAATTAAAAGCGTAAAGCATCGATCAAACGGGCAAAGCCAGAACCCATTTACTCAAGATGCAAAAAGTCATACCGTGGGGAAATGAATTCTACTTTTCTCTTTACGAAATGGGAATTGAACTTGGACAAGTTCCAGTACGATTAGCCAAGTATTTAAGCGATACCTTTGAAAATGATGTGAAATATTGTAATTTCGTTGTTGAGTAGGTGTGTCTCTATGTGCGTGAGAGGGAGAAAAAAGAGTTAGAGAATGATTAAGAATAAGGGAGGGAGAGTATGTGAGAAAGAGAGAAAGAAACAGGCAAGCAATAAATAAGTGTTCAACTTTATTAGGGGATTTGAATTGCCTTCATTATAAAGTGATTTTGTACAGCAGGTGTGTCCGGAAGAGATAGAAAAATTCAACATATCGAATAGAAAACTTTGATGCACTTGCATATTAAAGATGCATTTAAAACCTGTTAAAGCTGTAATCCACTTTACTTTATCTATTCAAATACTGAGAATGTTTTAATCATTTCTCCGCGAGCAAGGCAATAAAGCCACTAGGAAGGAAGTGGCTTCTGAATGTTAGCAAATATGAGAAAAACACTATTAACGATAGAGAATAATAAAAGAACAAACATTAGATTTGCTTTGCATTACGGCATATCAATCTCGATGAGTTATTTAATGCCGACAAGTTCCCCACTGCTGGCAAAATAACACTTTCAAAAATGGATTGTTGCTAATATGTTTCTTTCTTTTCCAGAAACCTATTGCTGGTTACTTTTTTTAATCAAAAATGTATTGCTGGTAATATTTTTTCTTAAAAAATATATTACTGGGAATAATTTTTTACAAAAATATATTGCTGGTATTAAAACCTATTTCCACACATTCATATTATTTTAACCCCTGTTTCGCGGGGGTAGCTATTTGCTGGTAAACTAACAGGTGCTTTTTTTTTCCAGAAACGTATTCCTGGTAAGATATATTTTTAAAAATTTTCCTTCAAAAATTAATTGCTCGTAATATTTTTTTTACAAAACATATTGCTGGTATTAAAACCGTTTTTCACACTTTCACAGAGTTTTGACCCAGTGTGGGGAGGTCAACTAATTGTCCATAGCTGGGACCACAATGGGTGCTACATTCCCTGGTCAGAGTGGACCTGAAAGCACCAGCAACTAAGAGGTGGTTCCATGCTCCTCAAAAGCTCCCGACCAGAGGCAATTGCTGCTGGATACAGTTTATCGTCATACCCAGGATGCGGGTGGAGTTTATCATATTACCCAGGATGCACAAGCATTAGAAAAACAGAAGATAAGGATTGACATTGAATTTGATAAAAGAAAGATCAAAATTGACTGTGAACCCAGAATAGCATTCCACAAAAAATGTGTGATATATACAAAAAAACAACTCTTACCATAGAACTTACGGTTACATCTAGGCATTTCAGCTGTAAAATGAGTCTTGCTGCTAATCTAGTACAGTGTTTAAATTTTTAAATAATATCTAGGAAAGGTAGTGTAAAGTTCATCAGAAAAATCATCATGAAATTATTTATAGAAAAAGGCACATGGAAGCTACATTATTGTGGCGAAAAAGTAACTGAAGCCGATATACCAGGTCAAGACAATAAAATTGCATGTTCATATTTGAAGTTCATATTAGAATAGCATGAATTCTGGTTATATTTTTGTATTACAGTTTGCTAAATATGATCCTATTTTGACTCTTGCATGACTTTTAGATTTTTTTTAAGGGGAGATAAATCTGGATGAGAATATTAAATGAAAAAAATATAAAATGAAAGGATGATTTCAATATTCGATTTTCACTTGTAATTTTCCCTCGTTTCTTTCGGTTTCCATAACATCATTTTAAGAACAGCATTTCTACTGAAGTTTAAATTTATTTTAAACTTAATTCAGAAGGTGCAATAAGTTTCGGTAGAAGTTCATAGTCCTGTTTCCTACAACAAGATCGTTCCCAGGCTGTATATCTAAACCTGGATCATTTTAACAACCGAAACCATAATCAGTGAACCTGAAATTTCATCTCAATAATTTAACTAACCATTGAGCATTCTACTAGATTTCTTTAGGCATTTACAAAATGAGAGTATATTTCAATATATTCTATCTGGTTATGTGTGTGCCGAAGGATTTCTATTTAAGCAATCTTTACACGTCTCTAAGACAAAAGAAAATTTAATTCAGAAAAGAAATATATAATGGAGAAGATGAAAATCTGTAAAATAAAACATCTATAGGAGAATATCTCTATCTATAAACGGCAGGATGTGTGTGTGTGTGTAACGAATGCACGGCCGCAATTTTCGACGGATTTGCACCAAAATTTTCATGCACATGCAAAAAGTTAGCCGGAAGGCCAAGACAGACTTTGCATTTCTCAACTCCCATCGATAGTGGAAATAATCGATTTTTTTATACTTCTATGGCAGTCTTCATGTAGTTTGCGTTCATTTGCTACTGGCCAGATGAGAGCCAATAGCTGGTTGCCACGAATAGGCAGGAAGATTCTATTGGCCAGTATGAGAGCCAACAGCTAACTGACACGAATGTTAACTAGCATGCTAGCATGCAAAAAAAAAATCGATAGCTGCATTCGTCACAAGGGGAAAAAAATTAAATCTGCATGGCACTTTACTCCAACTGGCTCATTCGCTTGCTTAAACTCAACGTTGATTCTGATTCCTGAGAACTGGGTAGGGTGTGAAGATTTGTATTTGTTATTAACATTCTTTTTTCATTCGGTTTTTTCCACTTACGAGTCCTTTTTTAAAGCTGATCATTTTGTGTTCATTTTGTTTAGTTCTTTTTTTCGTAAGAGATTTAATGTTTAGTATAGAACTCAGAAAAACTTCGCAGTGTAAGATAGGCAAGAAGTAAGACATGTAGTATCATCAGCAAAACATTTTAAGTCAAGTGATAGCGATTGCTGTATGAGTGGTACGATTTTTGAATCAAGCACGGGCAACGCCGCGCCATGATGCTAGTAAATCATATAAAACGAAATAAGAGTTCAACATGCAAACTTTTGAAAATAATTATACGACATTTCCAGTTATGCTCTTAAGACATTTTCTATATTTTTTATAAAAAATGGAGAAATATCTTTCAGCTGGGGAAAGGAGAAACTAAATGTATAAAAAGAAGGTGTAACTTTAATCAGGTTTATCTATATATAAAATTATGTGACTTACTTTAGTCCGTCGGTCTGACTTGACAACCTCTGAACACCCGTTGAACGATCGAAATCAAAATTTTGGGAGAAGTGCAAACAGTTAAGACGGTACAAACTGCAGTTTGTTTTACTCGGTACACTCTCACCTCACCCGTCTTTTGAACAGAAGAACTTTCAACTGTAATATTTTATTTACTAATTAATGTTTATTGTTTCTTTTCCTTCTCAACAGGGGCATATGAGTCTGTCTATGATCAGAGCCGCTCACACCTCACCTGACTTTTGAACAGGAATAAAGGTTTATCCCTTGTTTCATGTTTAGGAATGGGTTTCCGGTTCCTATTAAAGGTTTTGTGTTTATTCTCTTTCACTAGTAGCCTCTTTCGTCTTAGAGGCATTCTCGCCTTGCTTGAGGTTAATTGATTAAAAGAAAATCAACGCTAGTTTTCATTCAGGACTAGTTGACGACTGATGTTGGCAGGAGAAAGCAGTTTGAATTATTTTCTCGCCATAACTGGTTTGGTTGTCATATATTCACTGGTTCAGTTTGGGATCAGTATAATCGTTTTATGAAATAACAAATATTTTGAGAATTAATGTTCTAATTTATTAAGAAATAAATTGCAAACGAAAAAAAAAATCCTCATGATGGCAGCGGAGATGACTTGCATTAACAAACATTACACATTTTTTCTTCCGAAAACTTATCTGTATAATTTTCTCATCCTGTGTATGGTTATAATCTACACCTGAAAGCAAGGCCGATCAGGGGATCGAGAGGTTCTGAGCATCACTGAACATCCTCTTAATTTTTGGTGTTATCATGTCCATACTGAGCCGGGATGATAGCACCTCTTTGAGTCCGACCTTTGGGAAAATAGAGAATCTAACTAAAAAAAAAACAAAAAAAAAAAAACAAAACAAAAAGAAAACCCATCGACAACACAATTTTATAATTAAATTGACTAACAATCATTTTCATCGTAAAGTGACCAATAATCCTTTTTTAAATAAAATAACTAACAATACATTTTATTGCATTTGTACAATAAAATTTCAGCATTTTTTAAATTATTTTTCCCACTACTAAAAACAATTTAATGTTTAAAATAGCAAATATTTATTTAATAAAAATGCAATATTCTCCTTTACATATTCTTTTTCTTTAAGTTTTTATATTGTATGTATTATTTTGCGAAATTGAACGAAACTTAGATATTGTAAATTTCGTCAAAAAATGTTGGCGATAAATTAACAATCATAAACACGTCAACATGTTGCAAAAAATTCTAGGACATAATAAAATATAGATATCTTATCCTTTTCTAAATGTGTTGTATTAAATTAATTTTGTAGAATAATCTAGACTTATTTAGAATTGAAGTATGAAAACACACCCGCTCGATTGATATTTAATTAAATATATCTTTATAGATATTATTCTCTGTCATCAAATTAAATTTTCTAACGAAGCCGTTTCATCAGTGAAACGTGTAAAAGTATCTGTCTTTCAAAACGTTCTCGTAATCATAAATTCGAATATTACTTGTTATTTTACTTCTTCATTTGATCTCTCTCTCTCTCTCTCTCTCGCTCTCTCTCTCTCTCTCTCTTGTTTCCTCTCTTCTGCTTCTGTTTTTTTTTCCCCAACGGTTTCTTCCCTCGGAATACTCGCCTGTATAACTCGCTTTTTACTGTCATGTCAACTTCGTTTTTCAAAAATGTAAATGCAATGTCAATCGGCATCTGATGACTCCTTGTTTTCTCATTGACATTCCCTCCCAGTCACACCTTGAATCTTAGTGGCTTTATTGCCTTGACTGGAAAGCAATGATTCAAAAGAAAGGCGGAAAAACATTTATAGTGATGACTATCAATTTTTATTGATCTGAACAGGGATTACCTGATTGTTGCCCAATTAATGTATGGAATAACATCATGGAATTCATCAGAAATAGAGAAGAACTAACAGTACAGCCTATTGTTCAGATTTTACAAGAAAAATCATTAAGACTTTACTTTCTGAACATATTCTGCCTGATTCAAATTTCGTTTATTTACTTCATTATTCTTTCCTTTCATTAACTTTCCGGTTTTCATTATCTTCTCGCATTGTTTGCAATAACTGCTGTAATTATTCAAAACTAATTAGCCAAAATTTGTGTATTTGCCTTCATATTTCTTCAATTCATTTACCATTATGGTTTCTAATTGAGCTTTGCGAGAAACTCCGGGGAATTTTCTCGTGTATCTTTTCTCATTTATTTAAAACCGTTCTAATTTGTATCAAGGACGATACGTTTGTAAAATACTTATTCTCTATAGCGGCGCATTGCATAAAAAAAGTATTGCAGTACTGGAGAACAAAACCCCATTCTCCAACTACAGTTCTACTAGTCTGTTTCACAGATGTGCATGATGTTCAAGGAAAGTCAGAAGATTTGATATTTCACATGAAGAAAAAAGAAGTATTACAAACACTGGCTGGTGTCATTTTAATCAAATAAAAAAGAAAACCAACACTAAAATGCCAACATATTATGATTCTGAACAGGAATATGAATAACCAAATAAAGTTATTAAAAGATGTCAATATTTCTATTAAAAATATTTTAAGAACTTATGGACTTCCTAATTAATGAAATTAAATTAATTAAAATAGTGACAAGTGTAATTTTACTCAATACCAAACGTTATAATCTGATAAATTTGGAATTTTTTAAAAAGTCTCTTTTCAGTTTTAGTCCTTGTGTGTCATGTTGATTTTCTAAGCGTAACATATATGTGGTAAAAGGCCAAAATTAAGGGGCCCCTAGTGATTATCAGACTCAATATTCAGCCGTAATTGATCTAGTGAAACAAGCTTGCGGACGATTAAAATATGGGAAAGTGCCCAATTGCTTGTGTAAGCGTAGCATACATGCGGCACAAGCCTGAATGTCTGAAGCATCTATTAAAGAACGATCACACAATTCAGTCGTAATTAATTTAGCGAGATAAGCTTGAGGACCATTAAAGTATGGTGAAGTGCCCAATCGATTGAGTAAGCGTAGAACAGATGTGGCACAACTCCGAAAGTGTAGAGCATCCAGTAAGGAACGTTTTAACAATTCAGTCGTAATTGATCTAGCGAGACAAGTCTGAGGACAATTAAACTATGGTCGTGCCCAATTGATTGTGTAAGCGAAGCATAGATGTGGCAAAAGCCGGAATTTGTGGAGCATCCAGTAAGGAACGATCTCACAATTCAGTCGTAATTGATCTAGCGAGACAAGCCTGCTAAACATTATATCAAGTAAAAGTACAAAAATGAATATCTAAGAGTATCGTAGATGTAGAACAAGGCCAAAAATTTGGAGCACCCAGTAAAATCGATCCTCAAGTATAAAACAGACTGTCGTCAATCAATGTTACCTCCAGTGTGACTTCTCTATTTACTAACGCTCTATCTCTCATAGTGAATAATTATACCCATATATACAGGGTAACTTAAAATCATTTTATCATACATATATATATATATATATATATATATATATATATATATATATATATATATATATATATATATATATATATATATATATATACCAGTCGTAACAGTAGAAATTTGTACAAATCGTGTAACAGGATAATTGCATATACCTATATTTTTAATATCTAAAATCTTCGGTATTATTTTTCCGGTTGTCACTTTAGGCTTTTAACTATTTTGACATAATTTGCCCTAAAAATCCGTGAAAGATTCCTTGAGGTCATCAGATGGAAAGAGAACAGGATAACATCGTTTTGTGTCAGCCCTACTTTCTTTACAATTGAGCAATAATGAGAGGAAACGTTTCATTCAGGCCTTCAGTAATCGTACCAACTTTCATACTCTGTTTTCCATTCAAGCACCATCAAAAGAACGGTGAATATGTTTGAAAATGAGAGAACCGTAGAGTGGATATCTGGATCAGGGGGTCATAACAAGAAGAGGGATCATCATCAACTTGGAGCTAATGAGATCAATTAGAAAAAAATCCAATTCAGTCTATAAGACGTTTGCAATGGGAGAGAGAAGTTTCAGCTAAGAACAGTGAAAAGACACTTGAAAATGAAATCGTACGTGAAAAATGGGAGGGACCTTGTTACTCAAAGACAGAAAGTGAAAAGGTTAGCGAAGGAGAAATTCAGCTTGAACAAGTTTAATTTATTTTAAATTTATTCCAATCATTCATTAGGGTTCGATACTTAGCTTTGATTAATTAATGAATAACTTGTCATTTTCTTTTATAATCGAATTCATCATGATCCGTGTGTTCCGTCTAGAGAGCAATTATACAATCTTATTGCTAAAAGTACTGTCCAACGTGTAACAAATACCTTGGTGAATTACAGTAAGATATTTTAATCATTTCTAATGTGACACCATTTAGGTTGCTAGAAAGAAAGAAGAAGTAAAAAAAGAAAGAAAAAGCGAGAATTAAATATAGGTGATAAGAAGACATCACGAAAAGGACACTAAACGATGTTATTTTTTTCTAACAAAAAGTGCTAATGGTTTTATTCTCATTAGCGAGGAAAGTAAGGTCGCAGATGTGTCGGATTTGATTTGATCCATGATGGCGCACCGAATGGTGAATATTTCAGGTGACCTACAGGGCAGAATTCTAAAGAGATAAAAATTAATTGGGTCGCAGAAAAATGTCCGTTGGATCAACCGCAGAATTACAAAAACAAAATACTGAGCCATTGGCTATCTACGAAGATCTTTGAAAAAGGCATCTGTTTTGTGCCAGGAGCTAGCTATGATAAGAAAATTATTTTATCGAAACGAATAATTGGCTCAAGCGTCCAGATTACCAGATGACCACCCACTTGACGCTGGCGAAAATCTGATTGACAAATTCCAGGTGATTCGATTAAGATAAGAGTGTAGGGTGCGAGGTCTCCTCGAAGAAAAGAAAGAAAAGAAAAAAAAGGGAAGTTATTATTTTTTTTTCTTTGAGCAAGATTTTTTTAAACCGAGGCTAGTCTGGCCACACCCACACTGCTGGGCGCCCATTGGCTGAATGCTGGCGTGAGCGTTAGGCGAAGGTAATCATGTGAAGTAGAAGGGGAGGCCTGTTGACACCCCCTGCAGGGATCAGTATGAGATGTCACTGTGAGAGAGAGAGGAAACCCGTTGACACCCTCTGAGGGTATGGTGAGATACCAATATGAGAACAGAAGAAGGTGGGAGGACGAAAGACTTCCAAAAATGGAAATTACTAAATTTTCCTGACCACAAACAAAGAAAAATTCTTAATGCGGATTTAGAATCTTCAAGGAACCTCAGACCCCGACAGGCCCACCCCGGTTTTGGTCGGCGTCCATATAAGCAGAGTCGCAACGAGTTGCGGCAGTTCAGTTGGAGCTGGAGTTCAGTTGGAGCTGGAGTTAAGTTGGGGAGTTTTTGGCAGTCGCCTCGCAGAACAGCTGACTGAAGATTCCAGGCATCACGACCGCAACTTCTAGCCAAGAACAATTTATTTTTGAAGAACGACTTAGACTCATACCACCAAAACAAATTTTACGAATATCGCCTGAAGATACACCAAAAACCAGTTCCTTAAAAAAAACTTAAGATGTTACGAACCGCCTAACAAACACGAAGTGTCACAATCCATATAATAGCGGTTTGGGAGAAACACGCAGTCCTGTATTCAACAACCAGATATAAAATATTGTTATCCTTTTTAACACATTTGAACTTTTCGAGTCGTTACCTTATTTTCTTTTACATATACTTGTGCGGTGTTGCCCTTGATCGAACTCGGCTTGCATTACGGCCCGACGACTGATTGATTTCGTCTACCTAAGATCAAATCACAACGTGGGTAGGTTAGACTGGAAATCAAAACAGTTACTTCGGTAACCAGGCGTTAGAGGTGAGCTGGGAACGACAAGGCTGATACCGGATCTAACCAGATTCCCCTCCGAATCAGCAAGAGGTTAGAACGTCACATTTGGTGCCGCGAACAATACCAAGTCACATTGGTCGTCACAGGACAGGATAAAACGGAGACGGCGCGGAGACAGACGGGGTGACGTCACAACTGGTCACGCGACCGGGATAGCACGACGGATGCGGCCAGGCAGACGTCACATTTGGCGCAGTGACACGGGGAGGCGTCACACTAAGACACAACGGTTCAGAGCGTAATCTGAAAATTGGACAATCTTGCTCTTACACCATATATACATACACATACACACACACACACACACACACACACACATATATATATATATATATATATATATATATATATATATATATATATATATATATATATGACATAGATTCCAAACGCTTTCAGTCTTTTCCAGAGTTTGGGTGTACTTGTTAATTTCATAATAAAAAATTGTAATCTTCTCGAAAATATAATCCACTCAGTTCAAAGCAATGTAGCACTTCAGCCACATCGTTATGATGACATTAAAACAATACAAAATGATGGTCTCCAAAGATCTTGTAGTAGCTTCTTTCATCATTGTTTCCGAAAAAGCATATCGCTGAAAAAAAATATCATAAGGTGCAAGTTCTGGATGTAGGGAAAGTTCAAGTAAAGCATTTATGCCCATCTCTATCAACACAAATCTTTACTGCATATCGAGCTTCCAAATTATTTTCACGTCCCAAAAGCATCCTACAAACTAATCAGCTGTGAAAACAGTGTTTAGTAGGGGGCTTTCAAAAACATGTTTCAACTGTCTCCTTCAATCTGGAAAGAGAAATATTGAAAAATCAGCTTATTTTGTGTATAATAATGACATATTAAATTTACACTTGACAAGGACACTTATAACTACTTCCCTTATAAAATGTGTGTGTGTGTGTGTGTTAAAATAATAAAATTTGATTCCATCGCGACACAGGAATTTCTATGTTTTAAAACTAAAACTAAAGTTGTAAATTTAATTATAAAAATTAAACTTAAAATCCAGAGTCAATTTCCATTAACAAGCGATCTTAGGAATAACTTTCTAAGAAATAGTATCAAATTATTGACGCAGTCATTCTTAATATTTTCAATTGTCAAGGTTAAGGAAAATTTAGTCTATTTTGACTAGGGTTGCTTGGGTTTTATTTTCCCTAGACAACTTATGTATGAAATATATGTTGCTTATATAATCAGGTTAAGTTCAGCTGGTCTCGGATTGTCTGATCACAAAGATAAACAGCGTGTCATCTGGGGTTTTCGATGACAAAAAATATTGGCATTTTTATTTGTCCGTTTAATTCATATTTTTTATACACAAAGACATTTTAAAAGGGTCATTTATATATGATTAAGTTATAATTTTAATATTTACCTTTTATTCCTACAGATTTAAAGAACTATTTCTCCTTCTCATAACTGATAGAATATACGGTGATTTACAAAAAATATGATAGAATTTAATTACTAGTTAATGATCACGTATAAATATGTATGTTTCATCCCTCTTCTTATTTTTTTCCACAATTAATTATTAATTTAGGAAAATATTTGAATGTGACTACAAAAATGAACTGTTTCATTTCTTTGATTTAGTAATTTTTTTTCAGATACATAATAATGTATAAAGAACATTGTTCATTTAATGACTTACAAGCTCTAGCTTTTCTTATTACTTTCCATTTTACGGTTAGTGTTTTATTGATTTCATTTAAGTGCCAAATGTATTTAGAGAGGGACGTTTGAATTCCGTATTTGTTATGATTAAAGGACGTTTGGTGCAGGTTAACTTCTCTTCAATTTACTATTTATAGTAATTTTCAACTGTAGGCATTTAAATTCGCTGTTTAATAATTTTCTAATTTTATTAATTGTAAATTTCGTAGAATTCCTTAAAACCATAAGGCCATCCTCTCTGTACAATCCAATATTATTTATACTAATTTCACAATATGCAATAAGATTATATAATAAAAAAAGACCAATAAAGTCAGAAGACTGTGCAGAAAAAACGCAAATCTGATAAAATGAGAAAATAATTCACAACGACGTAAATGTCTAGACAATGCGTTAATCACAAGGTCATCTACAGTAAATTTGCGCGATGTCCCTTAAAACATTCCACTATTCCTGTCAGGTCTTCAAATATCAGATTGTGGAATATCTACAAAAGAGATGGAAAGAAAAGAAAAAGACTCTAAATGAATTCGGTTAGATAAAGAAAAAGCTAAAATTTCAACCATCCCTCAATCGTGCGCATGTGTAATCCTAACAAGATAACAAAAACAAAGAGATGAAATCATGAAGGATGACATTCGTCACAAGGAGACATTTTTTCAAATTGCCATAAATTTCCCCAATAATATTCTTGAAATATCAAAATATTGAAATTATCACACACATACACACGTATATATATATATATATATATATATATATATATATATATATATATATACATATATATATATATATATATATATATATATATATATATATATATATAGATAGATAGATAGATAGATAGAGAGAGAGAGATGCATGTTTCAATACATAATATATACAAGTTTTGGCTATTTATTTTAGTAAGTTCCTTTCATATTAACTGATAAGCTTAATAAAATTATTTTAATAAAAAAAAGACCAATAATTCCATTGTGATGTCGAAGTGATCAATATAGTTTTTAATCCATTGATCACCATTATGAATGACTAGCGATATTTTCGCATTCAGAAATATGTTTTTCTCTACATCAGTAATGTCAGAGAATTGGGTAGAATAATCGATAGCATTCGTGAAAAGTTCATTTGATATCGATTGGTAGTAATTCTCAATATTAATTTGTATTACTATACAATTTGGTTTCTCCTGGTTATTAGTAAACCAATTAGTAATTTATTTTGTATTCATCCAAAGTTTGATTCGTATGTAATTTTTTATTTGTTGATTGACACTTTCTAGGATTTCAGGTCGGATTAGGTTGATAATTCTTGTAGATTAGCTTCGAAATCGGGTTTGTGATCGTTTTTGGGTATATTTAGCACTCTTTTTTGTCAAGTGACCAGTCCATTTCACTAATATTCAATTTATCTGTGATCTCTTTCCTACTAATATTAACTTAGGGAAATTAAAACACAACCACCCCTAATCAGAATCGATTGAATTTTCGTTAACCTTAAAAACTCGAATAATGAAGATTGTCTGCGACTGTATAATAAGTAATTATTATTAATATATAAGTTATTCCTAAAATTGCTTGACAACGGAACTTAACTCTGTATTTTAAGTTTAATTTTTATAATTACATTTACAACGTTAGTTTCAGTTTTGAAACATAGAATTTTGTTAAAAAAGAAAATATTTATAATGTATATATATATATATATATATATATATATATATATATATATATATATATATATATACAGACACATATATATTTGAATGTATCGCAGCAAAAAGGGATTTATTGGTCCTTTATGTCTTATATTATTTTCCGTAATCCGTGAAATTG
The DNA here is from genome assembly GCA_963932145.1 of Acanthosepion lycidas. Taxonomy (NCBI): domain Eukaryota; kingdom Metazoa; phylum Mollusca; class Cephalopoda; order Sepiida; family Sepiidae; genus Acanthosepion; species Acanthosepion lycidas. The sequence continues at coordinate 107,071,160 of OZ010586.1, forward strand.
ATACAGTAAAATTAGTAAAAGACACAGAGTGACACGAATTTGAAATCTCCTGTTTTGGAATTACCCAACGGCAGCATCAACTACTCATCATTTATCTCTCGTCACGTAAAAAGATTAAATGAGGTGCTTTTGTTTTGTATCGATGAGCCTAAATTTTCTCCAACGCTCAGATTTTTCGTGCGGATTTCTGTTTTTTTATTGGTATAATTTTTTATTGAAATATTGGACATTCATCACTGGTTTTCTTTTTTAAACTTTCAACACTCTACTTGGATAAATGCCCTAAACTCCGTCAAAGTTCAACTGTTGATTGACTGATTGGAGCCTTAAACCATAAACGCATTACATCAGACTTCATAACATTCCATAGATCCAGTACTCTACATGAATATTTAAAATATGCTGCAAAATCAAGTTGCCCTAACAAGGAAATATTAAATTACTTTCGATTTCGTAAGATTCAGGTTTGTAAAAGAAGAAATAAATGGCATTGTTTATTATGTACAGAAAATGTCTAAAGTAGACACGCGCTAACAAATACACATGAAATAATAGCAGGATATTGTCTAGGAGAAACAGGTAAGCAAATGCATCATCAAAGTGTGTAGGAGAGATAAAATGAAAGTTAAGGAAAAAGGGAGACAAATGTGGTTAGATGAAATTGAAATGTAAATCTAGACGTAAATAAATGAGATAAATTAAGTAAAAATGTTCGAATAATAAAGCAAATATAAATAAACTAAAAGTTAAGAGATGAAAACAAACAAAAACAAAAACAAAAAAAAACGCTGAAATAAAAAGAGTGTAAAATGTAAAAAAGGTGGTAAATCGCGACATTGATCTCTAGGTTTCCAGCAAATCGATACATGGTAATGGCGTTACGTTGTTCTGTTCAATTGATCAGTTGATCGATATGATTTATGATGGATGATAAAAGTCAGGAAACACTCTTTTTTTGTCCAGCCAGAAATGGTGTATTTCATTATTCCCTTCGAAAGAAATATGAGTCATAAATTTATTCCTTCCGTTGACTACGATATGTCTGTGCAGGTATTAGATTGTAGATAGGCTTATTTATGAACATGCAGAATCTAAGACACACACACACTGTGTTTATTATCATTCACAGACAGACTGTTTTGCTGTTTTTGCTCATCAGAGTGGTTAGACATCCGATTGCCTCAAGCCAGCATTGAAATCCATCATTCAGAGATGTTCCCCTAAATTATCAGCTCCCGGCAGAAAGGAAGGTGAAATTTTACGTATTTATTTTTGAATAAACTTGACAGTGATTCAGAGTGCTCGATTCATAGAAGAGATTTTTATTATTATCAATAGCAGTCACTGTTTACAAACTCAATGCTTTCCCTCTGAATTTTATTTTTTGGGGGCGTGTACACACACAGATACACACATACACACACACAGACACACACACACACACACACACACACACATATATATATATATATATATATATATATATATATGTGTGTGTGTGTGTGTGTGTGTGTGTGTGAAGAGAGAGAGTATGTGTGCATTGGGGCAGCAGACTATTATTTAAACATATATTGTTTTTTATAAGAGACAATGAATGTCTATTATATCTGATCATGAACCGTTCTAAAGTTCGTATATTTGCTTTAAATTCGGGTGAAAATAAAGATAAAACTTGTCCAACATTTGGATAATTTTTATTAAGATGCTCCTTAATCAAAGATTTCAGATCACATGAGCCTTCTCCAGAGTGGTTATACGGACATTTAAACAGAGATATTCAGCATCGAATTGATAATTTGTTATGCTGACAAAGAAGACTGCTAGGCGACGATAAAGGTCGCGGAATAGCAGACGCTGTTCGTAAGTTCAAGATGCGGTTCTATGACGTCGTACCACGCGAGAGGCCAAAATATTTAAAAAAAGAACCATATGTCTAGATGCATTGCAAAATGTTGTGACTAGTTTGAAATATAATTTTGTTGAGTGTGGTTTGCTTTGTTTTAATGTAGATTGCCTTCAATATCTGAAGGTTGTTTTCCATGTGTGTATGGGTTAGTATTATTATGTTATCACCAAATATCGGTCTAATATTATGTACATGGCTATGTTTTTCTTACAAATGAAGTTTAATAGAATTAAGACCGGAAAGGTGTTTATTTAAATGTCTGTATAATTATACTTGAGATGGCTCATGTGAGGTGAAATTATAGATCAATGAGAGACTTAATAAAAAAATATCCAAATGTTGTAATTTTTTTCTTTATTTTCAACCGAAATTTAGTAAACATACGAAATTTAGAATATAATAGACATCCAATGTCTGTTATATTTAACAATACAAAAGGAATAAACACACGCGCGCACACACACACACACAAACATATATATATATATATATATATGTGTGTGTGTGTGTGTGTGTGTGTATATATTTGGATAATTCAAATATATATATATATATATATATATATATATATATCCCAATCCATAAAGTATTCTGTGTAAGTGTAAACATAATCTTTCCTTCAATATTTCGTATATTTTTTTACCTAACAAGTCTTGCTGGCTAATGACAATCATAAAACTTTCATTTTTTTTAAATTTAACTAACTGCCGCTCTAAAGTGTTGTAATAATTTACTAGTTTAATCACATTATGTATGAAGCTTGTAACTATTCAATCTGTATTGTTGTGTTTCCAGAAATATGTGTATATCTATATATATATATATATATATATATATATATATATATATATATATATATATATATATATTTAGGCAGCAACTTTTCAACATTCAATAATATAGTCAAGTTTTGTCTATTTACTTTTAGCAACTTCATTCTATATTGTCTGATAAGCTTAATAACATTATCATTGAAGGACGAAAGGAAATCACCATATTGACACATGTTTAAATCCAATCTAAGCTTTACATAAGACATTATCAAAGATGCCAATTACTTTTCAATATATTAACCGAAACACGGAACACCAATGATAGTCTGTTTTTGTTGCATGAACAATTTCAAAGCAACGACTAACTCGCGTATACGAGACGCGGATGGGAAAATGGCGTCGCAACTCATGATGTCACACGTGCCCAAGCGAAGTATTAAGTATGGGAAGCCTTGGTATTAACCAATGGCTTCTGTTATCAATTATAGGCATTCAAGAACGTTTGTGGAGATTTCGTAGACATTTAAGGATATTTGTATAGATTCCATAGTTGATTTTGTTCAGGTTAGGTTTCAAAAGTTTTATGTATATAGCTTCAAGAATTTTTAGTTTTCAACAAGGTTTTTCCGGAATTGTGTACGCGGCCAGGCATGTTGTTTTAAATTCTTAAATATTAATGTTAGTGATATTCAAATGTAGAAACAAGCGTTGTGATAATATTATTAAGCTTATCAGACAATATGAAAGGAACTTACTTAAAATAAATAGACAATATTGTTTATAATATGTAATGAAACATGCATCTATCTATGTATGTATGTATGTATGTATGTATGTATGTATCTATCTATCTATATATATATATATATATATATATATACATACATATATATATATATATATATATATATATACATACATATATATATATATATATATATATATATATATATATACATGTGTATGTGTGTGATAATTTCTATATTTTGATATTTCAAGAATATTATTGGGGAAATTTATGGCAATTTGAAAAAATGTCTCCTTGTGACGAATGTCATCCTTCATGATTTCATCTCATTGTTTTTGTTATCTTGTTAGGATTACACATGCACATGATTGAGGGATGGTTGAAATTTTAGCTTTTTCTTTATCTAACCGAATTCATTTAGAGTCTTTTTCTTTTCTTTCCATCTCTTTTGTAGATATTCCACAATCTGATATTTGAAGACCTGACAGGAATAGTGGAATGTTTTAAGGGACATCGCGCAAATTTACTGTAGATGACCTTGTGATTAACGCATTGTCTAGACATTTACGTCGTTGTCAATTATTTTCTCATTTTATCAGATTTGCGTTTTTTCTGCACAGTCTTCTGACTTTATTGGTCTTTTTTTATTATATAATCTTATTGCATATTGTGAAATTAGTATAAATAATATTGGATTGTACAGAGAGGATGGCCTTATGGTTGTAAGGAATTCTACGAAATTTACAATTAATAAAATTAGAAAATTATTAAACAGCGAATTTAAATGCCTACAGTTGAAAATTACTATAAATAGTAAATTGAAGAGAAGTTAACTTCCTTGATATAACACTAGCTTTAATGAATAATATATACCTACCTTACAAAAAGCCCCATAATAATCCTTTGTATATACACACTACGTCCAATCATCCTCCATCTATAATTAAGTATACACCTTCATCTATCGAAAAAAAGAATGAGTACTAATTCAGCATATGAGAAAATATTCTATGAACAAAGTAATTTCTATAATAAAGCTCTAATAAATAATGGCTACAAATGCCAAAACCTCATTTATATAAAAAATGAAAATGGATACCATCGAAAAAATTGAAATAGAAAAAATCATTTCGTATACACCCTCATAGAACTTAATGATAAGAAATAAGTTAGGGCAAAAATTCCTTACTTGTTCTAACTGATAAACAACTTTCAATACGTATACCCTAAAAATTTGATCAGTCTCGTTATAGTGGTTAACCAACATATTTGACTTATTATTTTTAAAATGTCCCTTTTGTGTTCAAATAATGTTTTATTTAGATTCTTTGATCTTTCTCTTATTTATTTTTTGCGAAATTATTCCAGGTGATAGAGTAAACTCTTTAATTATTTAGCTGTATTGCTTATTATTGACTTTTTTTTACTGTTTGGATGTAGTAATAATAAATTTTATCTTGAGTTTCAATAGCTTCGTTTCGATTGTAGATGTGATAAAATTAGTAGGCAGGATAATATATTTTTAACGATGTTAAGTTGTTTGACAAAATTAGTTAAATGAGTGTTTCGTGAATATATTAATAGGAATCGTCTCTGTATCTGAAATAGGGAGAATTTGATTGTAGAATGTATTTGATCCTACATTACACTTCATCTATCATCTGAAACCAACAGCACACTTCGCTGATTATTATGTTACACAAAAATGTTGCCAACTGTATTTTGACGTTGACACAAAAGCTTGACACAAAACCGCCCTGACCATCCTTTACTCAAACCACTCCTATAAAATTACATACGTTATAATTATAGGTTTCTTCTTAAGAGCAATAGAAGGTGCATCCCCCAATATCTAACCAAAAAGGAAACACACATAGAAAACATTTAAAAACCTCTTATGTTTTTATGAATTTATCCATAACACAAAGAAAAAAATAGAACATTTCTAGTTCATCATTTTGCCTGAATCACGGCAGCTAGTCGACGTAGCATTAAAATCTATAAATCACTTGTTTTTTTGCGTGTATATTTTTATCAAGACACTTTCCATATATATCCATTTTTGTTGCTTCTAGTTGCATGGAATTTCGTAACATCTAAATATGTCCTATATTCTCCTCGAGATTTAAATCTGCTCATGGTGATTGTCAGTTTAGAACATAACTGAATCTTTCTGAAATGAGCTTCTTGCATCTGCGACCGATTTAAGAGTTACATTAACTTCTGGTAAAAATAATAGTGAATATGGAAAGTGGAACGTGAATAAGAAAATATGTGTATCGAGAAACGTAGAAAGCACAGTTTTCATATCAGAACGCATTAAAGCACAATATAATATATCTGTTACAAGACCACCATTAGCTTACATAGCGCCTTACTAACATAAGTGACTACCTACAAACTAGTACTCAACTGTTTACTTGAAATGTATGAATGCATTTGGTGCAACCAAAAGGTGGTATTCATTAATGGACAGGCGATGTCTATTTATACAACTTTTATTACAATATTACAAGTTAGCGGATAAAAACTGAAGCCTACAGACTGAAGTTTGCTATCTTTATGATATATTTAGTAAGATATATCTAACCACAGATGGCGCTATCTTGAAATGTGTACAAAATATTTAATACGCGTATAAAACAATAGTTGTCCTTCGTTTATCTCACACGATAAAAGTAGCACGCTTTTTGTTCAAATTCGGGCAACGGTGCTGAAACTGGATAGTCCTATCTAAGGCATAGTCCGGGTGATTGCATATGGGGTTTGTGCTCTACACAGACAACATTGTTCCTCCGTTAGGCCTTGCAAACAAGATCTAAGGAAATACATGGCATTAAATTATACGGATGTTAATTCTGTCGATGGCTACAGGTCTCGGTGTAGAAATTTCTATCTGGATTTACTTCCATAGACTATTCCGAGTTTAGATATGAACAAAAGGCTGTAGAGGTTTAAAATCAGTGTTTTGCTTGTCGTAGACGGAAAGTCTTCCTGAGTCATTGAGCTCCATGTACCTGAAGCAGCTGATTATGAGGCGTCAGTTTTCCGCCTTCGCCTGTAAGGGCTTCGTTTTAAAGTTGGATTTTTTTGTCCGAGTATAATTGAGACGCATTCCACAGAAGCATCCCCCCTATCATCCGTTATGAAACATCATTGGAAAAATGTAATATACCTATATAAACATTATATACAAAATAATTATAAAGAATATACATATCCATTGTGACATTTTTCCGGTACGATGAAGCTTGATTCAACCGTTACACTTAACCTTTTCAAATTTCAGTACTTTACAACGTCATATCGCCAATGAAATATTTTCTAATACATGGAAAACATTATACTGATGAATACGGATACGGTCAAAATTACTTGAAAAGAGCAAAGATTTACTTCTAACAGTTTATCAAGTGTTTTAATTCAGATATACAATATCTTCGCGAAAATCTGAAAAATTCTATAAATATTTGTACACTGTTCAAAACATGTACATAAGAAGATGTAAAAGTAATTTCTATATTTAAATTTTTAGATCATATTAATATCTTATATTTGACCCTGTCCTAAGAACTCTCTTTCATTTTATCACTTACAGCTCTTTATCCATATATTTCAGGGTTATTCTTAAATATAACTTTGTATTATTAAGTATAACGTTATATTTTAAATAAAGATTGTTTTTGATTTAACATATCTTCTAAGTTAAATTAATCTTTATTTAATTTCTATTTTTAAACGTAAAATTAAATTTGTCTTGTATTTTTAATTCAAAATATTTTTCTTTAATATAAACTATAGAATTAATATTAAATATAAATTTCTTAAAACAGATTTCTTTTTAAAGATATATGCATACATACATATATATAAATATATATATATATATATATATATATATATATATATATATATATATATATATATATATATATAAATATATATATATTAATTAAGATGGTCCTTAATCAAAGATTTCAGATCACATGAGCCTTCTTCAGAGTGGGTATACGGAAATTTAAACAGAGATATTCAGCCTCGAATTGATAATTTGTTATGCTGACAAAGAAGACTGCGAGGCGACGATAAAGGTCGTGGAATAGCAGACGCTGTTCGTAAGTTCAAGATGCGGTTCTATGACGTCGTACCACGCGAGAGGCCAAAATATTTAAAAAAAGAACCATACGTCTAGATGCATTGCAAAATGTTGTGACTAGTTTGAAATGTAATTTTGTTGAGTGTGGTTTGCTTTGTTTTAATGTAGATTGCCTTCAATATCTGAAGGTTGTTTTCCATGTGTGTATGGGTTAGTATTATTATGTTATCACCAAATATCGGTCTAATATTATGTACATGGCTATGTTTTTCTTACAAATGAAGTTTAATAGAATTAAGACCGGAAAGGTGTTTATTTAAATGTCCGTATAATTATACTTGAGATGGCTCATGTGAGGTGAAATTATAGATCAATGAGAGACTTAATAAAAAAATATCCAAATGTTGTAAATTTTTTCTTTATTTTCAACCGAAATTTAGTAAACATACGAAATTTAGAATATAATAGACATCCAATGTCTGTTATATTTAGCAATACACAAGCAATAAACACACTCGCGCTCAAACGCACACAAACATATATATGTATGTGTGTGTGTTTGTCTGTGTGTGTATATATTTGGATAATTCAAATATATATATATACACACACACATATATATATATATATATGTATATATATATATATATATATATATATATACATAAATATATATATATACATAAATATATATATATATATATATATATATATATATATATAATTTTACTTAATTCTAATATAAATTATCGAAATATGACATTTTTAATTTATTTAAATATATCTTATTTTTAAATATATTAAATATTCACTTAGGAAGAGTTTTTCTAATTATGATTTTTATTTTTAAACATTACGTTATCTTTATGATTTAAAGTTTTTTTGTTTTTTTAAACGCCATTTTATTCTTCTCTTAGTTGCAAACTAAAATTTCACTCAATATATAACCCCAGTTTAATGTCATAATGTTAATATCCGGGCTTAATTATATAACACATCTACTCTTTAAGACTAATACCTTCTTTCTCCTCCTGATCAATGTTTTGTGACTTTAATCTGGCATGAAATATTGAAATGGAGAAATTCTGTTTATGTTTTTTGACGGTTTTCTTTTTTTCTTTTTTCTTTTTTTTTTTTGTAACTGTCTCCGTTAAATCTCTAATTCTGATAAGAACTCAGTCTATACCGGGGTTAAATAAGTCTGACGAATTTTTTGTCAGGTGAAATAATCCTATTCTCCATATGAGGTAAATGTGGATATTATTGCGTACTCATTATACGCTCTGTAATAATAAATACATTGAGCTATTTTTGGGGATCAGTTTTAATATTTATATTACTAGGCTCCACTTGTATTATATACCAACTGATTTATTACCTTTACTATCTATCTCTCTCTCTCTCTCTCTCTCTCTCTCTCTATATATATATATATATATATATATATATATGAATAAAATATACTTTTGTTGTACGCTAAACAATGGTCAATATCAGTGATAGAGTGTGTGTATCTGTAAGCATTCTTCGCAAGATACTCAAGGAAAATACAGCAAAAAACAGTAGACCAGTGCTTTATTTTTATACTTGTAGAAATGCTATAATTTGTTTAAGAAATCTTTGGAAAAGCTTTGCCCATGTATACAATTACATGTTACAAAATACAATATTTGGATTTGGTACATCAGAAGACATCCTCTTCCTTTATTCGTATTGTACATTTTCAGATACATTCTATCTGGAAATTTTACTTAAACAAAACCTCACACTCACACACACACACGCGCGCGCACACACTCACACACACTCACACACACACACACACACACACACAGATATATATATATATATATATATATATATATATATATATATATATATAAGACATAATATATCAGGTTACTAATCCGTTTGTACATAATACAAGAGGAACCTAGTAATATAAAATATTAAAACTGACCCCCAAAAAGTGTTCAATAGATTTGTTGATATAGGGAAATATAATTAATGAACAATGAAATCCCAAATTACCGCATATGCGGAATAGCTAGACGAAGATATCAGTGAAACCCGATGAGAACTGAGTTCCTCGCAGCCCACACTGTGGTTGATAAGACAGACGACCGATATTTTCGTCTGCCGAAAATGGCTATTCCCGATATGAGGTAATTTAGGCTTTTATTGTTTATCACACACACACACACACACACACACACACACACACACATATATATATATATATATATATATATATATATATATATATATATATATATATCTTACTTATTATAAAACGCAGGTTGTGTGTGTGTGTGTCTGTACGTTTATATATTGGATCGGATTTCCTATATATTTTCAACTTCACAGGACTACGTAAAATTAACTAGCGGTGGTTCCGACAGCGCCAAAAATTGGAAAACACAATTGTTTTTGAACGAAATCAATTTGAAAACATGATAAAACCCGATTCTGTCGCCAGAATGAAAGGGGGACAACTCATATCGAGTTATACTTATTATAAAACCTAGGTTGTTTGTGCGTGGGTGTGTTCGTTTATATATAGGATCGGATTTCCTACATTTTTCAACCGATTTAAACAAAACATAACTTTTTCTTGGCAGGTAGTGTTTCTTATTGTCTTGCACACTTTTTTCTTTATTTTTACATTCAGAATGCTTTAAAATTTCCATTTACAATACAATTGTTTATAATAAAATTCTATTCAATCGGTAGACTCATAACGATTGAAAACAATGTTTTTGTTTGAGTTTGGGTTTGACCAATTCGTAAAAAAAAAAAAATTAGAAAAAACTAATTAAGACATGCGTGTCCGTCAACCTTAAACAATAATCTTTGTCAATTTTCTTTTTCAGTCTTTATCATGGTCGATACATGATCTATCTCTTACAGTTACATCCCCGGGCATCGCCGAGCTCTACTCTCTCTCTCTCTCTCTCTCTCTCTCTCTATATATATATATATATATATATATATATATATAACTAGACTCGTTTCGAAAAACCGTCGAATTTTTGATTTGCAAATAATCAAATCAATCTTGAGGGAAAAAAAGGTTTTAAAAAAAGAAAGAGCTACAAACATGAACTGCTGCCGAAAAAAATCGCACAGATGCAGGTCTGAAGCCCAAAGAAAAAACCCGATACGAGTAAACAACTATCTAACAAAAGAGATGAATACAACCGTAGAGCAGACCTAGATACACCTAGTGAGCCAGACAAACCTACCTAGGTTTCACCTAAACGGATCGTCAGGGAAAGTACGGTACTTTCCCTGACGTGCGTTTAGGTGAAACCTAGGTAGGTTTGTTTGTTTGTTTGTTTGTTTGGGTTTTATGGCATATCAACCACTGTGGGTTATTTAATGCTAAATCCAGTTTATATGAATTTTAAATGCTTATTTTGTATAGAATAAAAAACGTATAGCTGGAAACATTATTGTTTCAAAAAAAAATACGTAGAGCTGGCAACACTATTGTTTCAAAAACTTAGAGCTGGCAACATTATTTTTCTGAAAACATTATCTGAGACCTTGCTGTTGGATGCATTTTATCGCCATAACCAGGACGCGGATGTAGTTTACCGTCATACCCAGGACGTCTAGGTAGGTTTGTCTGGCTCAGTAGGTGTATATATATATATATATATATATATATATATATATATATATATATATATATATATATAATTCAAATTTGGTGTAATCCGTAACAAAAATGTTTGTAACTTAAAATCTACTTCTAACAATTTTAATATATTCTCTTTTTCTCTTTGTTTTCTTTCACAAAAATAAGTATATCTAAAAACGTGTCAATATTATAACATATATATTATAATTTTTTTCATACAGATAAAAACAATTTACTCTCTACAAAGATGCAACTTTTTTTTCAGTGTATTTAATTACACTTCTACTGGTGTGAAACAAAATGATTATGAACAATTTTATTTGTAAGCTGCATGTGAAACATCACTTTTTTTTATTTGTCTGAAAAATAAATATATATATAGACAAAAAAGTGACAGAGTGAAGCAATAGTGCTTGTTCATAGCAGTTTGTTGAGGAATTGTTGAGGTGTTAAAGTGATGGCTAGATCTGAAAAAAATTCTTTTCGAAAACAACGGTCAAGTGTTTAGGTACAGCATTTCCAAGCCTTCTAAGAATGAAGGGCGGGGGAGGAAAGGTGAGAATAGGAGATAGTAATACGATGAAAGAGGAAGAAGGGATAAATTCAAATGAAGTACAATTCATGGCACTGAAACGAAGTTGCATCTTTGTAGTGAGCAAATTTCTTTTGTCTATATGAAAAAAAAAAATTCCTCTACTGTAGGTATTGTGCCCTCTTTGAATTAATGTTGTGAACTTTAAAATGTATATATTATTTTCGTTCTCATTACATTCGCATATATGTGTGTGTGTGTCCTTACTGTTTTAATCTCTGTGAATAGTCAGATATACGCATAGAAGCAGGGTTATATTAATAAATGTATAAATATATGTTTCGCTATTCGTGACATTTCAGTTTTATAAATATATAAAGGAAGTGCACCTCATTCAGATTGAACCCACTGTCTTAACAATTAGAGAGAGCAGTACTAATGTTTAATACACGATCAGCCGCCCATCAATATACATCTATATTTATTTTCTTAAAACACAAGAAGTAAGGAAAAATCAAAATAGAAAGAGACGACAAAAAAAAATTAATAAATCGATATCGAAAATGAAAAATGCAGAAATAATAATAATAATAATAATAATAATAATAATAATAATAATAATACAAAAAAAAACTTGTGAAATAAATAATAAAACGGGACGAAGAATGGAAGAAAACTGAGGATAAATTATTAGGCTGACATTAACAATACGAAATCTCCGTCAATAATATTGGGGAAATATATTGGAATTTCTTTATTTTTCTACAAGTGTGGTACTTGAATCTTTCCACTCTGAGGACCTTGAGATTATTTCTCTAAATATCTTTTGTCCATCAAGATGGTGCCTTTTGTGTGCATCTTGCTTATTCGTTGGTTATTCAATAAAAAAATAGAAAGGCGCAAAACGAAAGAAAATACAAAGGACACCCATAAAATGAACTCTCCATAATATTCAAAATAAGCAAATAAATACATTCACAAACATTAAGCAAGGTAATAAACTGTTGAATAAAACAAGAAAATGGTGAAAATGAATTACAGTCACGATATGTGCCGTCAATTCATTTGCCGAAAACTATCAAATGAATATTAAAAACAATTGTTATAGGGCATTATTTGAATTTCAACTACTAATATTATTCTCAATCGTAGTTTTTGACGTTCTGCTTTGAAGGCGTTTTCAATTTCTTTCGTTACATTTTCGCTTGAACGAATAAAATAAGATTTTACCAAGCGTAAGTACTTTTCAAGATCTTTTCAATTGTCCTTGAGGTTGAATGTCTTGGGGACAGAGAGAGCCTTTTATCGAAAGAAATGTTGTGGATGCAAAACTGATTTTTATTTATTCATTTATTTCGGCGAAATGAAAAATACCAAAGAGATCTCATCCTTTGTTTCCGGGACAGATTCAAAATGGCCGAATTTGTTATTTGCTGAGAGGACGTCTCGCGTGCTTATGAATATTTGCGATGGAATTGTTCGTGATTTCAAATCAATTTCAATTCTTTTATTTACTTTTGATGACATTCCCCGATGTTTTTAGATTTTTTTACGTTTAGTAATAGTATGTTTTGTTTATTCAATCAGTTTTTCAAGTGTTTTCATAAACACACTGCAAGTAAGACAAAAGTTAATCGATGTTCCTTTTCATCTCCGTTGAACCCTTTATTTTGCATGTGCGTGCTAAAATGCTTTTAGTTACAAATGTGTAAATAATTTTGCAAAAATAATTACGCTTATACATACATACATACGCACATAGTACGCTTATACAGTCACACACACACACATATATATATATGAATGAATGAATCATTTCTTTATCAATCCGATATTTTTTATCTCTTTAAAGTTATTTTCATTCGATACTCTTATTTGGGTAGACGCCCCGTTTATTTATTAAACAGTATTTTTTTTTGGTTTACCGTCCTGAATATTCGAGGAATCTTATTAAAAAAAAATATGCGCATTGCGATAAGATTCGAATCTCTGTCACTCTGCCGGAGAACGCGTATTTTTTCTTTAATAATATTACACTATTATTCAAGATGGCGAGAGACAATAACATAAAACGGAGCATTAACCCATATATGAGTACCCACTAAAAATAACATTTAAATTGATAAATCTCTGTCTATTACAATTACTTTGTTTACGTTCAGATACGAAACTGAGCAGACAAATTAAATTTCGAGCAATCTATGAAGGTGAGGATTTCGTTTAAAGGCACGGTTTAGACAATTAATATCTGTATCGGTTGAAGCGGACCTAACGACAGTTTACCTCTCACCAGAGTCACGCAGCTTCGAATCCTACTGGAGAGCGCATATCTTTGTCGAATATTCAGACCGGTAGACGAAACTTAAATATACTTTAATAAATAAACTGACCATCAACTCAAATATGAATTTCCACTAAAAATATAACGTTTAAAGTGATATATATATATATATATATATATATATATATATATATATATATATATATATATATATATATATATAGAGAGAGAGAGAGAGAGAGATAGATAGTAATATGTGCATATACGGGTATCTATATTAGGTGTGCGACTAAATTTTCGCTGGATTACCAGCGTATCGAGGTCAAGATTTATATTTTGTATATTTTTAACAACATAGATCGTGTGCCCGATGAGCTAGTAATCCAGCGAATCTTTAGTCGCACACCAAAACGTAGGTACACGTATATGTACTAGTTAATATGTATCTTTACTCTGTATAACCACATCGAGCACCATTATTATGTTTACATTGCATGTATAAATTTTACGATTTTTTATTTGCTTGGCCCCTTATACACAACAACACGCGCGTATACCCTTGCATATATCTGGCCGATATCATTTATCTTTCTTATAACTGCATAGATAGATAGATAGATAGATAGATAGATAGATAGATAGATAGATGTAATCTTTATTTCAAGAATGGAATTGAAACTCATTTTTTAACCTGTAAAAAAAACATATCTTTGTATCTGTGCGAAATTTTGCTTTAGATTAAAAACTAACAAAATGCCAAATATATAAAACAATTTTGAAACTTCAACATCTGTCTATATTTCTGAGATGAGGTATTATGTACACAATTTAAATTATTCGGACTATTGTCCTCATCTTTGTCGCCATATTTATCACAACGTTTCGGCCCTTCATTATATCTCTATATTTCTGAGATGAGGTATTATGTATACTATTTACATTATTTGGACTATTGTCCTCATCTTTGACGCCATATTTATCACTACGTTTCGGCCCTTCAGTATCTGTCTATATTTCTGAGATGAGGTATTATGTATACTATTTACATTATTCGGACTATTGTCCTCATCTTTGACGCCATATTGAACACAACGTTTCGGCCCTTCATTATCCGTCTATATTTCTGAGATGAGGCATTATGTACACTATCTACATTATTTGGACAATTGTCCTCATCTTTGTCGCCATATTTATTACAACGTTTCGACCGTTGTATGCTCCGGCCTTCTTCAGGCGGTTGGAATGTCGAAATGAACCGGATATTTCATTCGCTGGGGTAGACTGTTCTAGTTCCACGTTCCAAGGACATATAGCACAGTGGATAAAGTCGTTAGTTAGATCCAGTGACAGGACCCAAATAGTCTGAGTTCAATACTCGGTTAAGCCAGTGGAGAACTTGGAGAGAGTAATTATAGGAGTTAACTGAGAAATGACACCCCTTAAACATAGCAGGTGGAACTAGAACAGTTTACATATGGCGACAAAGATGAGGACAATAGTTCAAATAATGTAAACAGTGTACATAATACCTCGTCTCAGAACTATAGACAGATGTATAATGTGATTTTAAAACACTTTAACATGTTTTACCAATGATCCGTCGTTAGCCAAAAAATACATTGATTTCGAGGTTACAAAGTCTATGTTACTGAAACCGCGTGTTCTTGATTCGGGATTTGATTAATCCAATGTTAATATGTTGGTTATGCACGGTCGGAACTACCAGTTAGTGCTAACTAACGCAGTAATTGGCAGTTCCGATCAAGCATCTCGTAGGGCACTGAATTTTTTACTTGTCTCTGATATGTCTGGAATCAAAATATTCTCGATTTATATTTGATATTCTTATTGCATAAATATCAACGGTCTCAATTAGGTTCCGCCAATCGTTATTTGTTAGTCACTCTAGATTAAATCGTGACCATTTTGTCAGACTCCCAGAGCGCCACCAGCGATTTTCGTATTGTATACCACCTACGTCATCGGAATGAAGCCAAATCCATCACGCATGTTGTGAGATTTACAGCTAAGAATCCCAAAGCTACCTCCACAGCGGCGAATCATCCTCAGATCCATCATATTTTATTTTTATTAAAAAAAGTTTCATTTCCATAGATTTTTCTACACGCAAAACAAACATAGAAAGTAATGCTTCGTCGAATGCAGCAATCTTAACGTTGTCAAGTCACAGCTCAATCGATATCTATCAACATAATCTGAACTTTTCATTTTCTCCGCGTAGGTCTATACAACTTTATTCAGTAACCCCATCCTGGGTATGACGATAAACTACGTCCAACCGCAAGGCCTCTCTTCCGGAGGTTTTGAGGAGCATGCAACCACCTCTTCATTGCTGGTGCTCCCAGGTCCAAATATGAGCAAATAGTTTACACCCAGACTTGGCTCAAAATACTATGAAAATAGGTTTTAATACCAGAAATACTTTGTAAAAATATATATTACCAGCAATACATATAAAAAATTACCAACAATAAAAAATTTGTCAGCTTTAAATAAACCAATTGTGATTGATATGCCATAAAACAAACCAAACCAAGTGAGTAATTTACAAAATGCTTTTTCGAAAATAAAACCATCCAAGATTGTAAATTTCCTAAAAGTAGTTGGATCTCAAAAATATGAGTAATTGAAAAATGGTTCATATATATATATATATATATATATATATATATATATATATATATATATATATATATATATATATATATATATATATACACCATTCTTTTACCAAACTATCGCTATGAATCTATTTCAAAATATTGTTGGCACAAAATGATACACTGAATTTGATATGCCATAAGACAAAACAACCAAACAATCATTCAGTAACCAGGTACCTTGCGCGACTTCGCATTTTGTGAATAAATATTGCACAAAGTACGTAATGATGTGATTAATATGAACCACTAGCTTAATTGCTAACGTATTTTCCAAGTTAGAAATGATCGCAATATTTTTTAAATATTTTTTTAAATATTTGGGGGTGGAGATTATCAATACGATATGTGGTTTAAATAATTTGAGAGTTTGAAAGAGGACAACGTAAAATTAAAACCAACAAATACAATATCAAAAGCGTAAAATGATCTGCTAGATTTAAAGCAAATAATCAACTAGGAAATTCGGAGAACTTGAGAATGTCTGTTTATCACTACTTAATAATAGCAACGGATTTGTTAATTTATAATGTGTTTACGTTAGGGGTACAAAGTAATAGTCAATAAGCTATTCTGGGGTTACACAACTAATTTCTAGTCGTGGGTAATTTGAAGTTCAAGCCCTGCGCTCCGTTTCTAATAAAAAAATTCCCGAGTAGTTCCATTTAAGCGTAAATATACATGCTTAATTCGAAAATAACAAAGAAATTTGGGTAAAATATACCGTTTTGGAGTTTTAGACAATAAAATTTCGAACTTATTCGCGATGAAATTTTTTCTGCATTCTCACTATTCACTACAATCGGCGTAGGGATATTTGTGAATTATATTTAGGAAAACTATACAAAGTGTGTATTATATGAAATAAAATATATTAAAGTCAACATTCATGAAACACATTTATTTCCACTGAAGTCGAACATATGAAAATGACAGTTTTCGATACAATCAACCTGCACGATAATTCACTTTTGACAACGTTCAACATGATTCACCATCCTTTTCGGTTGCGCACGATTCCACGACTGTACCACTTGCTTATTTAGGCGCACAAAATTTACGGTACCACAAGTCACCATTCATTATGGCTTGTTCAGATCCATAAAAGTTTCTCACGGTTACCGCCACTTGTGCTAACATCGGTCTTCCCTGTAAAAGGTACCCAACCTCGGGATGTCTTCTTTCCTGCGCGTTGTTGATGAACGAATTGCTCGGCTTTCGTCCGTTACATTTTATTCCGCTTTAAAGTGTTCAGCACACTGAAAATGATTCACGGTGCTTGCGTCATATAGCGCTATCATTCTGCGATGGATTTCTGCAGGTTTCGATTCTTCTGCCCACAGAATGTTATCGTCATTCCCCATGTATAATACCCATTTTTTTCTAAAAAATAATAAGCAAAATTAAGTGTTCTTATTATGCACACCTACAAAAAAATCTTTAAAAAATTGCCGTAAGATAAAATAAGAATTACTATAAAACTAAATTTGAATAATATTATTGTATGATTAAAATCATTTTTTAAAAAATAAGAGTAGGAAACGCTGGTCGTAATAAAATTGGAGAAGTAAAATTTATAGGGTTTGATTACCAAACAAGGGGTGCGTATTATGCATGAGCAGAAGCATTTTCCACTCTTTCAGCCTAATTTTAGGTATGCGTATTATGGATGAAGTCGTATTATACATGGGGAATTACGGTTTTTCTCGGTGAGTAGCGCGTCCATAAGCCTGAACTCCTTGCTCCGTGTCACTCGACTGATCGATGGAATGCGGAACACGTTTAGTTTTCCTGTCATCCCATATGCCCGTGACGTGTCGTTCCCATATCAGTGGCTTTCTTTCTTTTTTCAGTGTAATTTCAAAACTGCTTTTACTGTCTGATTTACTCTCGTATATGTGGAGATAGTTGTAAACTGAAGACAACATGTTATCAGCAAACGGGTTTTCTCTAACTGCTTGTATTATGACACATTTTTGGCTATAATCACTTACAACGAATTCGATTTGATGTGAAACAGTATTCAAATTACCATATATCAGATTACTGATTTTTGGAATATCGTTGGGACAAAATATTTTCTATACCCATTTAATATATAGGAGAAATTCTCTGATAGTAATACACCTGATTCTTATATAATCACTTGTCATTCGAGTTGGGCCATTCTGGAATGCTGTTATATAATATTGGTCGTCCTATGTGCCATTGAATACTGGACAATCTCTTCACAAATGAAGAAAAAAACTTGAAGCATCAGAAATATAGTTCTACACAAGGATGCTGGGGATATGTGAGTAAGGACGAAGTTTTAAGGAAAATGGAAACAAAAAGGCCAGTTCTACTTAGAATCAGAAAAAAGAAACAGTTTATCTTTCAAGAACACAACATGAGAAAACAGGGCTTAGAGAATGTAACACCCACATGATATATTTAAAGTAAGAGGGACAGTGGAAAATTGAGAATAACATACCTGACGAGTTTTTTTTTATGGTTTGGCTGAAGAGTGATTACGAGTGATAAAAAATGACAGAATTTACTAAGAGCTACAAAGGACATAAAGTTGTAGGAAAGCATGATCACTTTCGTCTGTAAGCAACACAAAACGTACAAGAAGATGTTGAATAATTCCTCATTTTCCTTTGTTTCAGGGAGCACCTGACCGCTAGTCTGACAAAATATCGTCTCACATAAAAAAGCATTCGATGAAGACAATTATTGTCCATTTTCCCGGCGCTAAGAAATAATTGCAGACACTGAAATTGGTCGGGCAACTTTCACGGAGAACAAACAGTGACTTTAGGTTTGGTTAGATTTGCATCAAGTATTCCAAGAATATTTAACATGGAAATTATTCCGCGGCTTTATTTTGAGAGAATCTGTTATCCCCTTGCCCTTTTATGCATTTTTCTGACCTTTATATACGATACAATGTGTCATCCTTAACTAATTTTCTACGCCAGAAGTACAGTTTGATTTATCAAACGAAATATCTGAAAGTTGTTCAAGAAATTTGCAACTCCGGTATTTGACGCCCTATAAGGCGCACTTGTTTTTTACTAAAAAAATATCATTTAAAATTCTCCTCAAAACTTATATGCCATATGTAGGCATAAAATACACGATAGTCGGCCGAAATTAACTACCTGGCAAATCCTATTAGCTTAGACTTTAGAGAAACTTTCATATAACTATTATCATTATTTAAAAGGCTATTATGCAGATTAGAATTGTTATAGATAATATTCATTATATTAATTTCATCATGTCTAATATTACTACTTTTTTTCACTAAAATTATATGTAATAAATTCAAATTATATATTTGTAAAATATATTTGTTTTATTAATATTTTTCTTGCGATACCTTCAGGATGCATAAGTATAAATACAATAGGAATGTTTATATCCTTATTATTCCAATAAGACATGTACAAGAAGCAGGTTGAACAGATCATATAAAAGAAAATTTGGGACTGAATTTTAAAGGTAACTGTATTGTTTTGCTTAAATGTAATAACTGCTTGATTTTTATTTTGTTTTCTTATCTTTCGATATATTAAAGATTTTCCAGGCTCGTGTTCTATTTTCCTATTATTTTTATTTAATTATAATCATGGCTTGTTTAAACAAAATAATATCTCATAAATATAGCCTAGGCTGTACCATTTCCTAATGATTTTACTAAGTATACTGATTACAACTGTTTTATTTGCCCTGCTGAAATTGGGGTGCGTCATATACACCCGCACGTCTTATATACCGACAAATACGGTAATTTGTACGACAAACATGCTAGTCAAATATTGGCTGACATTCCTAGCAGTAGTTATGCCATGACTTTAAAAAAAGTTAACCTGAGAATTGGTCATAACCCTAGAACACTAACCATGGGCATATATTAACCAGCTCAAATTTTCCTATTTTTAATTACAATTTTCAGTAACTGACTTTCTTATCTAAATAAGGTTTTGCAGTTCCTTTTAATGTTAACTCAAAGTACAAAGTTTGAATTGCCTGCATGTAAAATATTTCAAATAAAGATTTATATTTAATATTTTTATTGATATTTTCAAAATCGTGTATGATATAGCCATGTTTAGTAGTGGTGTAACTTTAACTGATGGTTAGTGTTCTAGATTTAAACACTTCAATAGCCCATTTTTTCCATAGAATATTATATCCACAGCGTAAAACCAGTTCAGAGATGTCTAAGGTATCAGCTATATAGAACCGTTTTTCAGAGATCAAAGTTTTAAATGTCTTCAAGCCAAAGAATTTTCTAGGGATTAAGGAAGACAGCATTTCATTGGGTCTTAAAGACTAGCGGTAAGTAAATCCCAAACGAAGAAATTTGCCAAATGACATAAAAACGCATCAGTTGAAGACTTTGAAAAGCAGTAACAGCTATAATGGGCAGCACTAGAAATAGGAATAAAAATAATGATATGATCTATTAGATGAACTTCCTCGTTCTGTTAAACAAATGTTTTATAACTTTCAAAATAAAGAATACCTTTGTCCTATATAGCTGATATTCCAAGCAATAGACTTGACATAAAGTTAAAAAAATATTAACTGGCGAAATCGTTTTATGCCCTTCAATAGCCGACTCTGCTATAGATCATTATATCCATAACGTACAACCAGCTCAGAAATGTCTATATTAGTATCTTTTATAAGCCAGCCATAATTTGCCGGCTATTTAGTGCTAGGAAGAATACTGCTTTCCTGTACACCAATTACTAATATTAGCATTAGAGTAACCATTGATACGTTAACACTGAATGAAAATATAGAAAGACGAGATTCACTCCTGTAACAAAGAAAATATTTATATTTAATAAGATAAATACAAGCTAAATACACATATTAAAAAGATTTACACATGTCCCAAAACAAATGATTGTTTATATTGCCGAAAAGACAAGAATATATAACAGAACAATGAACAAAGAAATAACAAACCTGCCTTATGGTTTTTGACCGTCTAGGTGAATCAAAATTACTTTTTTCTCCACGTTAGGCTGGGGACATGTCCATTTTTCACGTGTGTGGACGCCCTGGTGGTTAGAAAGGTATTAACCGTTCCTCAAACGTAAGCAACGAAAAAACGATGAATAGTTCTCCTCTATAAAGGAGCTGAACTCCTATGCGTTCAACCCATTGGAAAACAACTGTTGTCTCTCTACATCTAAGTTATAAGCTATATAAAACTGTTTTTCATATATCAAAGTTTTAAATGGCTTCAAACCACTAAATCTTCTAGTGATTAAAGAAGACAGAATTTCATTGGATCTTAAAGACTAGCGGTACATAATCCCAAACGAAGAACTTTGCCAAATGACAGAAAACACATCATTTCAAGACTTTCAAAAGCAGTAAGAGCTATAAAGGACAGCAATAGAAATAGGAATAAAAATAACGTTATATTCTAATAGATGAACTTCCGCATTTCGTTAAACGATTATTGGAAGGAAAGTAACATCAGTAGGCGAAAAAGCGATAACAGCATTTGGATATATGCGGATTAGTTTTGTTGAAACAGTATTGAGAAAAATATTTTATAACTTTCAACCGGGAGGAAAGGTAACTCATCGGTCAATGAAAGTAGGATGTTTCTTGTATAAAAAGGTTAATCAACCTATTACTGTTATCATGCTGCCTATATCTCCCATTAATATCTTACCTCACTGAAATCGGCAGTAAAATGCTAAGGAAGCAACCATTGTTAATATAGAAAAGAAATATTTTCTGCAAATTTTCCGTGAAAGTTACTGGTATACGAATTCTGTTGCGCTCGATGTGCATGTTTCTCCGTTTCTGGCTACATCTATGATTCATTTAAAATCATTTAAAAATGTTCTTCAGTTTACATCATGGCAAATTGCACAGGAGAATGGTAGACGATTTCTTCGCCTGCAGAATGCAAAACTCACACGATTAAAGAAATTTAGTGATTGTCCTTTTACATGGGCCGTCGCATCCCCACGAGTAAAAGAAGCTTCTTTATACAAGGGTGATATTATCGACTCTATCTTCTCATAGACTTTTTTCCAAAAAAGTCGACATCATATTAGTCAAATAATAGCTGGGGCACATTTTATGAATTCATACAATTTCCAGGGGTATTTTCGCGTACGTGAATATAACAAATTCGGCTGAAATTCGAACTCAGATCTCCGATTTCACATTCCGAGCGGCGATCCATTACACCACACGCATATCCATCAGTTTATATAGTGATCTGCTTAAATGTTGAAAAGATATTTCTAATTTGTGTTTGTGAACTGATATGATTTAAATACACAAATGTACCAGGGATATCCCTGAAGTATCGTACAGATAGACATAAATTAACGGCAATTATATAATTCGAAACATAAAATAAGTAGACTATCATTTGTACAATCTGAATCTATATAATACTAAAAGTCTGTGGTCGCGTGCATGCTTACGTGGTGCGTCTGTCCGGCGCGTAATGATTCGCGATTTTTTTATTCAGTGAGTATTTTTATTCAAACAGATTATTTTTTAAGTTAAAGACAGACACAAAGAGATCCCGATTTGCTGTTTCGTCCAGTTGTTTGTAGAGCATTTATTTATAATTCCGCTTTCTTTAAACGAACAATGTTTTAAATATTTAAAAAAAAAAAAAAATTCTTGGCATATTTAAAATATTTCCAAGTGAATATGATTTTAAATACTTTTGACCTATTAAAATATTTTTAAGTTAATCTGATTTAAAGTTCAAGTATATCGCGGAAGTTCTATACCTATTAAATACTGTAAACACTCAGTAAAACATGAACTTGTAAACCAGACCAATGGCGACATGAACGAAATGAAATATTTAACTTAATCTTAATAAAATTTACCTTGATTTCAATGGAAATTTGAAATCAACTTCAATGTTTTACACCCTTAACCGTCAGTGACCTAACGGGTCACGTATAGTCTAGTTCTTAATATTAAGAGCGTTCGTAGGTTATGTTTCACAAATCTGACTTCTACCATAAAACATGGGAAAAGATTTGTAATATGTTTTTTTAGGCTAAAGGTCAAAATTAAATTTTGGGTAACAGGCATTTCTTTTCTACTTTTTAACGTTATTTTCTGATGGTAATTTTCTGTGGTATATGATTTGGAGTAATGAAAAGAGGGTGGGTCACGTTAACCAGGAGAGAAAGAGTAATTCATTGTCCCGGTAGAATGTACAGCACAGATTCCCATTCAATAAATAAATAAAAACAAAATCTCAGCATTTACTAATGATAAATATGTCAATTAATTTCGGAGGGAACAGACTGGAAATTGTTAACACAATTCGAGACAACATCGATGAAGAAACAGGTTTTTGGAATTTCTCGTATCCACCTGCAAGAAGAGGAATTTAAAAAAAAATAACACCGACACTCTCTCGCCTGCCAGCCTACCAGGCATCACCTTAGGACAAAGAAGAAGAGGAAAAAAAGCGGACAATCTGCGCTGAAATGATCACTGTTATTTACGGGCTGTTGGCACGCAACCGAGATATATAGAGGAAGTTTCTCAGTTTCTCAGCTGCGCAACGAATCAACGATCACCTCATACCGTGGGGATGATAAGTCATGATGTGTATTATGATTTCTGATGAGTAAAAAAAAAAAATGGTCCTCGTAGAATTCTTACTGCATATTCAGATAGACAGCACAATAAGAATTTCTGAAATTCTCGATTGGTGAAAGCTGTTATCCAAGCAAACCGATACAGTTATTGTAAAGCATTTATAATTATGGAAAACTCAAACTTAAACACAGTCAAGCTAAAAAAAAAAAAAATGTGCGTTAAACACTCCATGCTTAGAATGATTGAAAGCATGAATTTCATAATGGTATCCTGGCCTCTTATCTTATCTGTACCATTCAAGTGGCATTTATCTGGGTGACCGTTATACATAGAGGATCCTTTTTTTTTGTTTTCAGAATTCGAAGAATGGTTCCAATCATATGACGCCACATTTTTCGCGGAGAGCATTTATTTTATCGACCACTGATGGAGCAAATGCATCAATCATTTTAGATTATCCGTAGAAAGTAACAAAGTAGTTATTTGATAGCATACTCTTGTGTTAATCTTCACAGTTTCCTCACGCTACTTGTAAAAATGGTCTGTAGGAAAAGTATAGAAATTGTGGTTTGTAAGATATTTAATGCTAATGAGAAGATACATTGTTCAATAACAAATGTATTCCCTATTATTTTCGCTAATTTAGGACAATTTGGATGCACCGAATCACAAAATCACATTGGATTTCCTCAATCAGATCAGATTTCTGAGCTATGGCCAGATGTTAATTTTTACGTTTTTACTTCCATTGACATGTCCATTAAAATATCTCCATATGCAACATATTTCACATGATAAAATAATTATTATGTTAATTATAAACATATTAATTTTTACCCATCAGAAATATATTCAAAAACAATAGCTACATAAATATTAAAAGATTCTCCAAAAATATTTATAAACCAATAATACAAAAAAAAAAGACTCAGAACACTCCAAATAAACTGTACAAAACCATACAAATCAGAAAAGTTTTATTATTAATCCTTATAATTGAGGTATGTCGCCAAAATATCACGCGGACGTAGTAGTAAAAATATCACATGACTTTTTAGGGCTAATTAGGAATAAGTAAATTATATAATTTATGAGCCAATATAACAAAATATAAATGTCATGATATTTGAGCTCAACGACAGCGTCCCTCAGATTGTACTAAGGTCCATGGCACCTAAGCTGCTGATATTCAAGACCTCATTTCCTTCCACACACACGATTCAGCACCACTGACAAAATCTCGAAGGGATCAGACACCATCAGCGTCGTCTACGCCAAGAGCTTAGTTCTCTTTTATACCCATTACTTCTACGCATACACAAACTATCTCACACAAACACACTGGTATCCATAATTTAATCTTTTTCATGTACATACGCAATACAGTTGTACTATACAGAAGAACTATTTTATCAAACAGAAAAAAAGACATTACTGACTCAATACATTTGAACCAACTGTATTTATCAGCTTGTATTTCTTACTATTAAGTTGTGATTTTTATATGATTTTATTCTTTTCAATGAATGTCATGAGATTGATTTCAAAGGTCAAATTATGGGTAGCCCCGAAAAGTTTTTATTATTGTACCGAATACCGACACTCCACTTTTTAACGTTTGACTAAAACATATAGAATTTCTAGAACATATACAGGTATTTTCACTTTTTATGATACACTATTTCGCTTAAGAAATAATCTATGAATAGATAAATGAACCAAATTAAGTCGAATTGGTATTTTTATTTTACAGGTGAATGAAATGTCTTCGACCAGATTCATTTTTTATAAAACCGATTTATTTTTTCAAACAAGAATTCAGTCAAGGTTACCAGGATAAAGCTTAGGCGTCACGCATGTTATGTAAGACATGTACTGAGTATTTGATTCGGTGGACCAAGAACAGGTGAACCGGACCATATGTTGAAGCAATATTCAAAGAAAAGAATTTTAAATATATATCTATGCAGGATAGATTTTGTAAGTAGCCAGAATTGTATAGCACGACGTAAAGCAACCGATTTTTTAGTGGTAGACTTAGCTATGGATTCAATATAGTATTTCGACTTCATATCAGCCATGAATTTTAAACCGACAATTCGAAACGAGTTATTTTCATGGGGGTTAGCATCAGCCATGCTGATAGGCGAGAGGAGTAATTTTTAAGCGATTAACAGAGATAAGTTTCATAGTGGAAGCGTTACATTTTATAAACTAATTCATACTTCCGTTAACTACAAACTGTAGGTCATTTTTAGATCACCTTCCAATTTACCTTATCGAACCGCTTAAACTTACTTTGTTTGTTTGTTTGTTTGTTTGGGTTTTATGGCATATCAACCACTGTGGGTTATTTAATGCCAAATCAAGTTTATATATATATATATGCCAAATATATGAATTATAAATGCCTATTTTGTATGGAACATTTTTAGCAAGCTAGAGCTTATTTGCTTGCACATTGCAAAATAATCCTAGATATTTTTTGTTTAAGTCAAGAATTTCCATTTGATTGCTGATTGTTTTGTTTAACGGCATCTCAACCTTTGTGGTCACTCCATGCCGAAATTGATTTTGAGTGACTTCAAAAGTCAAAAACGCATAGCTGGCAACATTATTGTTTCAAAAACGTATAGCTGGCAACATTATTGTTTCAAAAACGGATAACTGGCAAAATTATTGTTTCAAAAATCTATAGCTGGCAACATTATTTTTCCGAAAACATTATCTGAGGCCTTGCTGTTGGATGTAGTTTATCGTCATGCCCAGGACGTCTTAAACTTACTATCGATACGGTAGTAAATGTTTGTGTCATTATCATAGATACGGAGTTAAGATTAAAAAAATTATTAATAATAGTTGAATAATAATAAGTATGTTTGGTTAGTAAACGTTTGTACATAAATTTTCGTTCGTCACTCGTATAAAAAAAAATTATTGGCTCCTGAAAGATGAAGCGATGAAGCTTCAAGAACAATTGAAAAAAAGACAAATATTTATAAAGATAAGCTTCAAAAAACGGTACACAATCTTGAACGTAAATAAAAAATTATCATTTACGTATTGCGATTCGAGCACAAAGGAATGAGTAAATATCTATTTTTCACGAAAAGTAAAACACAATGAGAAGCAATTATAAACAAAGAAATAGAGATGAAAAAGTTCTACAATTATATTTTTATACATCCAATGATTTTATTGTATTTGGAGTTAAGAAAGAGGAACTCGTCTTTATTTATTTGTATTTCATTGAACTTCTTGTAGCTTCAAAAGATAATCTATAATCAGAGATTGAATGTAAAAAAAGAGAAGGAATATATAAAAGAAGACGTATATATAAAATGACAACGAGGAACAAAGAGATGTTGAGTGTGAGAGATTGCGTATGCGCATAAGAAATGTTTGTTTGCAAAATTCCAAAACCATCGAAATAAAACAGGGATAAAAAGACAGATAGAAAGATATGTACTGGAAAAATGAGAGAGATTTAAGAAAAAGCAACCGAATAAAAGAACAAAGAAATGTAAAGATAGAAGAGAAGATTAAATAAAGAATTAAAAAAAAAATTGGGAAAATAAATTAATGTGAAGGCGTATGTGATAAGAGAGAGAGCGAGAAAAAATGCTGAAGTTGCCTACAAACACTTGAGGAAAGATCTCAACAATGCTACAAAATCTAAAGCGTTTTTAACAAGAATGAAGAGTTTCCAAGGAGTAGTACGAGGAAAAAAAAAATTACCCATAACAAACATCGTTGTTTTTACATTTTCAAAACATTCATAGTTATTGTTCATTTCGATTATAAAATGTCATCAATTGGTCCATACTTTAAAGACATTCCTTCAATAGCAGGTTGATTTTGTAAATATAACAAAAACAGAAATAATTTCCAAACGTTTTCCCTCATTTATGAACACTTCAAAAAATGTTTTTCTCATAGTTTTCCTTCCGAGATAAATCTGATATTTAGTCTGAATAATTGGTTTTATTTTTCTTTATTTGTAAATAGATTAATTCATAATAACATTTTATTGTAAATATTTATAATGATTTCCAACTTTGATTTATTTAGTTAGATTTTCGGCTATTTTCAATTCGTTTTGAAGGTATATGCAAAGTATATGTATATATATATATATATATATATATATATATATATATATATATATATGCATAGGCACATATATATGTATATCTGTATGTGAGCATATATAAATATGCGCGCAAACACAGACACACTCGCACGCACACGCACACGCACGCACATATATATATATATAGAGAGAGAGAGAGAGACAGAAAGAGAGAGACAGAAAGAGAGAGAGAGAGAGATAGAGATGAATATTACAACTATTACTGCAACTACATATACAGTTGTTAGTGAAAGTTTCGTTCAAGTTTTGTACTAAACGGAGATGAACAAATGTATATTTATTAGTAGTATAAAATTTATTTCTGCAATATTACATCGAGCACTGTTATTACCCACAGCTTTTAGTGAGCGCATACACGCACACACATACACGCACACACACGCGCACACATACATATACACACATATACACACATATACTCATATATATATATATATATATATATATATATATATATATATATATATATATATATATATATATATACATTTTGTGATTGAGTATTTCTACACACTCACACATATAGGGATTTACTAACCGTCGCGTGTATGGGGTGCCCTCGATGTCGGATCTCACTACTTATTCGTAATTGATCTTGCCATTACACGTCGTCGAATCATTATAATTCTTATTGGTTGGTACTTATATCCTTAGTTAGTAAGTTAGGTAGCATACACTTTATGTTCTGCCAGTAAGTCATAAATAATGGACTATTCCTCACTGATTACCAAGAAAGATGGTAAAGAAACGTCGGTGTCGCTTTTTGTCTTCAAGTAAGAAAGCGAAAGAAAGAAGGAAACAAATGGCAGTTCATGGAGGGTATAGCACTGTCATCTTTTTAACGTCTGCTTCAATGAAATGGTAAAACCTCTCAAATTCTAATTATTTCATTTGTACATTCTTAAGTTTTATTTAAATAACTTTATACTTATGATGTTATTACAATATTTTGTTATAAGGTTAAAGCTTAATTATTTAACGATGCAGTTAGGGAATTTCTATGGTATTCCAAACTCGTAAGAGACGCACGGATTTTCATTTATTATTAAAGAAAGAATTACGATTCATCACAAAATTCAAATAAGAAACATTTGAAATTCCTTGTTTATATCAAAATATATTTATTTGTATCTGAAATTTATTTTTATTAATCCGATAATATATACAATTGCTATAAACTTTATTTTTTTCAGGATATACATATTTAATTTGACGCAAGTGTTTTGTTTTGATTTTATGTAAAGTTAAAATTAATAACAGAGAAAGTGAATTCATACTAAAGGAAAATGATATTTTCGATTGGAATTGAACGTACGCCTATTTTTTCCCTATGGCCAAAGCATGCCGTTAACACTTTGTCCACAGACGTCTTCCATGTTAAAATAAGACATAATTTCCTATTTAAATAATTCACTTCTTCATTAGGACTTCTTTAGAATCTATATCTACTGGATTCATTTGTATACCAACAATTTAAACGCAGATATTTTTTAGAATTTTTTTAATCTGATATTATTTTTGTTATTTTAAACGTTAGAAAAAAATTAAGAAAATCAGTGGGGGAGGGGGGCTACTAGGGAGGCAAATTGATACCTGTTTCAGGCACCTTCTCAGGCAAATTTGTGTTTTTTCAACAAACATAGGGCCCACCTGTGTTTTATACAGAAGGTATGCTGAGCAGATTTTAGTTACCGTGTCTGTGAGAAATCGCGTTATGGAGCGAGATCAACAGTCCGGACAATTACAGCGCACTGTATGTGTTTATGTTTGTGTCAATGGCCCCTTTTATCCGAGGATATTCGTCCATTAGGACGGTTAGCCATCTCCTGTTGCAGATACCTGTTCAGGCACATTTGTATTTGTTCAAAGCCCACAGAGCCCACCTCGTTATATATTGCAGTTATGCTTAGTTACAGTCACTCTGAGAGAACGAGTTACCTAGCTTTTATCGGCAGTCTGAAAAAGGCCAATATTCTCTCAAAAAAAAAAAAAAAGAGGGAGATTTTGATATTTTCAATTTTGTTCGGGGCAGACGCGTGTCACGGGCATTAAAATATTAGATAATGTTTACGGGAAACATATATACCAATGCCGATCTATCTATGCATGAGCAGATAATTTGTTCATTAAAGGTACGCTCTAATTCATCTCAGCTATTCTTAATATGATCGTGAGTTTGATCTGTACTGCTTTTCCAAAATGCGGTATAGTAATAGATTAAAGGGAGATAAGCTATGTACATACAATTGAATTTCAATATCAAGGCTTATTAACATTAACAGGCATATATTTCTAAGTCATCTCCCAAGAAGACATACTGAAAAGATTTGGATGAAAAAAAAAAAATACTAAACTGGACGTTATGAGCGACATTTTTTTTTATCAAATATGCCCAACAAATTTACCGAAAATTCTGTTAACCTGGTAGCGCCTATTATAAACGTGGAGATTTTGTTGATGGCAATAAAACAAAAATAAAAAAGCCAAGATGCAATTACCTCTTCACACCTATTTTTAATATGGTTTGAGTTGAGCGCCAAGAACTGTTTCTGTTTGAAATGCATCCACCGATGCATGAAAGTAGCGAAGAAGGGAATAATTCTAATTATTGACAGAAAACAGAGAATTGATAAAATCCAATTATGTAACAGTTCCAATTTTTCTCAGTCATCAACTCATTAATTTCATATACGTATCTAATATTGCTAATTAGGTAATACTGGTTGATCTGCGCAACTGTGTTCATAATTGCTGTTTGATGTTTGGAAAGGAGGTATTTTAATTATTCCACACTTATCTTCTTCTTTGTTGTTTACGTCGCAAAATTTGTGCGTTCTTGAAAAAGAAAAATTATGAACTTCTGTCTATCGCATGCGTCAAACAGAAATCTATTTTCAAAACGAAGATGCTAATGTCAAATCAGTACCTCCGTGAAAAATCCATAAAAAATAATTCTCTCCAAATCTATATGGCGTCGTTTAACTCATTGCTTATAGTATTCTGCAACTGTTCCTTTAACCCTAGAACAATAACCATGGGTATATAGTACCCAGCGCAAATTTTCCAATTTTTAATTACAATTTTTTAGTAACTGATTTTCTTAACTAAATTAGTTTTTCAGTTCATATTAATGTTAACTCAAAGTGTGAAGTGCCTGCATGTAAAATATTTCAAATAATGATTTATATTTAATATTTTTTTTGTTTATATTTTCAAGATCGGGTATGATATACCCATGGTTAGTAGTCGTGTAACTTTAATTAATCGTTAGTGTTCTAGGATTAAGGGAAATTTAATTTTTCAAGTGTGTGTGTGTCCTTTATGTAATGTATATATATTTAATCACTATTTTCACAAACCCCGTTAGCCAAAGATCTTAGTGATTTCCAATAGCTTTACTCTTGGCATATTTTCATATAAGAGCAGGAGAAAACCTGTACAAAGAAAATGAAAAAAATTCTCCTTGTCAGTTATAGTCAATGAAAATGTATTTAATGTAAATGAAATTTGCCGTTCAGCTGTACAATATATATATTCTTGTTACCCCAGAAATATGTATGTAGAAAAGGTAGCGAAATACTTCTGATGATTGCTAGCGACATGAGATTGACTATCACAATTCAGTGCTGATTACTATGTCCACAAAATATGTGTCATTAAACGTTATTTCTTCGATGTTCGACAATTTATCACCACAAAATGTAGAATGTTTTGAAACACACACAGATACGCACGCATACACACACACAAACGTGCGCGCACGCATATTTATATCTATCTATCTATCTATCTATCTATCTATCTATCTCTCTCTCTCTCTCTCTCTATATATATATATATATATATATATATATATATATATATATATATATGGCTACAAATTACATGACGTATATATGGATTGTGGAAATAAAATATTTAGTCTTCAGATAATGAACTTAGTTGATGTAATCATTTCTGCTAGAAAATGGTTGTAATAAACACTGATTGTGACAGAATTCAATCTGAAGAACCTCTGGTGATGTATTTAATAAACCCGTCTGATGGTGACCGATGAATTTTTTTTTTTATCATAATGGCGTTAGTTGAAATCAAAGAAACACGCCTTTCTTTTTAATCAGATGCAAAATCAAATGACAAAACGACGTCGAACAGTGGAACGAATTCATTCTTTCAAATAGTTTGCATCAGAGAATCGACAGTGTGTTTTATCCCCAATCATATGAATGGAAAAAGGCAGATATTCCTCTCTTCAAACCGACTTAGCAATTGATAGATAATATCTTGGAATTATTTCTATCACAAATTATTCCCAAATCAAAAACAAAAAACAAAAAAAATGATCATCTTTCCCCGATATCTTTATTGGGAAGTTTTATATATGAATTCACTGGCAAAATCCGTATCAACACTTGATAACCTGTAATTACTTTGACATATGATTTGCTGCATGTTATGCATTTATGCAAAATGGCCATGCTTTAGAGAAAATGTGAACATATACTTATTTACACGTATTACCGCGGATCATTATCTTCGTCTTTGTTGTCAGGGAATAGCCCAATGTAAATGATGTAAGTAATACAGTCTCTTCCCAGAAATTCTGACGGAAGAGAACGACACATATTTGAAGTCAGAAAGACAGTTACATTTTCTAGGAAACATAATAAGGAAGGATGTTTTAGAAAATTTGACACTCAGGAGACATATTCAAGGCTAGCGGGACAAACAAAACAACGCAAAAAAACCTTCCCCGACGAGCTTGGGTAAATGGATAGCAGGAAAGAGTGTGGCAGAAAAAATACCAAATTTACTCCCAGCCACAGATAGAAAATTGTGGATAAAAAAACTGGCAAGAACCATGACCACAAACGCTATGAAGAGACATATCCCATTGAAGAAAAATTGCACCTTAAATAAATGGTGTCCTGAAAAAATTGCACCCTATATAATGGTGTCCTGAAAAATTACACCCTATATAAATGGTGTCCTGAAAACTTACATTATATATAAATGGTGTGCTGAAAAATTTCACCTTATATAAATAGTGTCGTGAAAAAATTAACCTTATATAAATGGTGTCCTGAAAAAATTACACCCTATATAGTGTCCTGAAAAATTACATCCTATATAAATGGTGTTCTTTCACCGCGTCCGATATTACAGCATGTTATGTATCTGAAAATTATACTGGTAATATCTCTATCTATAAAAGGCAGGATGTGTGTGTGTGTGTGTAACGAATGCACGGCCGCAATATTCGATGGATTTGCACCAAAATTTATATGCAGATGTTCCAAGTTAGCGAGAAGGCCAAGACCGACATTGCATTTCCCAACTTCCATCGATAGTGGAAATAATCGATTCTTTCATGCTTCTACGGCAGTTGTCATGTAGTTTGCGGCCATTTTGTACTGGCCAGAATGCGAGCCTATAGTTGGCTGCCACGAATAGGCAGGAAGATTCTATTGGCCAGTCAGTATGCGTTCATTTGCTACTGGCCAGATGAGAGCCAATAGCTGGTTGCCACGAATAGGCAGGAAGATTCTATTGGCCAGTATGAGAGCCAACAGCTGACTCACACGAATGTTACCTAGATATGGGGATATAAATGTGTCCTTTCACATAGTCCGATAGGAAAAAATCACAAGGTGTCAAGTCAAGTGAACTTGGTCGCCATTTCTACATTACATTGACAATATAATATTGACAATATAATTTGCACACCCGATCCATCTTTGTGGTAGATTCTCATTGAGATAAATCTACATATAGGATCCTATTTGCGAGAGGGTTTTCACGTATCCTGATAACATGAACAATTCACCTGGGCTGTCGTTGGATGGCAATGTATCTGCTGCTGCTGCTGGTACGCTGAAGAATATTGACATGTAGTTTTCGATCTCGCGATAACGAGGTTAAATTAAAGACTGTCTATGTGAAATGTTTCAAGAGCTCATATGTGAGCTTTATATGTAGTCCAGGATTCAGATATGATAATTAATTAATAGAAAAAGATAGAAACCCCTAAATATATACTGCATGACGTCAGTATGATAAAACGCAAAAAATTCATTGTATACTAATAGAAAATCCGAATAATTAAAACTAGAAATTGATCTTAAAAATAACCTTCACTCAGTTGTTAAAATGGATTGTAACTTTTATTATCTCCAAAACAAAAGAGGTATCTTTCAATCATCGTAGCAAATCATCATAATTTTCCATCAACATGGATGAGGCTGACCTCCAAGCGAGCAACACGTTTCGGCTTCCTGGTGGCACGTTTTCCACTGAATTTGAATTATTATGCTTAATACTTTGTTAGGTCTGCTGCTAAGAAATGGTGTTCACTATGTTGTGCAAGACCATTTTTCTTGCCAGAATCCATCTTGAACGTTTGTAATTCTTCCATTCGTCCATGAATTGAGTATGTCTCAAACATCTGGTTTGGTGCCACTCATATATATATTTCTTTTTATTGTACTTTCTACACACTAATGTCGTCTCAATTTCCTTCACTCTCAGTAAAACTTTGTGTCTTAGTGTCATTATCGTATCGTCTTTCCTAGGGTGAAATTGTTAAATATATTGCAATATATTTTCAAAGAATCATATATGAATATTTCTAAGAAGAAAAGATTAACTGCCCAAGCCAATGGATGTGTTGATTCCATTGAAGTAGGAATAGCATGTGCTTGAGTGAAATCTTATTTGAGTTGGTTGAACAATTCCAAAATATAGAAATATCCTCCAAATCCAATGCCAACGTGAGGTCTAAATCGACAGGTGAATGAAAAAATGCAATAAATGGTAAAACAAGGATTAAAGGCAAGGGAGACAATTCTAGTTATTTCTTAAAAATTTCTTTTTCAACCTTCGCTCAAACAAAATAGAAGAAAGTTCAACCTGCGTGGTTATTTTGCTCATAAGCAGTGGGAAGATGGATTAATCTCCTTTCAAAATGTCATTTGAGCTGCAAGAATACAAAAGATCAGAACTTGAACAATGCAATACAATTCAACATTCCAAGAAGATAAAACTGACCCTAACTACTCATTCCTATAAAGATATTAACCCCGATTAATCACATAGATTTGTGTGACCCAATCTTTTGTAAGCACTCATAAGTCTTAGTTAGAAATGGGGTGCGGAATTACAGCTCTGAATTAATTTCAACTCGAAAGTAATTTTAACTCGGAATTAAGGGTAGGGTAAAGGCTAGGGTTAATGTTAGGGTTTTTAAATCAAAGTGAAATTAGTTCCGAGTTGAATTTAGTTCCGAGTTGTAATTAGTTCCAAGTTGAAATTAATTCCGAGTTGAAATTAGTCACGTGTTGAAATTAGTTCTGCCACTCTTCGAAACTTGTTTCTTTTGCTCCATTCCAATTCACTCTTTACTATATGAGGATGTGTAGCATTCGGTGTGGCGTCGTTGTTGTGGGATGTAGACCTCGCTTTCTCATCTTTAGCTGGCATATATATATATATATATATGTGTATATATATATATATATATATATATATATATATATATATATATACACACATATATATATATATATATATATATATATATATATATATATACCACATATTCAGTGCTAGTGTTAGTAAAATAATGATCAATGTAAAGTAACAGCTAAAAATTATATAATAATATTAAATATTAAGTTTTTCTCACCGATAGCAGAATTCTAACTTTCATGCATAATGCAATCTTCAGATACTGAGTTAAAATATGAAAAATGTTCATACATATCAATATACAGGCTCGTTTATATAAAAATATTAATTATAGATAGTGGTTACACCCAAGTAATATAGCATCACTTAATAATAGCTGGCCACTCGAATTCGAGGATACCCGTCTAGTAGAGTGGCTAGCCAATCCCTATTGCTGATACTCGCTCAGGCACATTTGTGTTTGCTCCATACTCACAGGGCCCATGCGTTGTTTATACTGCAACTATGCTGAATTGACCATATTTGCAGTTTCAGGGAGAGAGCGTGTCATCTAGCTTGAGCAATTTGAACAAGGACAGCACGCTCAAGCCTTCAGTCACGATGATTTGTGGCTTCGTACTAGCATACCCATCGACAGCCCACAAAAGTTCCGTCTAACCAATTTCACTGACAAGGCTTTGGTCAACCTGTGTTATAGTTTTCAGGCACTTTCCAAATGTGCCGACCGCTGGGATCCAATTCGATCCAGTCTGATAATATCAAGAAATCTGCTTCCTAACAAATCGGCCATGAGATCCGAACCCGGCTCTCATATACACTTCCTACTTATATAAAAGAAATAGTATAATACATGGAATACATATTGTGACTAATACGTGCTTAATATATGTTTGATATATGATATTAAATAACCTCGATATACATACAAAACTATAGAAAATAACTATTTTTTTATTATACTCATACTTTTATCAAATGAATGTATCAGTTTATAATCACCAGTTTGAATGTGTTATTTTTCATTTTGTTTTGTATGTCTAGTTTTCTTTGTGTTTTTCTTTATAAATACGTATGTATAATCTCTAGCTCCTATTTCTGTGTCTGTTATCAACACCCTGTCGTCTGCTCAGCTAATGTTGTTTAAATTGTTGGCGCCACTAAGGTATCCTTCTAGGAGGTCCAAATTTCTCCCGATGGCTTCAATGTAAAGGTTGAATATATCCGATGGGAAGACACATCATTGACTTACTCCCCTCTCTGTTTTTGTATAAATATTTACCAAATTCATTTTCTATCCATTTGCAAGCAATTTGTAAGTTAAACTAGTAAATTAAATACACTAAATTTAGGTTTGGTTGTTATCAAATGAAGAGCGAATCGTACACCACTACTGAGCTGAGCTTACTGTATCACTTGATCCTAAATCGACAAGAGGACTGTGCATATACCTATCTGTCATATATACACAATATTTCCTGCTGAAGCTCGATCAACGTCGTTTTTCTTTTCAAAGTGGTTCATTACACTCTTCGTCTTTCGTCCAAGATTTCCTCCAACAGGAAACTATCAAGATATGAAGCTAGCGGTTTCCGTAGAAATCTCCGACACTTGAATAGAGATTTTATATATGTTCCCTTGATGTATAAAGATTTTTATTCATCCTTTCAGCACGCCTATGTGCAATGGAATCTAAGAACGTGTGACATCAACAAGACGCAATGATCAATCCAATTTAGAGTTTGAATTTCGTGTAAAAGAAACGTATGGAAACTCAATCATATCGAATGCAAATAACATTTGAAGCAGAACAAATGATGAAATAAAAATGAAAATCTGACACTTTGTAAATTCGATTTGAAATGGTTGTGAAGGTTACGTATATATCATCTCTGTACCTAACATGGCAGCTTTCCTGAAAAGATTGAAAATATTTGGGGAAAAATAAATTTAAAATTCTTTATTAATTTACATGGTATCTCTCACTTCTTTGCCTCAGTATTTGTCAATTTTTGGGATGAAGAATTATTGCGTTTTAGTTTACGCATCGGCTTCTTTTTATTTCCTTCGATATAGATCCGCTATTTTTAGTTCATCTTCAGATTTCATAATAAATTTTCTCTTAATTTCATTTCTTTTTCTGTTTTGTATTTTGCTTTCATTGTTTTCATACTTGAGTATTTTTTTCCTTCATTGCTTTTTATTATTTTCATCTTTCGTTTTACTCCCTTGAATCTTTCCTGATAATCCCTTTCTTTTTTTTTTCTCTTAGTTTGCTTGTGTTTTCTCATATCTCTTTAATTTCTTCCTTCTTTTTACCATTATTTTCTATTTTTTTATCTTATCTTTCTTCTGATCTTTCTCTAGTCTTTCTTTTTTTTTTTTACTTCTTCATATTATTTCATTGTTCCTTTTCTCCTTTCCTTTTTTTTATTTTCCTTTCTCTTTTTGTTTTCTGTTATTTCATTTTGGTCGTTAATTTTCAATTATTTCTTTGTCTCCATTTTAATTTCCCCTTCACTTTTTCTGCTATATATTTTCCCCTTTTCTACTTATTCTTTTTTTTTTTTATTGCGTAATTAATAACACATTATTGTCTCCTTCTTTTTCTCTTTCTTTTTCACGCCTTCTTTTATATTAGGTTGGTGCAAAAATAATGACGTAATAATGTCGTTTTTTGACGTTAAAAATATGTCAGAAAACGACATTATTACGTCATTATTTTTGCACCAACCTAATATTTTCTCTTTCTTTCTTTTTCTCTCTTTCTTTCTTTTTTCTATCTTTCTCTCTCTTTCTTTCTTTTTTCTATCTTTCTCTATTATTTCGAGTTCTATTTTCTGCTTTTCGTTTCTTCATTCTTCCCTTAGTTTTTCTTTTCTGATCTTTCATTTTAATATTCTGTTCTTTCACTTTCTTTATTTAATTCATTCATTAATATCGTTTTTATGTTTTCTTTTC
>OZ010586.1:107115008-107175008 GCA_963932145.1 Acanthosepion lycidas
ATTAGTAAATATAGTTGCTCTATAGAATGGAATTATTTAGTAAATTGTTAATAGTTGCTGTCGAAATGCGCTGACTTCAGTCATGGATTTGCTTCTACTTATAAAAACTGGCATGCGGAAATTGTGTCCTCATTCATTCTCAGCATTATGAAAGCACCAGACAAAATCTATTGTTATTTTTTTTTATTTTTTTTTTCTGGTTTAGATTTGTAACATTCTTCCCGCCTCGAGGAGTCGCGTAGAATAGTTTTAAAATTATTATCCAGAGAGATAACAAATTCTATTAAAAATAACACGAAATATCGAGCAAAAATTACCAAAGGAGGTTCCTAGCGCAAACTTTATAAATGATTTAAAAATGTTATTTGGCACATTTGGTTTATTCTGTTTTCATCTTTTCATGTTTTAGTTGGTTATAGATACAATGTTTCGACCAAGAATCCTCTGGCTGCCGTCAGATATCCTTTGGTTTATTTATAAGTGAATATTTTGTCTGTGTG
The DNA here is from genome assembly GCA_963932145.1 of Acanthosepion lycidas. Lineage (NCBI taxonomy): Eukaryota > Metazoa > Mollusca > Cephalopoda > Sepiida > Sepiidae > Acanthosepion > Acanthosepion lycidas. Next base: position 107,115,509 of record OZ010586.1, read on the forward strand.
TTGATTATAGTGTTATCTTTGTAGCTGCTATTACGTTATTTTTGTAGCTGCTATTACGTTATTTTTGTTTCGCACACGCTGAACAAAAATATATGGATTTCACTAAGTATTAAAGTGATTACACAGATAATCATTTTCTTTTATTTACCATCTCTCTTCATGAAGTGTTTCTCTACAACACACATTTTTCCCTTCCTCTAACCAACAAACGATTTTTATACAATCGCTCCTTATACTATGCGTTCATTCAAAATAAATAGATTTCATACTGTTTAATCTACAGCCGATTTTTTTTACTATTCACTGTTAGTGTTTAGTTTTCCAATTGATGTTTCTCATAATCCCAAAAGTTTCGACTCGCTCTTTTAGACGACTGTAATACATGAGTAAGCAGAGGTTACATGTTCGTCTATGATGGATCAAATGAAATCAAAGATGTGGAAATGATATAGTATAAACCAAATGAGTGGAATTATATTGAAAGTTCCTCATCTAATTGTAATGGACGTATTCTCCCATTCCTATCGACAGTTGAAATTTATAAAATCATTCCATTAAAAGTGTTTGTTTTTTAGGAAACTTCACTCCTCATTGCCAAGAATGTTTTTTCGGTCTTTCTGCTATTGAATGGGGGATTCATTCCTAATATTTTTTGGCATTCAGTCATATGACGTAGCTGTACGGCATCTCGTCCACTCACCGGACCTAATCAACGTCGATTATGTTTAGTATCTAGATGCGTAGCCACTTGGAAATAGCGAGTGCAGGAATATTGGGTATTCGGATGGTGTATATGATGACTCTGAATGAATAATGGGAGAGCCGAGTTCTAATTCCAGTCGGATTCGTTAATTTCGGTATCCGGTAAATTGCTCGAAATCAACTGCTCGACAGTAAATTGCTCGAAAAATAATTTCTCGAACTATCAATTGCTCGAAAGGCAGATTGCTCGAAATCTGTGGTTAAAAAATAAAACTATAATTGTTTCTAATAGTTGCTATAATTTAAAATATTACAACTTTATTGTTGTTAACTGAACAGTTAAAATTGAAGAACAAGTACATTTATATAGCAGGTCTTATTTTTTTCTATAGTTTAAAATAGAGGGTACATTTTTATTATTACTATTATTCGTCGTGATTTTTAAAAATAAAAAAATATAACTATTGTTGCTAATATTTACTCTATTAGTATGAAATATTTTATGCAACACTTCTTAAATATTCTTCAATATTGTTGTGCCATAGTTTGATACTATGTTCTTTAATCGCATTGCACAGTCACGGTACCTTTTTCTGCCCTCAGCTGCACTCAATCCTTCCAAATATTGCTCTATTTGCAATTCTTGTAAACTTTGTTCTCTCTTTAGTCCATCAATAATGACAATAGATATGGTTGCTATGGAGTGAGAACCACACGTACAGAGAGTAGCCTTGCCACCGTGTGTTGGGCCAGCCAAGAAAGAAAGTCCTAGAGGACTGACTGCTAAAGTGAGTGTTGTGGCTTCGAACAATCTGCCTTTCGAGCAATTGATAGTTCGAGAAATTTTTTCGAACAATTGATTTTGAGCAAATTACTGTCGAGCAATTGATTTTGAGCAGTTTACCTAGATCAGTTAATTTCAATTAGACGGAAATACTCTAGTGAAAAGTATGATTCTACCATTTCTCTATTAATCTATTGCTTACATATTAAACACTCCTAGCTTTTTGTTTTACATTTTGAACGTCAATATCTTGATGTCACTATTTTCACTTTTCTTTTAATTACTAATCTGAGAACGCCTTTGTATACAGATGACAGTTTAGTCATTTTAGAACGGGTTGGCGATATTCATGACATCCATGAGAAAGTGTCAATATGACAAAAACATTAAGAGCAACTAGGATATTTAAGAACAAGACACGAGTTTAAAGTCAAATTTTGGCAGAGGTCACCATCTTGATTATGTCCTTATTATGTATTCACTTTTAATTAATATTCCGACAAAGTAGTTGTATACAAGGTTTAGGTCATTTTTCTGGTTTTGTAGTAGCTTGCGGGCCAAACTAAGCCTAACCCTAATCCCTTTTCTGGTTTCCAATTACATTTCTCCCATACCATTTTTTTATACTGGTCCCTACAACCGGGCATTTGAAATAAAAATAAATAAAATCTAATATAAACCAAAACTCTAGTTCAAAAAAATAATTACGGAAATTTTTATCAGGCGGAGAGATTTATCCATTGTTCTGTGTTTAGGATTGGGTTTGCGGTTCTTCCTCCTAAAGTCATCTCATTCTATTTCACTCCTAGTGGTCAGTCATGATTTTCGTTTTCCTTGTTGTAAACTGACTATATCTATCTATCTATCTATCTATCTATCTATCTATCTATCTATCTATCTATCTATCTATCTATATATATATATATATATATATATATATATATATTACATAGAATAGAATTCTAAATTTACCTCATTCGAATAGATATTTCAACAAACATGAAGACCTATGTTTGCATTCTCAACTCAGAAGTGTGCCAGCATAGGTATTCTTGTTGGTTGTAATATTAGAACGAGGTAAATTTGGATTTTTATTACATGTAATTTACATGTTCTGTTAAAATAAATACATTGCGCTCTTTTTTTGAGGATCAGTTTTAATATTTTATGTTATTAGGATTCATTTGGATTATATACCAACGGATTATTACCTCTCTCTCTCTCTCTCTCTCTCTCTCTATATATATATATATATATATATATATATATATATATATATATATATATATATTGTATTTTATGCCTATACGTTAATTATTAGATATCATTTATTTAAGTAAATGTTCTGATTTTAATTAAACAACATTTCTTACATTTACCGTCTTGAACCTCCGAGAAATTTAGTAGAAAATATACATCCTCCGCCAGGAATCCAACCTGTATTCCTATACACAAATCGTCATTTGATCTGACGTGCTATACCATTACAGAGAAGCTTCTATTTAACAAATGCGATATTAACACGAAAAGAATTGACTGTTCCCTTTTCCTCATTCATCTCAAAGCAACCCTAAGCTTAAACCTAACGACTTGCCTCTTAATGGCATTACCGCTTTACTTGGATTTAAATTATTAGAAATAAAGTATATACAAAGGAAATACCGTTAAAAAATATCTCGAAAACATTGCTTGAGTGGCTTTTATTTTGTCAAATTGTACTACTAATTTTTAATAATTTACATTATTCAATTTGTAATACTGCTTCTATGTACACGAGTATAATAATAATAATAATAATAATAATAATAATAATAATAATAATCTGAAGAATAAACAGCGCCCAATAAATCATTAAATTATTTGAGAATGATCTAGCGAAACCATTTCTGAAATTATACGCAAGTTAGTACATAATAAATACGAAGACATGTTTTATATGAAATTTTTTATATTGCTATATTATCTTTAAATTCTTTACCACTCGATAAGCTCAAATATATAATAGCCTAGTAAATAGCAAATGCTTCATGTGTTTTTAAATGCATCTCTCTTAACAATGATAGAAAGATTTGCAATTATTAGAAAAAACAAAAGCTCATTTTAAACTGGCCTTAATATTTATTAATATTGTATATAAACAAAGAGCAGAAACTCCGTTCAAAATTAATTTTCGATATAAATATCAATTAGCACAATGCACTCTTCATCCCCAGAAAACTTTCATCAGTTTTCCTCCAGGCCGGCTTTGTGATGTTTTGTCCGGAACATTTCCACGTATGAGTAACAATTGACAGTTTTCTTAAAGCCAAATTTCATCTATTATTACAAATTATTACCGATAGCCTCCACAAAAATTTTCACACTTGTTTAAACTTTCCATATAAGATAATGATATTTAGATTGCAGTGTGTGTGTGGGGGGGGGTTAATTTTTATCAAACGCCGCAACTTGCCAGAAATCCAAAACATTAAACTTAGAACTCGAGATATGTGCCGAAATAGCCTTGTCATATCTACAGGTTGGTCCGAAAGTCTGGTCACCCGTACATAATATAATTTTTTATTTCAGATGACTGAGGCTGCTTGAAAGTGTATAGACACATGGTTGTGTGCATTCTAGCAAGAGCAGGGAGGATGTGCGACGAGATTTCACTGCAAGATTCGGCAAACAAGCTCCTCCGAATAGAACGATACGGCGACAAGTACATAACTACAGATAAAAGTTATCCATTTTAGTTATTACTGAGTTTGGAATTGTCGAAATCATCTGGTTTTGTTATTTGGTAATGTTCTTGAGTTGTGATTCTCTAGCAGTAGTTCATACATTTCAAAGATGTATTGTTATCGCAAACACATGTAGGCTTCATATACGCGAATGCTTCTTAAACCTTGATCTTAGAGAGCAGTTGTAAATAGCTGATATTTAAGACCAAACTATTTTGACCGGTACACCTTTTCACAATGGGTCAGGGTATCATTCCTGCGCCATTTACTAGATTGACCAACTTTATAGGTGCATGCCAAATAATATGCTTATATTACCGAAAATTTTCATCCTTTTCCATATTAGAACGCACAATAGCTAGCGAAAAGAAAAAAAAACACAATCATTAAAGGGAAATTTATTTTCAGCGGGCTGTTTCATATGTAAATGCGTCGCACTGAACTACAATTTGTTTTTTTGACGACTTCATAAAGGGTTTTTCCCTTTAATGATTGGGTTAAGATTTTTAGCCCTTTATTAAACTATGAAATTTTATTTTCTTTTTTATGCTAATTATTTAATGTGAAATTTGTTGATGTAGGCAAAAATCCGTTAACTCATGTCTATGGTTTAATACATATATATATGTGTGTGTGTGTGTGTGTGTCTGTGACTGTGTCTTTGTGAGTGTGTGTATGTGTGAGCTCGAGTGTTTGTGTGTGTGCATGTGTGTGTGTGTGTGAAATGAGAACGATTTGAATATAAATTATCACGTTTGTAACATTCAATTTAAAAGAGGGATCAGTACAATAGTAGAGCAATATACTTTATTTTACGATTTTACATCGAAACCTGTGAACAACGCTACGAAAATGCAATCATGTTTCGATGTGTATTAACATATCTCGTCAGGCGTTATTAAATGACTGGTTAGTACATAATTTATTGAGATTTAAAACCACATTGAACCACTTTTCACGCGAAGAAAGAAGAAAAGTAAAATGTAAGAAAGAACGACATGAGACATAAAGAAGAAACAAGCTACAATCACTTTTCCAGAGAAAAGGTGGAATAAGAAAAAAGAGTATGAAAGCAGAGCGAGGGAAGAGCAGCAGATGTGTTTTTTTTTTGTTTATAATCAGATCCACCAATCAAAATGGCGTACGCTAAGTAAGAAGTCAAGACTCACAGATTCAAAATCGAAGACAACTTAGACGTTATATTCAATACAAATTTAAGTTTGCTTCATTGTTAACATAAACAGATGACATTTCATATGAGAAAAACTTTGTGAGTTAAAAGTTAGAATTTCACATTTTTATATTCGATAAATAATATGGCGTTTAAGAAATAAATGTAAACAAAAATATTTAACACAATTACTAAAAAATATGTAAATGAAAGAAAATATTTAAATGAATGTACTAAGAATAAACATCAAAAATATTGATCATATAAAATTGATTAAAAGATATCGAATATAAAAAATGAATGCGACTGTTAACTAAAGGGTCTTCTATAGGGTGTTGAGAAAGCACGGTGGAGTAGTGGATAGCGGCTTGGATTGAGGAATCGGAGAGCCGAGTTCGAATTCTAGTTGAATTCATTACATTCACGTGCTAATACCCTTGGGAAAGGTGTGAATACTCTTCTTCTACCTCCAGCAATTGGTAAATATCAGGACAGAATGGGTTCTGTAGCCTTGGATGGCAACTGGTCTAGGAGAAGGAACCCGGAGTGGAACCCCTAAGGCGGATGGACGGTACTTTGTGTTACCTTCCGGCAGTCGCGCTGGTACCAAACTGTATTGGTTTATCTTCTTTTTTGCACTCTGCTGGCAAGACCGAGAGGGGGAACTAGACGTCCGGGCAGCCCCAGTTCTCCATATATACCACGCAGGCACGTAGCGCACCAGGCTACTCCATCGTCTCTCAAGACAGATGGATGCCGACGACGACGAAGATAGGGTGTTAATAAAACCAATCAATGGAAAGAGTCAGCCAAACGCAGATGACTAAATATTACCAGTAGTACGAGAAGAATAATATACTATTCTCCAAAAACAAAAAAGTTTAGAGAAGAACTGTACTTTAGGATAGCTTAAACCAGGGGGTCAGTTTTTGAATCATGCGTGAATGCAGTTTGGGTGGTGTCACTCTCCAGTTCTGCGTGTCACGTATACACAATCATCATTTGAACAAAGTTAAACAAATCTCTCCACACTGGTCATTACAGAACGGCATTCGATTTCTCATGTAGTACTCTTAAAACACCAGTGGAAATGTTATATTTAAGTAGAGGTTTTGATGAAGGCATGAACATATGTTAACCTGTCGTAAGTAAAAATTACCAACAGACTGAGTGTTTATTTCTCGGACCATATTTGCTATGATATATTCTGATGTATCCGTTTACTTGACAAATATTTCAACATGTACGAACAGAAAGTCATTTTTCTTAAAACTCGAATCTTCTTTAAGTTTAATACATCAATCCCCCCCCCCCAAAAAAAAAAACGTAGTAAATTATAGGCAGATAAAATATATGCCTGAACGGTACTTTTTTTTAAATCAAGGAAACTTAGATTTAAAATCAAACGTAGACTGTAGAAATATCAGGTACGCATTCTCAAAGAATTTAATATTCACAGGGTAAATCAAAGACAAGTTGGGCAAGTGGACTTAGAGAGAATATAGTTCAATGAGTTTCGAGTGAATAAATGGAGAATCGCAGAAATTAAAGACAGGAAAGTGTGGAATCTATTTCGAAATATGAGCAGCAATGTCCTGAAAGTAGGTTACATATATTGGAGTTCTAAACAGAACCGAGGTTAGATTTTAAATCAAACAACTCAATGGAAATATATAAGGAATGTAAACAAGGCGGAAATTATCAGTAACCTACCAAACGGGTTTGTGAGAATGGATGGCAATAAAGAAAGTGAAGGAAGTTGTGGTGAACCATCGCCAAATCTTTGCAGAGACATAGCGCATAAAATAAGAACAAAGAAAATAATGAAAAATATTGTATTAGTCATATTCATAAGAATTACGATAAATGCTTGAAACAAAATATTTCCACCTGAGAAATTTTAGTCAATGCTTTCGAATTTTCCATAATTATAATTTTCAATTAATATGCATCAATGCAAAAGAATAAATTTTTCATTATATTTTTAAAAAAATTTCTTATGTCGTTTTATTGCCTATTATATTCAAGTCATTATTTCTTAATAATTAAGTTTAATACATCGTATTATGTATTCGATATTACTTTCTTGTATAATGTGCTACATACATAGTTTTCATTAGCTGTAGTGGTTATTGACTAACCACTACAACCCAGGTTTCCATTCACGGACAGTTATATATATATATATATATATAGTGGACTCTCCCGTCGTATTCGACGTATGAGGGTCAAGCAGCTCTATTCCTAGAAACCGATAGTCCAGACGCCAGAACATATGATTTGATTATAGCGGTGAAGGCTTTGGGAAGGGCCAAACACAGAGACCTGGTGCGCTACGTGCCACAATGCCTCCAAAGGACCCTCCGCAGAATTTGAATTCAGAGTTGTCCATCGCTTCGTGCAGTTGCCATCCAAGGCTATAGAACCCAGTCTGCTCTTCTATTTACCCACAGCTGGAGGGAGAAGACGATTAATACATTCCCCAAGGGTATTAGCACTTAAGTCAATGCAATGGATTCAACTGGATTTCGATTCCTCAATCTACCCACTACTCCATATATATATATATATATATATATATATATATATATATGTGTGTGTGTGTGTGTGTGTGTGTGTGTGAATAGTGTGTGTATATAAATATAAATAAATAAATATATATATATATATATATATAAATATATATATATATATATATATATATATATATATATATATATATATATATATATGTATGTATGTATCATTATTTATATATTATATGCGCGGTACTTATTAGAAAGCGCTCAATATCAGAGATAGAGCTAACATATCTGGTTGGATAGATGTGAGCTTGTGACCTTGGGTTTCACGCTTTAGCGATCGTCAGACAAACTGATTAATTTTTTTTAAATTTTGGTTTTATGTAGATTACGTGTATTGGTGCTATTGTGGAAGTGGTGGGGGAAACTTCTTCGTTTTTTCATCGTACTAACGCAAACATCGATGTATGCAGACACATATACATACTTGGTCGTCCATCGGGACTCACACATATATAAACATATGTGGGCAGTTTCGGATATGACATATGTATGTATACGGGTGGTGTTGTGTCTATACATACGCATTTGTATGTTGAAATTTAAAGATTGGAAGTGTGGCGGAAATGTGTCGTGATTCTCTCGTAAATGTATACATATCATATATATATATTTTTCCGCTGAATAATATGGGGATCACCACATAAATAACCAATAAGGGTTACAAATTTCTACCTGTTACATATACACAGTCAAAAACAAACAAATAACCAGCATTATATATAACAAATAAAACGCCATTTTTTGTCAAAATTTAAAAATAAATATAAATTATAATAATTTTTATCTATCAAAATTTCACGCAAACCCCACCACACGTACATACATACATGCGAGGAAATATTATTCATCGGAAAAAAAATATATATATATATGACATGTATACATTCACGAGACATTCACGAGACATTTCCGCCACACTTCCAATCTTTAAATTTCAACATAAAAATGCGTATGTATAAACACAACGCCACCCGTATACATACATATGGCATATCCGAAACTGCCCACATATGTTTATATATGTGTGAGTCCCGACGGACGACCAAGTATGTATATGTGTCTGCATACATCGATGTTTGCGTCAGTACGATGAAAAAACGACGAAGTTTCCCCCACCACTTCCACAATAACACGAATACGCGCAATCTACATAAAACCAAATTTTTAAAAAAAATTAATCAGTTTGTCTGACGATCGCTAAAGCGTGAAACCTAGGGTCACAAGCTCACATCTATCCAACCATATATATATATATATATATACATATATATATATATATATATATATATATATATATATATATATATATAATCGTCAGAGATGAATCAGACCAGGAAAGAGCAATATGAAGAAATGCTCAACATGCGTGTGAAAAAACAAAGTAAATGTAAAAATAACATGTAGCGCATGTTTTCTAAAATAAACAAACGCATGACCTTGTTTGTATTAGAAAGTGGGGGGAGATGTGAAGAAGAAGAAGAAGAAGAAGAAGAAGAAGAAGAAGAAGAAGAAGAAGAAGGAAACAAGAAGAACAAGAATAAGAACAAGAACTGGGAGGGCGAAGAGAAGAAAAGCAAGTGTATTATAAATGTACCAGTGCAAAGGAGTAATTGAATTATACATTACTTTTTTCCAACCTCATATGTGCTTAAGAGGACTTTTATAATTTATATAATTTTACATTTCACTGGATCCGGAAATGTTATAATTGCTTTATTTTTCCTGTTGGTAGAGGTTACAAATATTGTTGTATGAATTTGCCTTTTTAAAACTTTTCCACCTCACAATCGGATTTCTGTTTTTTTTTATTTTAAATTGCAAACATGGTTAGCTCGTTTAATAGAGGACATAAGATTGTCTAGCTTAAATGACGATCTATGATTGTATAATCAACGTTTGAAAGTACATTCTGTATATTCTATGTACGTTAGATTTTGGCCATTAATATCTGTTAATTCTGCTTTATAAATTATAGCTTCTATTGCTAAAAATTCTAGTGTTAACTATATTTTGCTGCGCGTTAGTTTTGAGATTTCTGGCGTTTTGTCTATTATTGTTTCTAAATTACTAGTGCAGTTGTAGCTTAATTTAACTGTGATTTTATTGAATGTCTTATGTTTTTCTGAATTCTTTGGAAAGCGATTTGTAAGTAATTTGAAAAATAATTCCCTATTTCTCATTTTACATCTAAGTTAAAAGGGGATTTAAAAACAAATATTTTTCTTCTCCTTGAATTGGTCTTCATATGTTCTTTAATTTAAGGTTGAAATTCTGCATTAGTTTTGTGACCCTCTACTTTTTATTTCTTCTCATACTTGCGTTTTATCATCAAAGATCATTCTACGAGAAGAGATTCTAGATAACCTACACGCTGTCCCTTCAGGGATGTGTTTTAATTACAAAGAAACTTTAAAAATTCTTCTTTTATTACACCCAACCTAGTGCGTTTGTTTCTTTATGTTTGAAAATAATAATATAGCATGAATTATTTTTTTATGTAAAGCGTTAAATGGCCATGTGATAAAAATGCCTGAGGATACCGTACGCTTGATAACAAGGTCGCGGATTCAACTGACTTTCCGTTTTTAAAGAATATATATATATATATATATATATATATAATTTTCACAGAGAGTACCTATAATCAACAACAACATTCATGTGAAGAGTGCGTCACACTTTTTCATTTATTCCTCGTCTTATTGAATAAAGTTTTACGTGTGTCCGAATATTGAAGCTTTAATATCTTTCTCTACGTTCTTAAATTTAGTCAAAAGACCTACTTATATACATATATATATATGTGTGTGTTTGTGTGCAATGTCATCAATCTTATTGCCAATAAATCACTTATAAGCTTTTTTGTTTTAAGATTAAGAGTTTTGATGGCTCAAACACATAACTGTTTTTGTTCGAAATAAATGTTTGCTTTTGTGTTTTAAGCGTTAACAATTCAGTCATGGACAAAGGCATAAACGCTGATTTCAGAATAATGTGGTAAATTAAATTCTTTGCGGTTGAATTTTTACAATTATGAATATGCTCGTGAACAGTCTATTTTATGATTCAAACAAAAATTCATGTAAGGGAGATAATTAAATATTAATAGAAGTTTATACTTTACTTGTTTTTAAACGGTTTAGTTGTAACTTAGAAGTATTATTTTTAAAAACTATATACTACAAGCATTTCATAAGAATTCTACCCCATTGGTAATTAATTTTGTTAAGTTTTGGTTCAAATCTTTTTTTTTTTTAAAAAAAAGGTCGCATCAAGAATTTGTCCCTTCTGCTTATTACTATCTTAGTGACGTTTACAGTTACTATCCATTAATATTTTTCTAAATTGTAAATGTGAACAGGAATTTTTTTTGTAGATGTTGGGAATGTAGGATGAATCATTCATGTGTAGAATAATAAAGTGATTGTGGCATAATCAACATATATATTAGCAGTTTCGACGGAGATGCAATGTCACAAGAGTCATTTAAATTGATATATAATGTTGTTTTTGCAAGACGCTAATTAATCGGGGAAAATCTGTCTGAAGCTGCACACTCCACAATTGCATTAGAGAAGGATCGGTGGTTCCACCCGAAGCCAGCGAAATCGACGGTCGTCTTGGACAATTATTGTATCTAGCCTGAGTATAGTCGCTCAGATTCCCCACATTATGCCAAATCTTTTGTCGCATCTCATCTGTCTGATATCATCTCTCAGTTTTGGCCTTTTCCACGGAGAGAAACGAAGCTGAGGCAAATAATGTCTTTGACTCGCCCCGGGGAACAGCTGCCCGACATCCCACTTCTTATTGCCCTAGGAAGGCTACTTAAGTGTACGCGCTTGGAATCCGTAATGACCAACATATATATATATATATATATATATATATATATATATATATATATATTGTGTGTAATTCGGCAGCATTATTTCATTGATGCATGTTACATTAAATAATATAGACAAATTTTGTCTATTTATATAATGTAAATTTATTTTCATATCGTCTGATCTGCTTAATAACATTATCATTAAACACGAAAAAAAAATCACCATCTTGATACATATTTTTCAATCCTATCTAAGATTTCGGCTTCCATATATCATTATCAAAGATGACAATTACCTTACAATATATTAATCAATACACGTACAAAGCAATAATGATAGTCTCTTTTTGTTTACATGGAGATGTCCAAGCCACGAAAATTCGTGGATACGAGATGCTGGAAGCGAAAATCGCACCACAGCTCATGACGTTACACATGACCACGGGAGATTAAAAACGAGAAATATTTAGTATGAGAAGCCGTTGATATAAAAGAATAGCTTCTGTTATCAATTATAGGCATTTAAGAATATTTGTAGAGATTTCATAGTTTATTTTGTTCAGGTTAGGTTTCAACTGTTTTATGTATATAGCTTCAAGAATTTTATATTTTTGTTTACTGTTTTCATGTTTATGTATAGTTGTGTTTTCAACAAGGATTTTCTGGAATAGTGTGTGCCGTCAGGCATGTTGTGTTAAATGCCGAAAAATGTCAGAAATATCACCCAAATGTAGAGTCAATACATATATATTGTCATCTACAGACTATCACAGCTTATCCTCGTGGCTAGACGTCCGGTAACCTCTATCTAGGATCGAAACCAGGCTGAATTGTCGTCAGTTAGTAGAATCTGCCCCTATGCCATTGGCGCATGGCAGGGTGGAAAGTGAGTTTAAGCGTATCTATTTTTAGATAAACACGCTAGTGAATGAGAGAACACGCAAGTGACTGAGAGAACATGATTCGTTTTATCGAAGAGTATTGCATCAGCAGCAGAAGTAGTCAATATTTAAAAACTCATATATTCTCCCCGAGGGCGGGAGCGAAAATGATTTTTCAGGAACATATATATTGTCATCGACAGACTGTTTCGCTGTATCACAGCTCATTAGTGTGACTAGACGTCCGTCTGTCTTTAGCTAAGATCATAAAACACACACACACACACGCACACACACACACATATATATATATATATATATATATATATATATATATATATATATATATATATATATGTATTTTTGTGGATTCCGAGAGGAAATTCGGTCTCCAATGAATGACAGACGCAGGAATTAAAGATAAGTAATTAAATGTATTTACAGAATAATACAAAGGGTAATTCTGTTCGCAAATCTAGGTACGCGGTTAGTCGTAATAATAATATATATAGATATAGTCTCGAAGTAGGACTTCCTTAGAGTCTACGTGCTTGTAACTGACTTCTACAAGTGGTTACCTCACACTATTACTCTACCTCCAACTCAATCACAATCTCTGCTCACTCTCTCTCTCCATATTCTGACTGACTCTGGGTATTTAACGGCAGCAGTCCAAGTAACACTATGTTTGAGTCCACTTATATGAAAAAGGGCATTATTTTGTAAAAATAAAAACATCAACGGATTATATATATTACTGTTCTTTCTTTTTTCTATGATATATATATATATATATATATATATATATATATATATATATATATATATATATATATATATATATATATTAATTTTAAATATTAAAATAGATGTTATTGTTTTGTTTTTTTTTTATTTTGTGTAAATACAATTAGTCCGGTGAATAAACTAAGATTTTAAATATTTCTTTATGTCCTAGATAAATATGTTTATTACAATAATAGTTATATTTTTAGTCCTGAAACTATTTACTTAAAAAATTAAACATTTAAGTTAATAACAAAATTTTTTTCAGACATCAATTTTTCTATCAAACATTGTAAACTATCTTTTACATAATTTTGTTAAAACAAAATTATAACAACTCCATCTCTCTTTCCCCCTCCCCTCTATCTCTCTCTTTACCATAAGACTCACTTGTATACATTTTCTACAATTCATTTCCGTTTTATTAACCATCTAAAGAGGTCAAGTTTCTGTCACTCCTCCTACTCCAATATAAAACATACTTAAGAGAGATAAAAAATTAACCCCTCCCTATACTTTATATTGTCTGTTTAACTACCACTCTCAACCCCCTCTATTAAATTACAAAAATTACACTACCCACCAATTTCTAATCCCATTTTTTTTCTCAATTCGTTGTTGGAAGATTTACCTGATGATCCTGAATCCTTAAAAAAGGATTTAGGTGAAATAAATTATCGTAATGGTACATTAAAGTGGTTTGTTTTTCATTACATATATAAAGTGGTTTGTTTTTCATTACATATATATATATATATATATATATATATATATATATATATATATATATATATATATATATATATATATATATAGTCAAAACTAGAGAGCTAGGCAAACCTACCCCTAGGTTTCACCTAAGCGGATCGTCAGGGAAGGCTGGCTAAAAAGGTGAAAAAGAACGGAATATTTATAGTCAACAAACATAAACACGTGTGCAGAAAAAAAAGCCACGGGGAGGGTAATGCGAACCATTTATTCAAAAAAGAAAAAGGACAACACGAACAACAGGCCGTAATAACCATTTATTCAATAAAAAAAAAAAACGAGGACAGGAGCCCTAGTCTAACAACCAACGTTTTCTTTTATGTCTACATTTGCTTAGAATTTCTGTTTTAGAATTTAATAAATAATCAGGTTCCTTATATAAATCTATAGCTAATTTTTCTAGACATAGCTGATGAATTTTATAACTTGCTCTATATTTTGGAACATCTTTTTAATATTTCCCATTTCAGGATGTGGTCTTTGTTATTGTCACGTCTAATTTCCCATATATAGGTAGATAGTGTAGTAATATGTTTAGATTTCGAAGTGCTCCAATTCATTTATATATATATATATATATATATATATATATATATATATATATATAGAGAGAGAGAGAGAGAGAGAGAGAGAGAGAGAGAGATAGATACATATATATAAATACATATATATACATATATATATATATATATACATATATATATATATTTCTATAATACATACAGAGTTGAATCAGACCAGGAAATAGTAGTATAAACACATATAAAACAAAAGTATAAAAAATATCAAATATACGCATGAAAAAACAAAAGTAAAAATAAAGTGTACGGCTTTTAATTTCAAAAATGAGAAGATGGGGTAGAAAGAAAGCAAGTGTATCGTAAATTCTTCTTCTTCTTCACATCCTCCTCTTCCCTTTCTATTGCACCCAATAATGATGTAATGTGCGCTAGTATTATATATATATATATATATATATATATATATATATATATATATATATATATATATTGTTTGCGAGAGTAATGTATCACAGTGCCTCGGTGCGACTAGTCATATGAATGTCTTAAGCTCGGATGGAAACCCAACCAATTTGGCGTCAGTCAGAGCTTCAACTACTGACCTATCTTCACTTGACGGAGAGAAACAGCTAAATGTAGCATATTGTTTTTTTTAGGAATATAAATAAACGTCAATCAGCCGGAGTTCTCCAATTCATTTTTACTGAAGAGCTTTGCATTAACGCAGGTGGTTGTTGTTTATAGAATTCACCTATCACACAACTGTGTTCAATATAAATATATTTGCAAGAGCTAAATTATCCAAATTAGAGAAAAAAACAGATGAAGTTCAAATTCCGCTCTTTTTAAAAAAATATGCTCCATACAAATTCAAGCAATATATTATTATATTTTTTATTATCAGAGTTTATAACAAAACAGGTTGAAATCGCAAAACTACATCATTCGTATTTCTCCAACTTTATGCCCGTATATGATGTTTAAATCATTTTAAGAAAATTTCAAAAGCAAATTGTTTACCTCTTTTCTGAAAGATAAAGGGTTGGATTTAGAAAACACAAAGTCAGAATTATATATAGATTGTGGCTTTGTCTTGATCAACCGGAAGTTCTCTGTGGCTGGACTGTTATAGTACTGCTTAATGCACGTTCCTCATAGGTGGCAGTTTCGATTCCTCCCGGAGAACGCATATTGTTGACGAAATTTGTCGAACATTCAGAACGGTAAATGTAATTAATATTGTTTAATGAAAGAACAGATCATTTATCCATAAAATATAACGTATGATCAATACATATATATGTGTGCGTGTTTGTGTGTGTGAGTTTGTGTATGTGTGTACATATATATATGGGAAGAGAGAGTGAGTGTCTCATGTATATGCATAATCTTCAACCCCATCTGTCAATTTAGAGAATGGATTATCCACTATGAACTCTATTTCCTGCAGAACAAAATCGGCTCTGGCATGAACAATGCGATTTTTCTCTCTATTTTTTTTTGTTTGTTTGTAGCAATCCTTGGTACAGCCACTTCACTTGGAGGCATCTGGCTGGGACAGTGCGGTCATTGACTGGGTTGTTTCTCTGTAGGGGGTAATGTCTTTACGGAGAACC
Source organism: Acanthosepion lycidas (assembly GCA_963932145.1). Classification (NCBI taxonomy): domain Eukaryota; kingdom Metazoa; phylum Mollusca; class Cephalopoda; order Sepiida; family Sepiidae; genus Acanthosepion; species Acanthosepion lycidas. The sequence continues at coordinate 107,131,878 of OZ010586.1, forward strand.
TAATGCCGGGAACAGTGATCCGCATCTGCCTTTTTCTCACGTGTTTAATGTGATATAAGCGATTTTCAAATTACGTTTGCAAACGTCCAACCATAATAGCAGCGTACGCCCAACGGCTAGAAACCATTCGATTAATACTATATATATATATATATATATATATATATATATATATATATATATATATATATATATATTTCAGATGAATGATTTTGCACAATGCTATACATTGAAAAAAGGTTATTTCGGAGATGTTGAAATGTAGTCAGTGTCAGACATTTATTCCGATAGAGTCCTGGCGTGCACATATAATAGCCAGCTATTCTCGATATCTGTAAACACCCAACTTCTAGCGTAGGCAGCAAATCCTTGTGACAGACATCTGCTCAGGCAGAGTTATGTTTGTTCAAAACCCACATATACTACGTATCGTTATATTTGAATTATGCTGAGCGGACGCTCTTACGATCACAAACTTGCACGCAAGGATTTGAGATTTCAGACAAGCGTATGTATCGATGGCTTCTGGATCAACCCGTGTTATTTTTTTTTTACTATTTACATTTGAAATGAGCCACACGCTTCGATCATATTCCCAGACCAATATCATTAAGAGGCAACGTATCTAACATGTCGACACTTGTTTAATTATCTGAAAACTGACATGTGGTAAGAGAGAAAGTTATTAGGTTGGTGCAAAATAATGACGTAATAATGTCGTGTTTTGACGTATTTTTAACGTCAAAAAACGACATTATTATGTCATTATTTTCCACCAATCTCATATAAAAAATTGATAGCTACAAATTTTCGGTTTATGTAGATTGCGCGTATTGGTGTTATTATGGAAGTGGTGGGGGAAAATTCGTCGTGGTATCATCGTACTAACGCAAACATCGATATATGTTCATACGCCCAATGAAGTACGCAGACACATATACATACTTGGTCGTCAGTCGGGACTCATACATATATAAACATATGTGGGCAGTTTTGGATATGACATATGTATGTATACGGGTGCTGTTGTGTCTATACATACGCATTTGTACAAGTTATACATACGAACCGTACAAAAAAGAAAATGACACCGCAACTTACGTACACACATCCTCCAACCACCCACCTTCAATCATCAAACAAATACCAAAATCAATCATCAAACTTATCTAACATACACATTTTCAATAGCAAAAAAGCACGATACAACGAAGCACTAAAAGCAAGTGGTTACACACAACAACTACAATATATACCTCCACAGCCAAAACGCAAGAACAGAAAGAGAAACATCATCTGGTTTAATCCACCATATAACAAAACCGTTAAAACGAATATAGACAAAATATTCCTAAACGTAATAGAAAAACACTTCACTGAAACAAACAAATTATCAAAAATATTTAACAAAAATAACGTAAAGATCAATTACAGCTGCACAAAAAACATAACAGAAATAATCAAAAGCCACAACAAAAAAATGACAACCTACAAAAATGAAACTAAGGATCCAATATGCAACTGCAGAAATAGAACAACATGTCCACTCCAGGGAAATTGCCAACTTACGAACACAATATACAAGGCCAAGGTAGGTGCAAACAACAACATAATGCACTACATCGGTGCCACCGAAGGTCTATTCAAGATTCGGAATAACAATCACAACCTTTCATTCACCAACAGGAAATATTCGAACAGCACTACACTTTCTACATACATATCGCAGCAAAAAGACAAAAATATCACACCAACAATAAGTTGGGAAATATTGAAAAAAGCCCCTGCCTACAGCAACATTACAAAAAATGCCTACTTTGCCTACACGAAAAAGTAGCACTATCACACAAACCACAAAAGAATTTACTAAACAAAAAATCAGAGATAATCTCAAAATGTAGGCATGAGAACAAGTACATATTATCCGAATTCATACCAAACGGATAAAAAAGACAAACCACCAACAATCACAATTTAATTTCAAGATACCATCACAATAATTGCATCTATCATTATTATCATTGCACCACCATTAGTAATCACTTCAACCACTTTGCAATAACTATTAACCAATAATATTATCATTACCACCAACACCCAACACCATCACTAACACATCACACCTACTATTAACATATAAATCCACTATAATCATTAACGTATATTACTCCCCCAGCATATTTAATACCTTAACCCCCCCCCCCAATAAGATCAGAAATAATTTCCATATGTAACCATGAGAATAAATACTTATTACCAGGATTCATAGCAAAATAAACAAATAAATATAGAAAATAAAATAAAATAAAACATCAACAACCACTCTTTAGTTCAAGCTAGCACCACAATAATTACATTTATAGGTTTTTATTATTCTCCCATCAACATTACTAATCACTACTAACAATTTACAATAAATATTAACCACATATATTATCATTGCCACCAACCCACTTACACATTACTATCACATCTACCATTACCATATAAACCCGCCATAATTATTAACGTAAACTATCCCCTCTCCAAGCATATTTAATACCACCATAAAAATAACAACTAAGGATTACAAACTGAAATTTCTACCAGTCACATATACACAGTCATCAAAAAACTAAAAAAAAAAACAAGGAAATAACCAGCTTTAATATAATATTAGGTTGGTGCAAAAAATAATATCGTTTTTTGACGTTAAAAATACGTCAAAAACGATATTATTTTTGCACCAACCTAATAACAATAATGTTTTTTGTAAATTAAAAATTAAAAATAAAAATTATAACAATCTTCAACTAACATAATTTTACACAGAATACCTATTATCAGGATTTATACCAAAATAAATTAATACATATAACAAAATAAAATAAAACACCAACAACGACTTTCTGGTTCAAGCTACCAGCTACATTTATGGTTTTATCATTCTCCCACCACCATTACTAATCACTTCTACCAATTTACAATAACTATTAGCTACTTATATTATCATTGTCTCCAATCCCTTACAACATTACTATCACATCACATCTACTATTATCATATAGACATAAACATAAACTACCCTCTCGCCCAGCATATTAAATATTAAATATCACCATATAAAATAACCAATAAGGATTACAAACCGAAATTTCTACCTGTTACATATACACAGCCATCAAAAACAAACAAATAACCAGCTTTAATTGTAATAAATAAACCACTTTTTTTCAAAATTTAAAAATAAATAAAAATAATAATAATTTTTATCTATCATAATTTAACACAAACCCCACCACACGTATATACATACATGCAAGGAAATATTATTCAGTGGAAAAATTTAAAAAAAGACATGTATATATTCACGAGACATTCACGAAACATTTTCGCTACACTTCCAATCTTTGAATTTCAACATACAAATGCGTATGTATAGACACAACACCACCCGTATACATACATAGGTCATATACAAGACTGCCCACATATGTTTATATATGTATGAGTCCCGACGGACGACCAAGTATGTATATGTGTCTGCGTACTTCATTGGGCGTATGAACATACATCGATGTTCGCGTTAGTTCGATGACACCACGACGACGTTTCCCCCAACACTTCCATAATAACACCAATAAACGCAATCTACATAAACCCAAAATTTTTGAAAAAATTATCAGTTTGTCTGACGATCGTAAAAGCATGAAACCCAGGGTCACAAACTCACATCACTCCAACGAAATATGTTATCCCTATCTCTGATATTGAGCGCTTTCATATAAGTACCGCGCATATAATATATAAAAAATTATATATATATATATATATATATATATATATATATACACACACTTTTCATATATATATATATATATATATATATATATATATATATATATATATATATATATATATATATATAATAGTATTAATGCTCTGTAAATTTACATTGAGCACTATTTTGTAAAAAATAAAAATATCAATAAGAACACCGGATTACATATCTTACTGTTCTTCCTTTTATTGAAATGTACACACACACACACATACATACATATATATATATATATATATATATATATATATATATATATATATATATATATATATATTCACAGAAATGTTAGTAGACATTGGCTCATGTATAATTATAAACTGAAAAGCACCCTTTCTTTCGTCAACATTCTATTTAAGACCTTTGAAGAGGTAACTATGAAGACATTTGAGTATCGTTCTAGCTGCCAATCTAAGAATAATGCACCATCAAGAAGTTAGCAACAGTCGACTGTGTTAAACACGAAAGAAAAATAAGACAACTAACAGTGTTTCTGCTGCGCTTGGATACAATAAATTCTCATGTACAGTTTGTGGTCTTTTTTGTGCAATTATCGAGCCGGTCTCAAAAGTTTTGCCCGTCATAGGCATGCAGATAATTAGTTTGTGGCCGTCAGAACCTCATACATCGAACTCCATGGGAAAGTCCATCATATATATATATATATATATATATATATATATATATATATATATATATATATATATATATATATATATATAAAGAGAGAGACAGAGAGAGAGAGACGAGGGATATAGATGAATGAATAGGAAGTTAATGAGATCAAAATATCGTGAGAGAGGTAGAAAGTTATTCGTAGAGATAATATAGATAGATAGGTAGATACATATATATAGATAGGTAGAGACATATATATCTGGAAGTATGTATTAAATATAGACGAACTGTCTGACAAAATCGAGGTAGAAAAATTTAGTAATAAGTGATAAATTTACTCGTGTTATAATTCACTTCGTGTGGACGTCATAAAATAAAACCTATCTTCCGCTGGCCAGAGATTTCATTGAAACAATTATCGCTAGCTGTGGAAGGTGGAAAGAACAGTATTTCATCCTCAATTCTTTCAGCGAATTGCTAAAAATATTTCGTAGTTATCTCTATCAATTTTCAAGACCATATATTCTGTATTTCACTTTCATGTACGAGCTATATTAATACTTGATATAGCAAAATTATACAAAATGTTTGCAATATTCCGCAAAGGAAATTAAATTATATTATGGAACAATTTGCAAAAATGCAGCAATAATATTAAAATTATCATAGATATGACAACTGGAAAGAAAGCAAAGAGTGTGTACATATATATATATATATATATATATATATATATATATATATATATATGAGAGAGAGAGAGAGAGAGAGAGAGAGAGAGTGCATAAAAATACCATACGAACCCATTAAAACTAATCCTATAAAAACATTGTACAAGAAGAAATTAACGAAATAATATATATGTCATTATCCACAGAGTGACTGTTGTGCTGTATCTCAGCTCATCAAAGTGGCTAGACGTCCAATAGCCTCAAGCCGGGATCGAAACCAGATTGGTTTGGCATCAGTCGGACATTTTATCCCTGAACAATCAGCAGCCGGTAGAGAGGATGGCGAATTTTTACTTATCTATAGTTATGTTTTAGTGACATTTTGTAATGTAATTGATTTTCTGTATCATAATACGATGAACTTTTGTTAAAAAGAATTAAAAAAAATATAAATTCAGTTTACGTTTGAAAAATATCAACACCAACAATAAATTTCTAAAATTATATATAAGCATACTTGTACTAGGACTTTCTGGAGAATTCTAGAACTTTATGGAACCTTCAAGAATTTTCTATAACCATTTAGATCTTTATGGAAAATTCATAAGAAGCATTTTGTTGCATATACAAACATTAGCTATGGTTGGGCGGTCATTTCATTTAAATAAAGTGTATAGGAACAGTGCATTGTGTTTGTGATCAGATATTTTCTTGCTTTCAGAAACTTCTTAATTTGATTTGTTGAAGAATCTCCAAGTATTCATGTATAACCATAATATAACATAAAATGTGCTTCTACTGGTAAAATAAACGAGAAAATCTGGACAAAGGATATAAGATTTCAAGAATCATGTAAGAAAGAATAATTGTTCCACTGGAGAGACAGTCACTTGAAGAGAAATGCAGTATATTATTCACATTCCAAATTGTTGTTCGCTATCTGTTCCCTGAAGCATCAATGAATGCCAGGAAAATGTATAAAGGAAAGTGCTAAAGAAGTAACAATTTTATGGTGAAACGAATTAGATTTCTCAAATATATCAACTGAAATCTTAAATGCAAAACTTAATCGAGTGCTGAAAACCTAAGATGAATGTGTGATACGAGGAAAATATGATCCATTGGATGGTATATTTGATATCACAATTGAAATTTTTCAATAACCGTGTAGTGAGGACATGTGGTTATATCATCCTCAGATCGAAAGCAAAGGGCATGTTTGATATAGAACTAGAAACGCTACTATTTCCCAAAACTATTAATGAACCCAATAGAAGAAATGTGACACCGAATCGAATTTAAAGAACCGTCACAACAAAATCTAATTCCAAATCAGACACCAAATCAGAGATTGAATATGAAGGCTTCGAACGTTCTGAAAAACAATCCTCAAGAAAAAGGAAGTTGTAATGCCCCAACAGAACTGCAAACAAATCTGTATCATCTTTAACTTATCAACCAGAAAAGTAGCAAATGTTTGTTAGCAGTTATCTCAATAATGGATTGACATTGAGACCACTCTCAATCTCATACAGATCCATTATTAAAGAAGCTGTTAGACTTAAAGAAGAATCGTAGAAGTCATACACTTAAAAAATTGTTTATTTCATTTTGATGGACAACGAATTGATGGCCAAGTATATAAATCGCTCATTTTGAAGAGTGAAACATGATTAGTTAACTTAGAAGCCATTACACAAATCGAAAAGCGGATATTGTAGTCAAAGAAAAAGTAGTTGTTCTAGATGAATATGATTTATGGAAGAGAATAAAGATGAATGTTGCTGATACTATGGATGTGAAAACTGGAAGCAGGAATTAGATTGTCATTCTGTTATAAAGACAATTTTTTGATAAGAAACTTGAAGAATAACTCGCCGTCAACATCATATTCTTGACCGAATACTTCGCGTAGTAACGGATGGCGAATTTGGAGAAAAATTGTGATGATATGAATTTTCTGTTTCATCTAATTTGAGCTTTCCGCTTTTTCGAAGAAACTTCAAGATTTTCTAACGTGAAGTTTCAAAAATGCCTAATTTAAGAAATGCAAGATAGAATCTTAGAGCAGTATTACTCTTTTGGCATTCATTCTTCTCTCAAAGAAAAGCAACTACCGACTCTAAATTCTTCAAAGATCTATTAGAGATTGGAGTATCATTGGTTTACTGACCAAAATCTAAAAAGCAGATGATTATCAGAAGTTATTTAGCAGATTTCAGGCTGACAGTGAAGCATTAAATATTGTGAAAATATCTTGGAATCCAGAAAGGTAGTGACTAGAAATTTCAAACACAAACCAGTGTAAGGAACGCAGAATCAAGTGCCGTCAAGTTATTTATGCCATCTGTAAACAAAAAGCGAGTTTTCAGCTTATATTTATTTTGTATTTTAAAAAATTAATAATTGTATATTATGATACATATTCCATATTCATTTTATTAAATAAACAGTTTTTACTTGTATATATAATCTCTAACTGTATAGAAAAGTTTGCAATATTTGTTTATCTGCAACTACTTATGTCATGTAGCCGCTATAAGCTATCAAATTCATTAAAAATACATAAGTTTTGTCTAATTAGATCATTAGCAATTTGAAAATTAAAGCTTCTGCAAGTTTGCTATTTTTGATTGTCTATATGATTGTATGTTATGCTATAGTTATATAATGTTAAATGCGTTAAAATACACAAGTATAATGCATTTACATCCATTGAATAATAAGACTTGATTTTTGCCCTTGTTGCTGGTATGGTAAAATCGAATTTTCAGTTGGGGGTGATCTGTTTGAAGAACTAAAACAAATTACTGCATTTTTCATTACTTTTGTATAAAATTTAATTGATTTAAGACACAGGAATATAGAGTTATATATATATATATATATATATATATATATATATATATATATATATATATATATATATATATATATATATATATATATATATGGGGGAGTTTATGCATGAAAGTTTATATATGCATGTGTGTGCGTGTGCATATATATTAGTATTAGGTTGGTGAAAAAATAATGACGTAATAATGTCGTTTTTTAACGTATTTTGTAACGTAAAAAAACGACATGATTACGTCATTATTTTTGCACCAACCTAATATATTTACAGTAATAATTTCAATTATAATGTCTATATAAATACCATCGTCCTTATTAAGAGAGAAAATAAGTCTTAAAAGGATAAAAGTAACCAGCTCGGAAATAGACATGCCCTGAGGATATTTCCAATGTCTTCTTTCTGAGGAGAAATGCTTATTTCCCAAGACAACATATTTATATATTTATAAAGTCGTTTTCGTCCTCATTGCCGATGTTGTCGTCATCATTATCATCAACGACATGAGCAAAAACAATAATCGCAACAGCATCATCAACAATTACAAAACGATATTAACAGTGATAATAACAATTAACATTATTTTATTATTGTTTCAGTATGTCGAACATTTATATCTCATAGTGTCTTAATGCCCTTTCAATTCTATTAGTATTCACTGACGATTTTGGAATAATTTTTATATGTTCTCTGCTTTTTCTATCAACAATACTTTTTCTGCGAGTGTAAATACATTTTATTTCGATTAAACAGTTCCAGTGTGATGAAGTTTCTCAAGAAATTAAGCACTTCCATTTTATTAATACACAGATAGACACACAATAGACACATACATAGACATATACATATATACATATAGATAGATAGATAGATATAGGTATATTAAATGTTATCAGTGCATTTTTCATATTTTGCCTATCCCTTATCTTGTATTATTTAACAAAAACCTGCATATTCACAGTCATTTTTTCACGCTGAGCTGGCCACCATTCAAAACGATGTCGACATATACAGTAAAGATGCTTACATGTTTTAACATTTTTAGTTTCATGGGCTCATATATATATATATATATATATATATATATATATATATATATATATATATATGTGTGTGTGTGTGTGTGTGTGTGTGTGTGTGTGTGTGTCATGTTTTGCTTTTATGGATATAATTAAATTTTGTACGCGTGCTTAAAAGTATTACATTCTGTACAAATACACCTGTATGTATATATTTGTATATATATACATATATATGTTATAAGCACATTTTTCAAATGGTTTCTCTGTATATACTATAAAATGTGTACGCCATATTTTGTTTATTACACTATTTAAATATATAATGCATACAAACAAGCATATATATATATATATATATATATATATATATACATAATGTTTTACATTTCTGTAATATATATATATGTGTGTGTGTATAATATATACACCATATTTTGTGTTTTCTTCGTTTTATATATATATATATATATATATATATATATAAGTAATTATAGCGTAGTATATTTGTAGGTTGCATCTGTCCCGCACATTAATGTACATTACCGACGTCAAAATTGGATTTTCAACACAGCATCGTGCGCAATCTAATTTTTGGGCCAATAATTCAATGCGAATTTTATTTCTTAGACAATTATAGAAAGCGGCTAAACTATTTCACTCAGCAGTTGTTCGTTTCGATTAGCGAAACTCGTTCTTTTCTTTTCCTTTTCTGCCGTAATCTTTTTTCTCTCATGTCGTTTTCTTTTATAATATTTTGCATATTATTAATATTTCCATGTTTATTTTCACAGGATGCATAAAATGGTATCTGGCACTGTAGATCAAGTGACAGCAACTTTCATGTTACCGATTCCCAATGGAAGTGGAACAGAATAATTCTGTCTCCTGGATCTTTCTTGTCAGAAGTTCAAATTTGTGCTGTTAGTGTTTAGATTATATACAGATTAATCACCCACATTTTAATTTTTTTAATTAATATGACAACGGACAGACTTCGTAATCTCCAGCGATTTTTTAGTTGTCTCTCGATCTAGATAAACTTCTGGAAATCCTGAAATGAAATATTCATTTTATCTATGGATTTTTCGTATTTGCTTGATATATGTCGTCTTGTTTTTTTTTTGTTTTTTTTTTTGCTAGACCTGCTTCCATTAAAATTTGGGGATAGTTAGATGAATAACGATAACACGTATTTTAACAATATGTACGCCCAAAGTTCTTCTTCTTCTTCTTCTTCTTCTTCTTCTTTGTACCGTGTCTTCTCATGATTTTCAAGCTCATTACTGTCCAGAATGTCCTGTCCTTTGTAGCTGTTAATAAATTTTGTATACTTGTAATCTCCCATAACAAGTTTGCCAGGTATTTTATGCACTGTTTTCCTCTTTTCTTCTTACCTTCAATCTCTCTTTTGTGTATCACATTTTCCAAGCCCTCTTTTCTCATTATACGTCCCAGAATTTTCAACTGTTTCTTTCTAATTTAAAGCATAAGCCTAATTTTCCTTTCCATTTTATCTAAAATTTCGACGTTGCTCACATGTTCGGTCCGTTGCATCATTTGTCGAATCGAATATATGTTGTTTCCAGTCTCTTTATCTGTTAGGAGATTGTCGAGCACTGACTGTCATATATGAGGTCTGATATTATATAAGATTTCACTATTTACATTATTCAGACTATTTTCCTCATCTTTGTCGTCATATTTATTACAATGTTTCGGCCATTGTACGCTCCAGCCTACTTCAGGTCGTTAGAATGTCGAACTGAACCCTTTATTTCGGTCACTGGGTTAGACTGTTCTAGTTACACGTGCCATGTTTAATGGATGTCAGTTATCAGTTATCTCCTGTTAATTTCCATCTCCAAGTTCTCCAGTACCTTAAACAGGTGTTGAACTCAAATCTCATCGGTTCCTCTCACTGGATCTAACTAACGCATGTGTCCTTGAGAACATCTCTGTATGAATTTCTGGGTATTACAAACCTAATGTCATCAGCAAACATTTTTTTTAGTTAGATCCAGTCACAGGACCCAAAGAGTGTGAGTTCAATACCCGGTTATGGCATTGGAGAACTTGGAAAGGGGAATTAACAGGAGATAACTGATAACTGACATCCATTTAACATGGCACGTGGAACTAGAACAGTTTACCTCAGTGAGCGAAATAAAGGATTCAGTTCGACATTCCAACCACCTGAAGAAGGCCGGACCGTACAACGGCCGAAACGTTGTTATACATATAGCGACAAAGATGAGGACAATAGTCCAAATAATGTAAATAGTGTACATAATACCTCATCTCAGAAATATAGACAGATATTGTAATATCTCTGTAGTATTTTCGTTGTTTCTAATGAAATAACGGAATTTATGTTCTACCCTGATGGATGCGGTTTGCTGCCAGTATATATTTTGGATTATTGTAATGTCCTTCTAAAATATGTCATATGAGTAATTCCCTCACATTTTACTCACCATAAACCTCAGTACTGGATATTGAAAGAATCGTTCTTCCTAAAATTTCTCCAAGCAATGCCCAAAACAATCGTCCACAGGATCAATGTCCATATTTCCCCAAAATAAATTATTCATATATTCTTCAACTATAAACCTCAGTATACTAGATAGAATATCCCATCTTCCTTGTCCTCAGCATTCACATGAGAAACCTTCGTATAGTTACCTAGTAATACCTACAATCTTTCCTCTTCTTTGTGCACAGCATTTTCTTCAGAACTGTCTTCAGTATAATCATGAATCTTGACAAAATGGTTAATCCATTATTTTTATTATCTTAATAATTTCAATCTGTATTCAAAACATAATTTCCCTATGTATTGTACTCAGCATTTCTTATCTCTGATTTCATCAATCTTCTCAGCAATCTCATTAATTCAGTTAAAAGCATTTATATCATATCCTATTCAAGATTCTGTATATTGTCATTATTAATCTCTTTAATATATCTGTGAGTACCCTAAGTGACGAGTACCTAAGCAAACTTCTCAATATTAACCCTCATGATATAGCCAGATTTCTCCACAGTCAGGGGTTGGATTTTGTTGGCTGTATTATCAGTACCGATTTTAGAAGCATTCTTTCTGCCTTCTCCCCAAACATATCTTCAATATTTTCCTTCAACATAGACTTCGTTATTGTTTTCAACACTTTAATATTTTCTATGGAGTTTTCTCAGCATTTCCATTACCATTGTTCTCACTGTATCTCCCAGATGTTTCTCAGCATGTCCCTAATAGTTATTCAGCACATTAAGTGCATTATATTCATGACTGTCTTTAGTGTTGTCTCTTGTACGTTTCATCAGCATTATCCATAATAATGCTTTCATTATTATCCGCGCTCCTCTGTATTTCCTATCTGTTAAGTACATAATGTTTCATTTTCAGAATTGTTTTCGCTCTTATCTTGAAAATTATCGGTTGTATTTCCGGATCTGGAAGAGGGTTGATTTCGAGAATATGGATTGAACTTTTTTTTTCTATTCACCTTTGCTTTTCTGTGGCAGTGCAAATAAAAATAATAACAATAATTAATGAATAATCCCCGATTAGATCTTTAGCCGATAGGCCTATGAGCATTTTTTTTAAAATATTAACATCGAAGACAAATTCCACACGTTCCGTTGCATCTGGTTTGCATGACTGAACATCTGTTGTAAACAATGTTTTAAAGGGGTCGACATCATCCACCAATTGTGACTATTGTGCCTAACTTTTATCTATTGGCTTAATTCAAGGCAAGCAAGATTTCTTCATTTCTTATTGTATTCTATTATCTAATTTGTAATTTCTTTTCACGTTCCATAATCTGGATGTAAAAGCTTATAATTAATATAATGTTGTAAAAGTGAATTGTCCTGGACATATCATCGAGTAAAGTTTTATTCATTTAGGTGCGTCTTGCTGGAAGGCATTGCAGTTGGAATCGTTATAATTTGTGCTCAATACACTCACTTGAGGAGGAAACGCATATTTTGCACCTATAGTCTTAATAAAATAAAGATAAGCATTTAACCACTTCTTTTTCCTTTCTCGTTCATATTAATGCTATTCATTTCATATATATATATATATATATATATATATATATATATATATATATATATTGATGCAGGTTTCATTAAATAATATAGACACAAGTGTTGTCTATTTATTTTACGTAAATTCTTTTCACATTGTCTGATAAGCTTAATAACATTACCATTAAACGAAGAAAGAAAATCACAATATTAATACATAATTTTTAATCCTATCTAAGGTTTCGGCTTACATAAGCCGTTATCAAAGATGACAATTACATTACAATATATCAAGCAATACATGGATAAGAATGTGATGATTGTCTGTTTACATGGATGATTTTCAAGCAACAATAAACACGTGCATATAAGACGCTGGAAGGGAAAATCGCACTGCAGCTTATGACGTCACACATGACCACGTGTGTGTGAATTCGAGAAGTATTAAATATGGGAAGCCTTTGTTATAAACCAATGGCTTCTGTTACCAATTATAGGCATTTAAAGATATTTGTGGAGATTTCATAGTTTACTTTGTTCAGGTTAGGTTTCAACTGTTTTATGTATATAGCTTCAAGAATTCATATATATATATATATATATATATATATATATATATATATTCTGAAGATTGAATTCAAGAATGAAACAGCAGATTTGAGTTAGCATCATTGTATATTTTTATATTTACGCTTTATCCTTGATGTTGATTTTTTTTGCTCATAAATATAGCGTAACGTAAAAATATTTTTTATTGTATTATATATATATATATATATATATATATATATATATATATATATATATATATATATATGTGTGTGTGTGTGTGTGTGTGTGAGTGAGAGAGATAGAGTGTGTGCGTGATAGTCCCAACGCGAATAGGGATGTAAAAATAGAAATAATTTTAGATAATAATTAACACTTTTGTAACGGTCAAATCAGATGTGGCTGGCCAATAACGATATTTTAATACGATTTTTTTTTTATTTCATTGTCTTACTAAAATTCTATATCTATGGAAATACTAAAGCAATAATAATGTGAAAATGAGTAAAACAATATTCAAGCAAAATTCCTGGTTATAATGCAACGAGAATATATTTGCTATAGAAATAATGATTTCTGTAGAGTGATTTCGAATTCAATTTAGATTAAATTTATTACAAATCTAGGAAAAATTTAGAAATATATCCAATCGGGAAAAGTTTATCGGAAGTCGATTTAGAATTATTAAAACTTAAAAATATTTTTCTTTTTATATTCCAATAACTATATGATATCAGAAAACATTTTTTAATAAAAAAAAAAACAAACTCTAAACGCAATATACAACATCAATAATTTTCTAATTTAAGCTGTACTGTGTGTAACTATTTTTGGATAGTAGCAAGTAAACAATACTCATACACATCCTAGAATTTTGCTCTGTTCTAAAAGACTCGATAACCTCGATGATGATATTAAATGATTGTTTCAAGATCAAATATCGTTATTTATTCTATGGATGTCCTATGCAGATTGATAAGCAATATTTCAGTAGGCTTTGTGATAGTGTGAAGCAATTATATGTCACATATAAAAGTTAACAAAACGACTAAATGTAAGTGAAGCGCAGGGATAATTGAATTCAGATATACATACATACATATATATATATATATATATATATATATATATATATATATATATATATATATATATATATATATATACACACACACACACATATATATATATATATATATATATATATATATATATGTATATATATATATGTATTGAACAATAAGATAAAATTAAAACATTCAAATCTTCAGACACACTGGGTTGTAAATTAATATTCTTTCGTTTTTTTATTATTATTTCATTTAGATTCCTCGACTAGTTTCGGCCAAAATGGCTATCATCGGGAGAAGAAATATTTCTGCTTGCTGCTAGCAGTAAACTACAGAAATGAATGTCTTGTTGGAGAAAATGAATTTTTTGTCTGTAGTTTTCATTTGCTTTCATTTGTTTTTGTTTTTTTTTATTTTTTTATCTTTTTAACATGAATCTTTTAACATTCCTTGTGTTGGTCAAACAGTCTCTTTTAAGTTGTTATTTGAGATAAGAGATGGATTGATCTATGCTTCCCTGAATTCCTTTGGTCAGTTTGACAGTTTTATTAGTCCTGGAGATGGGGTGTGTCTGTGTTTAGTGTTTGTGTGTGTGTTATTTGGTTCTTAGGGAGTGAGTGAGTATGATATATGTATGCTGATAATACACACCCACAGCAATACACATGTATTACTGTGCGTGTGTATTATCATTTGCCCCATTAGGGAGTGAGTGAGTATCATGTGTGTAAGTGTGTATATTCGTGTGGGTGTGTGTAGGGGAACGTATAGCACTCGACAGGCTGACACATAGAGATGACCCAATATAGGCTAACAAAGGGGGGTGCGACAGTGATCTGGGGAATTGAAGAATACATTAAAGAGGCCAAAAAACAGCTAGCCAACAAAGAAACCTATAAAAGCTTAGCTACAGATCAACTTCCCGAATATCAAGAAGAATTAACTAGCTCACTAAACATAATGCTTCGCAACAATCTAATCGACCAGGAAACATGCACAGCCCTTACACCCACAATCATTACACCTACTCGTTTCTATCTCCTTCCTAAAATACACAAAAGCAACAACCCAGGAAACCCGGTCATTTCATTGTTCAACTGCCACACGACAAAAATTTCCAAATACGTAGAGCATTACATACAACCCCTAGCTAAGGAAGTAAAATCCTACATCAGAGACACAAAAGATCTACTAAACAAAATTAATCACATACAAACAGTTCCAGAGAATGCTATTCTACTGACTATGGATATAAGGTCACTCTATTCAAACATTAAACACATCGAAGGGCATACCGCCCTTCAGGAAGCACTTACTAAAAGAAGAAAACAAGACCCCCCACAGAAGTTATAATAAAACTCATGGAGCATCTCCTGACTCCATTGAAGTTGAAAGTATGAATACGTTCAACTTCAATGGAGCACACTACTTTCAACTAAGAGGTTGTGCCATGGGCACTATTACAGCTCCATCATATGCTACAATTTACATAGATATATATAGACCCATATCTATCCCCTCATTGGTAGCGACTGCGTATTCTATGAAATATATATCGATGATATATTCTTTGTATACACGGTACGTGATGACAAAATCAACGAATTCCGCGTGACTCTAAACACAGTGCACGACTGAATTAAGTTTGACTATGAAAAATCCACAACATCAGTAACATTTTTAGACACCCGCATTTACATAGATGAAAACAGTAAACTACAAACGAAACTACACACTAAAATAACCAACACCCACAACTATCTACACTTTAAGTCTTCCCACCCTCAACACCTCGAAGAGAACCTTCCCTATTCACAAGCACTTAGACTCAGAAGGATATGTTCCAACAATGAAGAACTAAATATACACATTGAAAATCTCGAGCATCAATTCACAACACGTGGCTATAAACAACACCTAATCAAGAAACAAATATATAAAGCAATGTCCACACCTAGCGAAGACACCCTAATGTACAAGATTAAAAATAAATCTAGCCGCATTCCTCTAGTAACCACTTTCAACCTCACTCTGTCTCCATTATCCCAAATAATCAAACGTCGCTGGGAAATATTACATCTCAAACCAGACCTAAAAAAAATTGTTTAAGTAACCCAGCCTTCTAGCATATCGTAGACCTAAGGACCTAACAGAAATCATAGAGAGTAAGCACATTTCAGGGGAAAAGGTAATCCGTAATAAACTAAGAACAAAACAACAGGATTTTCCCAACCATGTAACAACAAAAGAAGTTTATGTTGCAACCATATTAAACACACGAATTCATTCACTAGCTCAATCACTAAATCTATTTTATAAATATACCACGGCTCTAACTGTAGAAGTCATAACATAATTTACCTCCTATAATGCACACTATGCCAGAAACAATAAGTAGCAAAATCTGAATAGCCCTTTCCCTACAGTATTAATAATTATCGCAATCGAATTAAGTCGAATTCCCATGAAAAATTATTACCTATAGAACAACATTTCCGCCTAGAAAAACACGATTTCAAAACACATGCCAAATTCATTATAATTGAGAGAATGGAAAAGGTCAGAGCAGATAACATTAGAAAGATTTTAAAGTCCCAAGAAAATAAGTGGATACAACGTTTAAAAACACACTATTCAGCCGGGCCAAACCATAAATTTAACAATATAGATAGTATTAATATATAACCCTACAAAATAAAACCTACCCACATTTCTCCTCCACACAAGACAGACATGCTTACGGAGGTGTTGAGGCCTCACACTTATACACACAACCACACGAACATCCACACTTACACACATCATCACTCACTCTCTAATGAGCCAAATGATAACGCACACCCACAACAATATACACGCTTACACATGTCATACTCACTCACTGCCAAGAACCGAATAACACACACAGACACACACATACACTTAACAGACATCCCTTCTCCAGGACCAAGGAAACTGTCAAACTGACCAAGGGAATTCAGAGAAGCATAGATCAATCCAGCTCTTATCTCAAATAACAACTTAAAAGAGACTAACCATCACAAGGAATGTTAAAAGATTCATGTTAAAAAGATAAAAAAATAAAAAAACAAATGAAAACTATACACAAAAAATTTCATTTTCTCCAAAAAGACATTCATTTCTGTAGTTTACTGCTACCAGCAAGCAGAAACATTTCTTCTCTCGATGATGGCCATGTTGTCCGAAACTAGTCGAGGAATCTAAATGAATTAATAATAAAAAAACGAAAGAATATTAATCTACAACCCAGTGTGTCTGAAGATTTTAATTTTTTAATTTTTTTATTGTTCAATATATATATATATATATATATATATATATATATATATATATATATATATATATATATATATAAATAAGGAAACACTGTTCTATAAAAGAGAGACTATAATTTGTTTAGGCGAAGATGCATTGAGATATTGTTTTAAGTTAAGAATGCGAAAAACTGTCTGCAATCAATATTTTCCCGGGCGCTTTCGGCTATGTCATTAACAATATTGATTAGCCATTGGCTGCCTGGACGTATCCGAGTATGCCTGTCTATAAGGGCAGCTAGCGAATCCCTGCTGCAGACGCTTGCCTAGGAACCTTCTGTGTTTTTCAAACATACAAAAATTCCACCCGCGATTTATACAGCAGCTATGTATCAAAGATAGATCAAAGAAGTTTCACTTTTTGGAAGAGATACTATTACCTGGCATGATCAAGTTTGAAAAAGTACAGTTAACTCAAAAAGCTCGATAAAGGTGACTTGTGACTTCGTGCTTGGACAACAATCGACGGTATACAAATAGTTCCGTCTACCTAATTTCCTTCACAAAGCTTATGCCACCGTCAGCTATGGTTTTCCAGGGACATTCCAAATGTGCCGCACCCTAGGTTGCATAAACGAGGGTTTGCTTCCCAAATATATAAATATTAAATTGCATGAATCGGCAGAGGATAAGGAACGTAAGCGCAGTAAATTGTTAGTCGTTTTCAGGGAAACTGATATATCTATCTATCTATCTATCTATCTATCTATCTATATATATATATATATATATATATATATATATATATATATATATATTGAGGACAACACTGAATTCAAAACCTGCGGAGGGTAGTTTGGGGACCTTGTGGCACGTAGTGCATCAGGTCTTTGTATTCGGCCCTTCATAAAGTGTGGATGACTCTGCAGGGAACTTTCACACCATTATTATCAAATCTCATGTGCTGTTGTCGGGCTCTCGGTTTCCTGTTTGACCCTGATACGTCGAATTCGACGGTAGAGTCGAGTATGTATATATATATATATATATATATATATATATATATATATATATATACATATATATATATATATATGTATATATATATATATATATATATATATATATATATATATATATATATATATATATATATATGATTGCTCAATTTTTTTATATTCAAACGCCGATTCCTTACTTTAATATTTTAATTATGAATATTTCTTTCGCAAATTGTTCAGTCTGTATTCAGCATTCATATATATATATATATATATATATATATATATATATATATATATATTGAAATAAGGAAACGCTGTTTTAATAAATATAGTAATATAGAATACAAAATGACTTGAGCTTGCTACGCTTAAGAAACTCGGAAGCTGTCCTATGTGACCGGCAAGTACGAAATTGGTTGGCGAATTTTCCTTCAGAAATAACATCCATGGAAGATGAACCCAGACAAAAAAACGTATATCTTACTATGATAATGAAACATTAATGTTATAAGACGAAACCATTTCAAGCCAATCACTCAGAAAACGCGGTATGCCGTAAATTGGAAATGATACGTAAGTCAGCAATTTGGGTTTTCTGGTTCTACATTCTGCTAGCGAAAATAACAAAGTTTATTATCGATAAACAAAAACGAACAGAATTTATGACTGAAATAGTTGTGTCAATAAGGTGAAAGAAAAAATTGCATGTAGGTAGCATATCACGGGGATGAACAAGTGCATTCTTTGAGACCTTTTGGAATGTGTGTCATTTTGATGTTGGAAGGTAATTCCTGATAATTGTTACGGAATTTAGTTGTTGGCTATAAATTTCCACAATTCTGAATTACATGACAAATGAAAAACCATTTGAAATAAAAATAGATTACGAGTTTCGCTTTTATTAGGCTTCATCAAAGAAAATAACGAAAAAATGAAATATGCGTGTATATTTGTGTGTATGCTTAAACAATACATTTTTTATTTTTCTCCCGTCTTCTTGATTTTCTAGTGATCTAATCACAATGAAACTGTTTTCCATTTGTCATATTCTTCAAACTTTGTATCCGGTTTTATACACATTCCTACAAATATAGACCAACTACCGGATAACCTCATAATATTGATGATCTTCAAGACCAAAATATAATGGCATACTGTACACCGTTTTCAGCAAAGTTCCGGGAAAATGAAGACCGAGGTGTGTAATAACCGCCCGATGGAAATTATTTACTTACTCCAAGACCACGGGAAACGGCGAAGCTTTCCGGAATTCCATTTATTCCTTTTATGCGTTATCACAGCCGTAGCTGCTGCCATCTACCCTGGGTAATTGTTACGTTGTAGGTTACTAATTATACTGACCAACTCTTTATGTAATGTTTCTCGTAGCCACTTATGACTTTTGCTCGGTGTTGTAAGCAGCAAACGAACCCTTTCTTTACGCTGTATGGATGGTGGGAGTTGAAATCAAGGTACTGTCCAGTGAATGATGTCCGAGATATTAGAATATCCAGGAATGGGAATGTGTTGTTACTCTCTTTCTCCATGGTGAACGTTATCGAAGGTCTTATTGAGTTCACAAGGTCCTGTAGAACCTGAACATCTCCCTGGTGTGGCCAGATTATGAAGGTGTCATCTACGTACCTTAACCATAGAGTTGGATTTAGAGATATAGATTCTAATGCAATTTCCTGAAAGTATTCCACGTATATATTCGCTATTGCTGGTGATAATGGCGAGTCCATTGTTAAGCCCTCTTCCAGTCGATATATGTGTGATCCCATTCCAAAGTGTGTTGTTTGTGTACAGAAATTCAACATCTCCATCAGATTATTTATTGGAATACTGGCCTGTTTTCTAGGTATGTGTCAGAGGCCAATCTGTCTCTGACTACTGAGAGTGCCTCATACGTGGTTACCTTGGCGAACACTCAACACGTCCAAGCTCACCATCAGGTTGGATAGGATGGAAGCATCTTTGATTATTTCCATGAAGTGGGCGGAGTTCCGGACATATGAAGGAGAATTTCAGATCAATGGGTCAAACGATTCAGAGGGTGGCGCACAGAGCCTTGGCAGCTAACAATCGGCCTGAGCGGAATACCGTCTTTGTGAATCTTAGGGAGACGGTATATGTGAGGAAGCTTCGTTTAACCCTGCGATAACTGCCTATACGTCTTAGGTGCCAAGTGATCCATGTTCTTGATTAGTATCTGAAACAGTTTGCGTTCCTTTTTCATTGTAGGATCTTTTTTTTTTATTTTTCTGTTGCTACAATTGCTCATGAGGTTTTTACCAGCTTTCTTTTATAATCGGATCTGTCCATCACTACAGTTGCATTGCCTTTGTCAGCCGGTGGTATGATGATGTTTTCGTTCCTCTGTAGGGATCCGATCACCAGCCTCTCCAGATTCATGATGTTTGACCTGGCGGCTTGGCCTTCTCCAAGGTCTGTCTCACCTTCCATCTCACTTCATCCGGCTGAGCCTGAGGGAAGATCAAAGCTACCTACTCGACTCTGGCAATGGTGTCCAAGTATGGCACTCTCCTGATGGCTGAGACCCTTATTCAATACTGACTTCTCAGAGGCACTCAGGTAATATTGGGTGGAGTTGATTCCTGCTTTCACTGGTGGGTCATGGTCCTTGTGCGTCACCTTCTGATCTTTCAATATGTTTAAATTTTGTATTTGTCGAGCCTTGACTACATCGAATTCATGTCTGAAGGATAACTGATAACTGACATCCATTAAACATGGCACGTGGGACGAGAACAGTGAAACCCAGGGAGAAAAATAAAGTATTCAGTTCGACATTCCAACCACCTGAAGAAGGCTGGAGCGTACAACTGCCGAAATGCTGTAATAAATATGGCGACAAAAGTTAGGACAAGATTCCGAATAATGTAAATAATATACATAATACCTCATCTCAGAAATATAGACTGATCCAGATGTATATATAATCAGTGCCGGTAATCAAGATATATTGCTTATACGTTTTATCCTCTGTAAATTGAAACATATATTCTGTATTTTTCAATTTTATTTTCCTCGGTATGCATACATTTTAGTCTGTGTGAATATATGTGTATTAGTGTGCTTAATACAGAGCATTTTTTAGTGTGTATCAATATTTATGACTTAATATAAACATGTGTGTGTGTGTGTTTTTTTTTTGTATTTGTTTGTGACTCAGAACAAGGAAACGTATTTTGCACACGTTCATACAAGACCATATACTGTATATATGATGAGTCATTACGAGTTGGTGTGGGTATGAAAGAATTTGTTTATGGTGAAATGCTTTGTCTGTACTTTGAAGCTTTTCCACGACATCCGGCCAGAGTATTTTTTCTAGCGTCGCTGTCCACAGCGAAAATCAATTATCCCCATGGTTCGTTCAATAAAACCTGCTAATGACCTCGCATATTACACGCTTCTTGATTTATAAAACACTCAATTCTATTTAGCGTTGTGACGGGAAAAATATACAAAAAAAAAAAAAAAAAAAAGAAGAAATGCAAAAAACGTAAAGACTGAAAGGACAAATACTGGCAAATCAAATTGGATGAAAAAAATATAGTGGAAAAAAATTAAAATAAAAAATATATAAACCTCTACAGAAGAATGGAAAGAAAAGAAAACAAAATTATATATATATATATATATATATATATATATGTGTGTGTGTGTGTGCGTGTGTGTGTGTGAGCACATAAATCAAAGACATTGAAAACGAACGGACATCAGCAAATTCCCAAATAACAAGAACGCTAACGCCATATTAACATCCATGTCAATAGCGATTGAGGAAAAAACGCTAACAGTCATAATAACATAGTCTCATAGTTACCGTCATTATCTGCCATATGTGCAGTTGGATGTGACTGTGCGGTGGTTAGAGGCTCTGAAATCGTAAGCGGCGCGACACGTTGTAATTCTAAGTTTGTAACATTCACTTTCACGGTGAAAGATAGGCGTATATCGCTTCTCCATCAACGAATATGGGTTCATCAGCTCACACTTGCTCTTTTAAATCTTTTCACTCTAAGCAATTTGATAACGCCTCTAAGACGCCAACGGTTACTGAGACTGAAATAAAAGAAAATACTTTATTGAAGAAAAATAACAATAAAAGTAATTGAATCGGGGAGATCGTTTGTGGAAAGAAAGAAGGAAACCGGAAATTGTTCCACAGGCGAGAATTGCGAGTAAATAAACTATTAGAATAATATTTACAGTGACATCTAGCTACTTCAACTGTAAAACGATGAAACCTAATTGCCAAACTAGTAACAAACTTAAATTCATGCAGTCATATGGATAAGAGCACATTAGAACAATTGCCATGAAAACATTAATAGAAAAAACTTCATTAAAGGAATCCATGTTACGACATTGGGAATATATGACTGATGTCGAGACATCATGTGAGGAACGATGACATTACTGACCCTTTTTTGAATGTTGTTGATTATATCAATGTTCAAGATCGATTCTAGGGAGAAAAATATCTGCTACAACCCAGAATTCCTAGGAGGAAGTCTAATAATTATTTTCAAAATAATCACTTGGCGACAAGTTTTGAATAAGTTCTACTCCTGAACTGAAAACAGTTTGTAGCCTTAGTGTAGTGCAACCCTCGAAAACATCTAATCTATCTATATATAAAATTATTTTACTTTCGTTAGTCCGTCTGTCATACACTGTATAATAACCATTCATTGACCGATCGGATCAAAATTTTGGGAAGAAGTACAAACAGGTAAGACGGTACAAAGTAGAGTTAGTTTTACTATTGTGCAAAGTTTAGTACAATACATTTTCATTACAATTTTTGGAAAATTATAAGTTGTATTATTTAACATATAAACTAATCAAACAATTCAATTATTAAAATAACAAATGCTTTAATAAACAACCAATATTGTGTTTTGAATATCATTTATTTAAGTTTTTTTTATATGCAAGAATTCAGTTTCCAATTCGCCCTGCACTTGCGAGAACTATGAACAAATCACAAGGCCAAACTCTTCAAATATTGAAAAATGACTCTAGAAAGAAATATTTGTATAGTTGTATGTTGTATGGACACCAGTAAGATTTCTGAAGAATTTATTCTTCGCTGATAAAAAGGAAAAAAAAAAAGAAATGTTCATAAAACATAGTTTACCATGATGTCCTATTAAATTAAATTAAATTAAAGAAATTATTAAACCATGAAGTAGGCTTCCTATCAAAGTATTTTTCGAGGGAAATCAGCTTATTCAAATTTTATTGATTGGTTTGCGAAATTGAACGGAATGAAGTGTGTTGCAAAAAATTCTAGTAATTTTATAATTTCGACAGCGCCAGGACTATTCCTTCATCGATTATTGTTTTTTGTTTATTAATATTTTCTACACTATTTACATTATTGGGACTATTGTTCTCATCTTTGTCGCCATATATATTTCAACGTTTCGGCAGTTGTACGCTCCGGCCTCCTTCAGGTAGTTGGGATGTTGAACTGAACTCTTTATTTCGTTTACTGGGGTAGACTGTTCTATTTACACGTGCCATGATTTTAATGGATATCAGTTATCCACTGTTATACCATGATGACACATGACACATTGGATAAAGGCGTTGGTTAGATCCAGTTACAGAACCCAAACAGTGTGAGTTCAATACCCGGTTAAGGCAGTGGAGAACTTGTAGAGTGGAATTAACAGGAGACAACTGATAATTGACATCCATTAAAGGCATGTAACTAGAACAGTCTACCCCAGTGAGCGAAATAAAGGTTTCAGTTCGACATTCCAAACAACTGAAGTAGGCCGGAGCGTACAACGGCCGAAACGTTGTAATAAATATGGCGACAAAGATGAGGACAATAGTCCGAATAATGTAAATAGTGTACACAATACCTCATCTCAGAAATATAGACATATAATATTTTCTACTTACTCATTATTGAATATGAATTCATACAATAGCTTACTTAATGAAAATAAATAATTTAAATGATATTTGAAAGTAGTTTGGATTCGTCACTTTGAAAGAATCTGGCATGCGTTTAACTCTATTTTGAAGATTACAATGATTGTGGGCTTGTGAAACATTATGTAAATACACATGAATCCGAAGGATGCCTATATATATAGAGAAAATTGGAATAAATAGCATATAGAAAATTGTAATAAATACCAATATTTTTTAACTACAGAAATTTTTGTTTCTTTATGGCTGTAATTCATCAGCATAGAAGAAGCTTATGTTTGTCTCAAGGTTCTTGATAGGATCCAGTGAGGGATATGCAACGTAATTGGCCCTGATCTGGCATCTCGTCTGCAGTCGTTCTCTCTCAGACGTGCCGTCGCCTCCCTCTGTCTTTTTTACAAATACTTTCATGGTGACTGCCCCGAGGAGCTGCTTTCGTTGGTTCCCAGACTTCATGAATTTAAACATTTCTCTAGGCTGGCGCCTCACTCACACTCGTTCACTGTTGAAACTGTTAAATGTTGCCGTCTCTTCTACTCCAATAGCTTCATGTCTCGCATCTCTCGCCTGTTGAACTCCCTCCCTGTTTCCCTGATAGCTATAATCTCCAACTATTCAATCGACTCTCCAGATCCATCGCTACATCCTTTCTTCTATCACTCCTATTTGCTCTAGTTCCAACTCTCTGTAACCCCTTGCGTGATTGTGGTAACAGTTAGCCATAGATTGAACACGTTTAGAGTGTCATATTCACAGAAACATTTTATTTGCAGTAGGTTTCACAAGTGGCGATTTGTCAAGAAAAAAACGGTTGCGAGGAACGTACTTCTCAATAATGGAATGCGAAGGGAATGAGTGTGGTGTGATGAATCTAAATTTACTGGATATATGAATATTAAACGTTTTAATATTAAGCATTTTGTTTCTTGTGATAAGGAGAGAGTAATATATTTTTTCGATTAATCGACACTCCTCAATATCCTTGTCAATTAAACAGTATAGTCTTATTTCGTAATTATTCTGATTTCGCTTGCTCATTTTGTTTCTAGTTTTCCGGAATTATATTTAGTTAATTTGTTGCCTTTTGTTTACACTTAAGATATTTTTAAGCGTTTCACCACAAGCACGCATATCATCATAAACAGTGCCTCTTACCTGTTACTGTTTTTGATCATAAAACAAAGCATTTCAGTAAATTTCTACCTCGAGTGGAGATTGTGCTTTGTATAGAATAAACATGTGAATAAAATAAATGAAAATGATAAAATAAGATGAGGTTTCGAAATACATGCCCTGCTTAAATATATGACCTGTAGCCTCTGTTGTTCGTCTAAACGTCCTCGACAAAATCCAGAGATGGATATGTAAGGTGATTGGCCTTGATCTGGCATTTCCTTTACAGTCGCTCTCTCACAGACGTGCCGTCGCTTCCCTCTCTCTTTTCTACATACCTGGTAACAACTCCGACGAGCTACTTTCGCTTGTTCCCAAACTGCATGAATTTAAACGTGCTACTAGCTTGGCCTCTAAGTCCCACCCTTTCACTGTCGAAGCGGTTGAATGTAGCCGTTTGTTCTAATTCAATAGCTTCATGTCTCGCCTTTCCCGTCTATAGAACTCTCTTCCTCTTACTTGCTTCCCTGATAGCTATAATCTCCAGCTATATAAATGAAATGTCAATCGACATCTCCATATGTGTTCATCTATTTCCCATCCTTCTCTTTCACGCCTCTTTACTCTTGCTCCCGCTCTCTGTGACCATTTGCGTACTAGTAGCACTCCAGCCTTGCTCTGGGTGAAATGCTTAAAAAAACAAAAAACAAAACAAAAACAAAACAAAAACAAAACAAAAACAAAACAAAGACAAAAAAACAAACAAACCAGAAAACATATTCTCTGCCGTTCCATCAGAACTGTGATGTTCATCTTCATTATTACATACGCAACTTTCGACCGTGGTATTCTCATGCTTTCTCGTTGACGAAACGTAACTTTCATTCATTTCTCCTGGGATAGAAGAAACACATTATACTTTTTCTGACATAACTCACCTCAGATAATTCTTTTTAGTCTATTTCACTTATCCGTTATGGATATTTCCTCTGGATATGGTTGTCCCAGTGGATAACGTTTTTCAATTGACGAATTATAAACGATTAATTGATTCTATTTTTAAAGCTAATCATCCTCTTGCAAGTTATTGAAAGACAGTAACTATTGTTTTGGATTATAAAAATGTGGTAATAACAATGATCTTCAGATACAAGTCCTACTATTTAACCCATAGATTGCAGGAAAAATGATACATAACTTTTCCAAGGATAATTGCACGTTTGTGAATATAACAAAATCGACAAGAATTGGAACTCATCGCTGTGATTACTTATTCTGAGCCGTTTTCCATTAAACCTGAGGCACATCCAATATTCCAGCACTTGAATTTCTCAAGTGGTTACGCATCTACTTACTGACCAGGAACGACATCGCTTAACTTTGGTAATGAGATCAGAAACGGTTTTTCAGCGAAATATTGCCGTAAATAGAAATTTTATATACAGATGGACATGAACCTGAAATTCATTGTTGTAATATGAAATTATTTGTATAAATCATTTTAGGAATACTAGCAGAAAAACGTTTTCTAAAAGAAATCCAAGATAATTCAAAGGTGAAAGTCTAACTGAGCTGAACTCTAGCTGACTGAATTTTGTAATGTAATTTTTAGGAGAATTATAGCCAATTAAACTTCACTTCTGTTCGTATTATTATTTTTATCAGTATTTCTATTAATAGAAATAATCTGGTATCTGGTCAAATTCTTTGTGATTCTCTGGCATGAAATTTACATGAAGACATTTCTTAATGGCTGGAAGTCATTTTACTTTTAAAAATTTGTTGTAGACATCTGCCAGTTTAGAGTGAGTTTTGCACCTTGAATGGCAGCCATATGAAGTCGACTATTTAAGAAAATAACTCTACTTTTTATTTCAATGTTTTGGTTTTGTAGTCATTTGTGGCGTTGGGCACATCTACTCCTAACACGGTATTCTCCATCTTCAATTTCTTTTTCTCCTGTACTAAATTTGCGTGAAGCGACGCTTAGAAAGTGTTTAGGATTTTTAGATTGTAAAAAATGTTATTAAATAATAAAAACGGAACGAAGGGAAAATGAAACAAAAACATACGGTAGTTAGAACAAAAAAAAAAAGAAAAAAGAAAAAAGAAAAGAGCAACTAAAAAATGAGAGAAAAACAGGACAGAAAACAAAAATAGAATGAAATGTGAACTAGTCCTGTCTAGTCTTTATTAATTTCAGATTCTGGATATTTACGATGTGTTTAGCGCGTGCGCCATCATTGCCTTCATTCCAATTCCATATAATCGTATCTATTTAGGAAGGTTCATCTTGAATATTATTTGATTGAAACTGCGATTTTTAATGAATTTTTAAAATGAAAAGAATTTGAACATGTCACACAAACGAGAATTTGTATTAAAAAAGATAAGTATACTCATTATTTATTTAAGATTTGAAAATTATAATTTCGTCTGGACCAGCAGAACTGATTTTTTACTTGTTTACAGTGGAAAAATAAACTGTGAGTAAATATTGCCGTTTCAGTAAAAAATAAGTTTAATCTGATGCAGTTATGAAAACAATGCGGACCTTGTGAAAGAACAGATAAAAAATTATGAACAAAAAAGTCATTTTTATTCATTATTAACAGAGTACTGACAACAGACCTAACGAGTATTGTGAACTGAAATTTACATCGGGAATTTGAGAAAGAATTCTTATTGTTCAAAAGACTACATTACTAAAATCATAAAGTGTACTATGAGTAAAACTGACTTATATTTTATACGAAAGATCACCTACGGTAATTGTCTTGATTAAATCAAGTGAGTACATTAATGAATGAAATATGTAATATACATATGAGACGAGGTAGTAGAAATGAAAAAAAAGAAACATTGTTAGGATAAAGTTAGCTGAAGATTGAACGTGGCTTTGAAGTGGTTAAGATTCTAGAATTCAAGTTTGTTTCAACGCGGAAGCCAGTGCCACTGAGCAGCCTTTTTTTGTGAAAAAGCTGAGTGGAAATTTTCAACTGGAATACGTGGGGGAAATGAAGACGATTCTGCACCGTGGATGCTGTATATCGTGTCCTAAATCTAAAGTTCTGAACTGATGGAACTAAACAAATGAATATTATAGTGACCTGTTGTCACATCATCTCTAAAGGAAAAGTCGGCAGGTATCAAATCTGTAATAATAATGCGGAGTGTACGAGTGCCCGTCCGACCGTCCGTTTTTTGATCTTGGGATTTACACATGCGCGTCAAGTGAAAACAGTGGTGTATGCGTAATATGCAGTTTTTACAACTGGCCCGTTGGCATTCATTCAACCTCTAATCACGAGAACAATAGAAGTATTATTATTAATCCATTATTTACAGCATTATTATTTTCCCTAGGCTAAAGTCATTCCGGAGGCTTTTTCTTCAAATTAATCTTCTATCATTCTTCCATATTAATAAAGTAGAGTGAATGTGTGTCCGTCCGTCTGTTTTTCAATATCAGCGAATCATAAACAACCTGAACAGTTATTAACTAGTGTATTTATACGCCATTAAAGATTAAATAAATGGCTCATTTAAAGTTATATTTACATATAGAACGGAGTGAAAGTTTTTAAAAAAAACATTTTTTATCAAAGGTTTAAATTTAATTTTGCTTTTCTTAGCAATTGATGTTGTCTAATTAAACCGTAATTGAAACTTAAGCGGGTCACGGAACTTTACTCATATGTCCTTTATTAATTTTCTAGCACACGTACCATGTCGTCTTAGAAATATTACATAATGCGGTTACCCCAATGTCTTTAAGAGTGACTTTTTATGAAGAGATCATAAAGTATGGTCATTTTAAAAGAAAATATAAACGAAACGCAAAATAAATGTAAGAAAACGAAAGAAATCTGTTGCGTATACGAAGAAGGATTAAATTGAATTAAGGCATCGAGTAAACTTCTTTTTAATATTTCTAAGTTCTCATAAATTTTACGTACATAGGATATTGAAGGTAAAAGGTCGATGTCACAAAATTCCTACCCAGTAGTTCAGCTAAAATCTGCCCGAAGGGTGGCTTCTAGGCAAGTGAGAAATATAGAAGAGTTGTGTTTAAAGACCAACTCAATTTGTTAAACTAAAATGAAAATGACAATCAGAATAACTAAGATTATCATGAAAAATATATATCATGAAATATTTTGAATCTTGTGCGAATCGAACCTAGGCCTATCATTTTGAGTATCATGCAAAAGAACATATGTCAATCATTTTATATCTTCTACAAACCTACCCTACACTACAGTTCAAATGTTTGAAGCCACCTACAGAATTAGCATCGGATGTAATTAACAGGAGAATGGAAAAAAAAAATGAAAAAGTATTCTGAGAGTCACTGAAAAAAAAATTGTTCTGTATTAATCAAAGTTAAAGGAAGATATTCCGATGAGATAAATTATATTATATTTTTTTTCTTTTTTCCATAATATAATTTCTAATAAAAAAATATGTCTCAGTATGTTTTACCTATGTGTAATAAATTTCTATTATTTAAAATACAAAACAACTACTTTTTGTGTCAATTTAAAAAAGAATTACACACGTTATCTATCTTTTGAACTTTACTGTATGTCTATCATTCTACATCTTGTGTAAACCGGGCCTATAAATACAAAATTAATTCAACATGTAAATTAAAAAAGAAATATCTTCCATTAAGAAAAAAAACATGGTAGGAAATAACCTAGATCACTTGAAATGCTGTTAGAAATATAACTGAGAAAAAAACAAACAAACTGAAGGCTTAGAGTTACTTGATCTCCAACTATTTCAAGTAATTATATTAGTAATAATGTTCATAATAACAAGAACATCGTGACTGCATGTAATCTGGTAAACAATGACTATAATACTGACGACAATAGTTATCAAATTAAAGCTGGGAGTGGCAAATCGTTTGGGAATTTATGCAATTACATTACCTGGTTGTCATCATTGTAAAGTCACCAGTCTTAAGGGCTTTGCGATTCCAGTTGTTCTTATACATTATTGAATTGAGTCTCTGAACGATTCAAATATTGCTGATAACTGTAAAGTATTACTTATTCTTTTTTCTCGTTTCTTCCATTTATAGTCTTTGTATATTTACTAAGAATAAGTTAATGAAACATGGGGTTAGCTCTTGAAAACAAAGAGTAAGAAGATTGTGTCTCGCAAACATTCTTAAGAAGCAATATGTTTCGTGATTCAAATACAGTAATTGATCTTTTCTTAAACACTCTCACCGACGGTGAAAATGACGAAAGTTAAGCTTTCTATTAGGTTGGCGCAAAAAGAATATCGTTTTTTGACGTTAAAAATTACGTCAAAAACGATATTATTTTTACACCAACCTAATATTAGAGCATGCGTTTAACTCTTTTTTTTTTTTTTTTTTTTTTAAGATTATTATCTTCGTTATTATAAGTATTCCTTTTTTTATTTACATGTTTATTATTTATTTTTAAAAAAATTGAGCAATTATTAGTTTTGTCCACTGATTCTCTCGGGTATGCAACCAGATAGTGTGTGTTAAATACATTATATTTCGGGCGTTCTGACCTCCTGTCTATTTTAGGTGTTTCTGGTAGCTGGTAAATTTCTGGCAACTTCGAACCGTACCGTAGATACCGCTGTTTATTTTGTATTTTTATAATGTCACATCATATTAGTTTAGCATGTCATTATTCGTCTAATTAATTTTCGTCCTTCTTTCATGGATTCAACAGTGTGTAATTATTATTTTAATATCAGTAATTTATAATAGCTACAATATTTTACTTTGTTGAAACTCCATCTTGGAAAAGCAAAATTTGGTCCGGTTATATATAACTATATCGTTTCTGTCAATCATGTCAGCGCTTCCCTTAAAATCCCTTGCATTCATTTGAGCAAAATATTCACACATATCACGGATATTAAATAGGGCACAATTCAAATCACTATGGGGAACTTTGTGGTTTCTTGCTTAACTTAATACGACACGATATCAAATAGTAGTTATGGCGTTAATGTTGCCTCTGTCTTTCAAGCTGAACACTGATGAGCCAGTTTTAAAAATTGTTGTTAATGCGTTATTTGAAACGGTTTCTGATAATTATATTAATTAAAAACTCATTGCTGAATTAAATTTGATTCATTTTAAATCATTTCTGATTTTATATTGTTTCAATTGATTCAAACATATAATTTTCTCTTAATTCATGATCGCTTTTTTTTTCTTCTTAAATGCCTTATAAATATAAAACATATTTCACTTCTAGAAAATATTATTCAACCAATCAAAACGTAAAGAAGATTGAATGGCAGGAAATTGCGTTTCTAACAGGATTATCGTCTCTTCGATCCGGCAATCAGAAATGACGTTCAGAGTTTAATTGGGAAAAACTTGCAATGATGGAATACGGCAATTCAGGAGCACACGATTGAGAGGTTAGGAAGGAAACTTCCATCAACTGAGCAGAAAGTTACAGCAGTCTTTATCCAGGAATACAATCCAATCATTTCTAATCACAATATTATAATTTATGAAAAAATGTATTTTTTCCGGCAATAGAATGCGAAGAAAGATCGTGGTTAGCCAAAAATGAGACATAAGAATCTACAACAAAACCATCAATGTCGTTTGTCGCCAGTGACATGATCAGATGAAACGAAGCATTACTTCTAATATATTTTGTTTTGCTAAAAAAAAAAAAATACTGAATCAGCAAACCCTGCAAGATTACACTCTACAAAACAAAACGATGACAAATGAGGTCGTTATAAATGGGAGTTTATCCTCATCACCCATCTCCCATATACATCAGATTTAGCACCTACAGATCTTCATTTCTTTCGATCATAAAAAAACATTTCTTAAGTGCCAGTTCATAAACAAAGAATCGGATAACACCTTTTTTGTAATGATTCTGGAAAAACACCAAATTTCTCTCAATGTCTAATAGAAGATACTTCTTCTTAATTAACTGGTAATATTGAAAATTATATTTTTCATAATTACTATTTATAATATTAAATAGATTTAACATAAATATGTTTCATCTTCTTTCCAGAAAAATATAGCTTTTGAAACCCTATTCGGTTTACTTAAATTTCTTTCATTAGATCTTTTTTCTTGTCTTAAATAAACGTCCCTTCATACTGTTTTTCATTAACAACTATTTTTTTTCATTTATTTTATACTCTATCTGTTTCTATGAATTTAGTATTCTTATGCAGAAGTTCAAATATATGGGAAGCGACACAATACCGAGCGTTAAAGTGGGCTTAACGGCAATATATTGAAACATTACTCAAGCCCTCTTGGTACTTCTCCGTTTGGGGATGCCGCAGGCGCTAGGTAATGTGTTCAGATACTCCCAAAAGAAAGGTATTACCTAAGAATGGCGCCTCCCCTGGTGCTTGAGTTTAGACCTTTGAGCCTTGCATTCCTGAATAATATTAACACTTCTGCCTGAGCTCCTGAGTCAAAATCGCAAATAATTGGCATGTAATATCTCACGTTAAATATTATAATAGTTACCCACCGATCAGCCGGTGGCTGGGCACTAAGTCAGTTTTCTCTACCACTGTTCAACTGGTGGCTGAGCATTACTTCATTTTTTCCTACCTGCGGTAAAGCGGTGGTCAGATCTCAAAGGTTTAATATTATTTTAAAACTTCCCTAGCCGAGAAGTATGTTAGAAAACATATCGGAAGTATCTTAACAGTGGAGAGAAAATATGACAACGGCGGCGAAATGAAAAAGCAAAATTCGCCTTCCAAAAGTAGTAAGAAACATGAAATAATAATAAAAAAAAACTAAACTGCTATGTAATATCAATTTTAATATATAGCAGTGAATAACTGTCAAGTTACCCAGAGTTGAAGAGAAGCCTGGCAGTAACATACATGTGTTTCGGCAGAAGGATACTGTGAATATTATGGACGGAGGGCGTAATCAACGAAGAAATCTTAATATGATACCAGCAAATATGTCACATATACTCGGAAATGGAAAGTGATAGTTGAATCCGCTTTGACACATGGTGTGAATAAGGTCTTGGGGAATTTGATATTCACAGGATAAACCATGTCAACAAAGGACAGGCGTAATCAATGGGTCACATGCATGAAAAACATTTACCAACGTCTGGTGAAACGGGAATTAAATTTGCATCTTTACTAATGATAATCTTAACCAGTTTCTTAGATATTGTTAGCATAACATTCGCCTTCTGACGTCACTAT
The DNA here is from genome assembly GCA_963932145.1 of Acanthosepion lycidas. Taxonomy (NCBI): domain Eukaryota; kingdom Metazoa; phylum Mollusca; class Cephalopoda; order Sepiida; family Sepiidae; genus Acanthosepion; species Acanthosepion lycidas. The sequence continues at coordinate 107,166,123 of OZ010586.1, forward strand.
ATTGCAGAGTATATATTTTACAGGATAATTTGTCATCTACATCAGTCTATACGACATTTCTATTTTCTCACTGTAAATTTCAATAAAAACTGTTTTATATCTATATTCTTCACTCATGCTCACCAAATAGAAAGTACGCGCGTCTCTTAAGTTAGAGTTTACTGAACGATGTTGTAATATGAGTGTACGAGGAGGAGGTAGAAAATGCAGCATATGGAGTTACTGAATGATGTTGTCATATGAGTGTAAGAGGAGGAGAATTGCAGAATATGGAGTTACTAAATGAAGTTGTCATATGAGTGTAAGAGTAGGAGGTAGGAAGTGCAGAATATGGAGTTACTGAATGATGTTGTCATATGAGTGTAAGAAGAAGAGGTAGAAAGTGCAGAATATGGAGTTGCTGAATGATGTTGTCATATGAGTGTAAGAGGAGGAGGTAGAAAATGCAGAATAAGGAGTTACTGAATGATGTTGTTGTCATATGAGTGCAAGAGTAGGGGGTAGAAAGTGCAGAATATGGAGTTACTGAATGATGTCATATGAGTGTAAGAAAAAGTAGAAAGTGCAGAATATGGAGTTGCTGAATGATATTGTCATATGAGTGTAAGAGTAGGAGGTAGAAAATGCAGAATATGGAGTTACTGAATGATGTTGTCATATGAGTGTAAGAGTAGGAGGTAGAAAGTGCAGAATATGGAGTTACTGAATTATGTTTCATATGAGTGTAAGATTAGGAGATAGAAAGTGCAGAATATGGAGTTACTGAATGATGTTGTCATATGAGTGTAAGAGTAAGAGGTAGAAAGTGCAGAATATTGAGTTACTGAATGATGTTGTCATATGAGTGTAAGAAGAAGTAGAAAGTGCAGAATATGGAGTTACTGAATTATGTTGTCATATGAGTGTAAGATTAGGAGGTAGAAAGTGCAGAATATGGAGTTGCTGAATGATGCTGTCATATGAGTGTAACAGTAGGAGGTAGAAATTGCAGAATATGGAGTTACTGAATGATGTCATATGAGTGTAAGAGTAGGAGGTAGAAAGTGCAGAATATGGAGTTATATAGAAAATATGATAGTTAACCTTAAACTTGCTGATCTTAAAATTGTAGTGATCAGGAAAACATACCCCGGGGCTATGTTTCACATAATGTCCACGAGAGGTAGCTGTCTCAATTGAAACGTCGTGCTCTTTAACTGAACACAAATAGAATGGCGAGCATTCTTTGTAGTTTATGTGGCCTAATGGGCCTTAGATGGAAATGTTAGAACTTCGGGAATTAAGGAATGTCGCCCATGAGATCATTTGCTAATAATGAAATAATCAAGATGTTAACATTCCACACCATTTCAAATATTAGGTTGGTGCAAAAATAATGACGTTATAATATATTTTTCTGACATTAAAAATACGTGAAAAAAACGACATTATTACGTCATTATTTTTGCACCAGCCTAATAAAAGTTTAGGAAGGAATCTCCCATCAATACTGGAAAGAGTGATAACAGCTACTTGACTTAGGAAACTTGTTTTCCAAAAGAGGTTTTGTTAAAAAAAAAGATTTTAGTTGAAAGCAGTAATGCCTGCTCAGTCAAATGTTTCCTTGTAGGGAAACATCTAATATTTCCATTTCAATTACCAATGTTAATTCAATACAAGGCTCAAGTGTCACTTAACGCAAAGGGTTTCTGAATTAAATTAATGTAAGGGCGTAAAAGGATGAGTTACAAATTACATATTATGGTGGTATACATGATACATAACAATTTATCCCTGACATGAGTTGATTAAGATAGTGGTAATCGGAAAAGTATCCTCTCAGGTGTCCATTCTATATTATAACATGGGAAATAAATAGTCTGAGCGGAAATTCCTCTTCAATAGTGGAATCTGGTGGATATCGAATTAATGTGTCAGCACATTGTTCGTGATATGGTAGCTCCTAGTTTTGAAGTTCTGAACTGTTGGAACTAAGGAATGATTTTCACCCAAACAAGCGTAATGAAAATATTAGTAGACAAGCGAGAGGCAAGCAAAGTTTTGTCTTTGAAAAGGTGGTTGTCAGGCGAAAACAAATCCATCACACATACGATCGTGCAAACTCATTTGAACTGTCTAAATGAAGATAGAAAGAGAGAACAGCATGGATATGGCAGCTAGATAGGGAACTTTGATATGGAAGCTGCTCTTTTTGGTCTGTACTCTCACTTGAAATAATAGAAGATGGCAGAAGAGGTCAGGCGATTTTTTGGGACGACACAAGTCTTTAACGTCTTTAGTGATACATTGTATATAAGAGTTGCACATGGAGTGAGATTGAGTCTCAATAGACTTTCCATGTCAGTATTCGCAATGTGAAGAAATCTCAGCGTTTGCTCTGTGATGATTAAATGTTACTAGCATACTCTCGTGTGTATCAAATATACCCCGCCCCAAAAAATATAAGACAATGGAGCATATATAACGGCATAATGTAAATCATTCATTAAAGTTTGTATGTTGGAAATGTATGTATTCAATATTAGAGAATGTTTAATTTCAAAACACAGTCAACATATTGTGTCCATTGTCAGAGTTGATATTAATGAGTATCGTGTTTTCATTTTTATTAATAAAGCTTCTATTATTTTTAGCCTTTTTTAGATGTAAACGATGCTATTATGTTTGCATTGTAAACAAATATGCTGCGAAAATTGTCCGGTAGGACTCCATGACTATTCAAATGAGACGAAATTGAGCCATGGACAGAAAGATGTAGCGAGGGTCTTCTTGCTAAACATGTTGTTGAGGGACCAATATAATATCCTATAATACCAAATACATACGACAATCCATTTCCAGTTAACAGTAAATAACCTTGAAAATGATTAAATGTATAGTCAAGCGCTCAGAAATATAAAACATTTGGATAGTTTTTGTATAATTTAAATAATGAAAAGAATATATATATATATATATATATATATATATATATATAAACACACACTTACACACATATATATATATATATATATATATATATATATATATATATATATATATATATATATAGGTAAAAATACATACAAATTAAATTCATGAATTAGACTCAAAATGATAAAAAAATTACTTTAACAGACATTCAAAATATTAAAATATTACTATTAGTAAACTTTTTTTTATTTTTTATTATTGTTGTTTATTAATATAGTTTTCAACTTATATTAAATCCCTAATTTATTTGTAGAGAGGTTGAATATTTAAATTGCTAAAGAGCATTAAATTAATTCCTTTGTGTTTTTTTTAAACATTAAATTACTATCAAACGTTAAAATCTATTTTCATCTAAATTGCTAAATCTATACCACCCTTCTTCTTCTTCCGAAAACAATAAGTACATCTCTTTTCTCTTTTTTTCCCCATTTTTTCTTTTCCCTTTTTTTTCTTTTTCCCTTTTTTCTCCTTTTCCTTTTCCCCATATCATTTCCGTTGAGTTGACCGATTAAATAGGTCAATGTCTGATCCTTACCCCTCCTTCCTCTTATTAAGTATTATAATAAAAAGAAGTATAAAAATAAATTTCAGAACTCCCCTTTCCCTCTCTAAACAAGACCATGTCACTCACAATATCCCTCGCTACATTCTATGTCAACTTATATAAGATTAATACTGCCCGTCAAAAGTGTAAATTTTAATTTCATTTTTCGGTTCACCTTTTGAAAGTGATTTCTGAAGTTCGAGGGAAAAATAAATCTCTAGTGAAATAAATTATTACAATGGAGCTTTAAAGTTGGTCTGTTTTTCTTTAAATTAAATTATTCGCTCTGAATTAACATTGAGCTCTCATGATTTCATCCTCCTAAGGATTATCCATACGGATTACCAAGATTTTCGTTACACACACACACACACACACACACACACACACACACACACACACACACATATATATATATATATATATATATATATATATATATATATATATATATATAGGCTCATATGGGAAATTAAAAAAAATCTTAATCAAAGTACCATGTCAATCATATTTAATCAAGCTTGCATGAAAGAAAGATTACCGCCTATATATATATATATATATATATATATATATATATATATATATATATATATATATATATATATATATATAATATGAAAATTTTGGACACTGATGTCAGCAACGAGTCTCTATCGCATTTCAGTCTCTTTACTGTTTGGACACATTTTCCAGGCTTTGGAAATAGAGTTCAAGCATAAAGCAGCCTGTCACAAATCGATCGCCCATTTCTTATATTTGCCTACAATATATCGGATATAGTGCAATTATACTCGACTTTTATAGCCTACCATAAATCTATATTTTATCATGTGCATGTGTGAGTGAGTGTGAGTGAGTGTGTTTCATTAAGACGGATCAAAGTCGGCAGTAAAATAATCAGTGTTATTGCTGAAAATTTATTTATATCCTTATTGGATCATGTTATTTATGTCATTGCAATTATTGGTGAAAAATAATATCGCCCAAATATCCGCCAAAGCTTGGGCGGCACATCTCCACTCGATGGTAAAAATTTTTGATGACGTCTCTGCATAGTTGCTTTTCGATCTCAACAATATGCTTTATTATCTCAACTTTCAGCTGTTGAATTGTTGTTGGCTTGTTGACATAGACCTTACAGTTGAGATGACCTCAGATGAAGAAATTTAAAGGCGACAAGTCGCACGATCGTGGTGGCCATGTGACTTCGCTGTTTCGAGAGATGATGAGACCTGGGAACTTCCCATTCAAATTCTGTTTGAACCCCCATTTTCGTAATAGGCTTCGATAATCTTTCCGTGGTTGAAATTACCAAAGATTTAAGTTGTTAAATTTGAAATAAAAAGAAAAAAAAAAAACTAATTAGAGCCTTAAACTTAATTCACATATATAATCGGTCCAAGTTATTCGAACACCCTTTATAACTTTAAAGACGATGCCGATTATGGATGGATAAACTATGTGGATGAATTGTTAATTATACAGGCATCTTGTGACGTAGCAACATTCATATATTTTTAGTTGTAGAAGCTTTTTCCAATAATGTCCACTGATACGCTACAATCCGGTGCAAGTTCATGCTTTCCAGCAGGGACACACTGAGACTCCTCTCGTTTAATTAGATCCGTTTGGCGCTGGTTCTTCAATCTGATTGATGGTCATTTGGGGAAATGCTGCATATGTTGGAATCAACATATGCTATTGCGTCAATATCGATCAATGGACATTTATTCACGTATAGAAAATGTTCTGGAATAGCTCCATTTTACATCCAGATTGAATTTTAACTAGGTTCTTGCATTATTCTTTCAACAGGTTGATTATTACTTTTCCTGCAGAACAAATACGCCCGATATGACAAGCCACTTCGCATGCATGATGTTTTATACTTTCAATCAGAAAATGTTGGTATAACTTTGTCATCACTAGTAATCATTCTAAACATGATGATGTTGAATTGATGTTTAATTTTCATCACTTTCGGTACATCTTTTGGGGACATAACATCCTCTGAACTGTCCTCAGATTGACACACCCAAACTCTGCAATGTTTGTATTAGAGCTTCGGCGCGAATGCCAAGCAGTGCATTGTGTCGTTTCCAAAATTTAGCGGAGTGAATCCTTTCACGGTGTTCGTTTTGTCACAAACCTTGCCCAATTGACTCTGATATACTGTGCGTTTGTACAAGCAAAAATAAACAACGCAAATGCGCAAAATTAAACATATAAATACTATGGCGATAATTTAACCATCGCATTCCGTATATATTATAGAGCCATTCGGTATCTGTAATATTATAAATCATTTCACAGAAACTAGAGTAATTTTATGTAGATACTTGTATATACGTATACATACATATATACATACTCGCGTACATAACACCCAGGGATTAATCTATATTAGAGCTTTTTTAGGTATACCTGTACACAGACATACATATATACATGACCACATATATACATATACATACTTACACATGTAATATATATATATATATAATAGTCATTTTTGTTGAGTTATGTGTTTTCCTTGATATTATCGGTTGTACAGGGATAACAGATTTTTGTTGATTCCTATATATATATATATATATATATATATATATATATATATATATATATATATATATATATATATTAAATCAAAATTAAATTAGCAGATCATAACGTTCACACACATATACACACACCATACATAGATAATGGCCGAACAATGTAGTCGGATAACACACGCATCTATGGATAACGTATATATGTACACATACTAGCAAAAGCAAACAAACTAGACGGATCACATGCACAAACACAGTCTTGAGCTGTACAAACGACATGAAGTGTCTGTATATACGTTTGTGTGTGTGTTTGTGTGTATATATATATATATATATATATATATATATATATATATATATATATATATATAAATATATATATATATATGAATGTATATATACATATATATACATACACACATATTCATACACGTTTCATTAAATAATATAGTCAAGTGTTGTCCATTTATTTTATGTAGATTTTTTTCGTAACATCTGATAAGTTTAATAACATTATCCTTGAACGAAGAAAGAAATTCACAATAGTGATCCATATTATTTTAATACAATCTAAACTTTCGGCTTACTTAAGCCATTATCAAAGATGTCAATTACAACATATTAAACAATATACGGACAAGACAGTGATGATAGTCTGTCAATGTTTACATAGATGATTTCTAAGCAACGATAAACACGCGCATATAAGACGCGAGAAGTGAAAATCGCACCGCATCTCATGACGTCACACATGAACACACGAGAGTGAATTCTAGAAGTATGGAAAGCCGTTGGTATAAACCAATGGCTTCTGTTACCAATTATAGACATTTAAGAATATTTTTAGAGATGCCATAATTGATTTTGTTTAGGTTGGGTTTCAACTGTTTGATGTATAATGCTTCAAGGATTTTTAGTTTTTGTCTATTGTTTTCATGTCGAAGTATAATTGTGTTTTCGACAAGTATTTTACGGAATTGTGTATGCGGGCAGGCATGTTGTTTTAAATGCCTAAAAATGTTAGAGTTTTCATTCAAATGTAGTGTCAAGCGTCGTGAAAGCGAGTTTGTGGTGTGACCAACATAAATATTATTTAATTCGTTGGAGATACACTCTACCAAAGGCCACTTGAATTTATAAACTATGTTGGTTTTTTCAAATCGCTAACCGGGGGAGAAGAATTATTGCGAAGAATTAAGTTGGATATACTAGATTTAGTGTAGTATATGATTCATTTAATTTTTTTCTAGGATCTGTAGTTGATATATTAGAATATACTATTTTTTTTAGAATATTTTTATCTTGTTTATAATTAGTATGCATTTGATTACGATATAGGAGATTAATATGTTTGAGATCAGTAGAAGCAGTATTATGTACAATTTTCTTAGCATTGAGATTTCTAAGAAAGTATCTTATGTGTTCATCAGCTATATAGTTTGGAAAACTATTGTTAATAAGTGTCTGTTTTATATTCTTTAGTTCAATGTAAAAAATCTGTTTTGTGGATGAATTAGTTTCTGCACGATGTATTAGATTATTTATAATTGCTATTTTGTAGTAATATGGGCATTCGCTCTTGTAGTTAAGTGTACAGGAATTTATGCTTGTAGGTTTTTTGTATGGCGAAATAGTAAATTTGTTATTATTTGTGTTTATCAATATGTCAAGGAAGGGGATTTTATTATTAGTATTGAGTTCATATGTGAATTTAAGGACAGAATTATTTTGGAAACGTTTTTGAAGTTGAATTATTTTATCTGTATTTTTAACTAACATAAGAATATCATCAACTTATCTTAGGTAGATGGATGGTTTTTTAAACTCTATAAATATCTTATTTTCGAGGTTCGACATGTAGAAATTGCTAAATGTCGGACCCAGTACTGAACCCATGGAGACACCATCACATTGTATATATATATATTGTTATTATGATCGAAGAAAGGGACTTCAGTAGTACAAGCTAATAGTAGTTTTCTTAATATATTAGGATTAATTTTAAGTGGGGGTAAAGATGAGTTACTGTATATATTTCGTATAATTATGTCAATAGTTTCACTAACAGGGACATTGGTAAATAAGTTTTCTATGTCAAGTGAAGCGATGATTTCATTGTCAGGTTTTTCACTTTTTAGGATTTGGATTACTTCTAATGTTGACTTAACACTATATTTACTAGGACGGTAGGGAGTAATAAGTTGGTTAATGTATTTTGTTAGATGATATACAGGAGTTGGAATTTGCGATATGATAGGACGGAGAGGATAGTTAGGTTTATGTGTTTTTATAGTGCCGTATATGTAGCCAGGTCTATAATCACCAACAATTTTAGGGAGTTTTAAAGAGTTCTGTTCAGCATTATTAGCATTAATAAGTTTATTAAGCTTTGATTTCAGTTGGTTGGTCGGGGTCTTGTTAAGTTTTTTAAACTTTATGTGATCATGGAGTATGTGGTCAAGTTTTTTGTTGTAATCCAATTTGTTTAGGATGACAAAACTGTTGGTCTTATCAGCTTTTTTTACAATAATGTCAGGGTGGTTGCGTAGTTCTTGTGCGGCAATTTTTAGTTGTTTAGAAAGTATTTTTGAGGAATTTCTGCTTTTATCATGCCGATCCTTACTCAGCCTTAAGTAAGTCTTTAAATTCTGGTGTAGTTTCTATTAGTTTTTCATCCTGGAGTTTAACGATGTTTTGTTATAGGGTCTCAATTTCTATTTTTTTAAAAAGTCGATTGTACTTACGGTATATATGGCAGTTAGGTCCAAGGTTAAGTAATTCTTTTTGGTGCTTAGTTTATAGTTGGAAAGA